>CAUYUJ010018673.1:125000-190000 GCA_963575745.1 Prorocentrum cordatum | reverse complement strand
TGAACGTCGCGATGTTTGCAGCAGCGTTCGCCATCCTGCTCGTCGGCCGCGGCGGCGTCGCCGCCGACGGCATGACCGAAACCCTGGAGGAGCGCCGCCTGGTGGAGGACGACTCGCACAACTGCGACGACGCCACGAGCGAGGCCGACGGAGTGGGGCTGCTCCAGTCACGGGCGCTGAGCCCCGGCGGGACGCAGACCGCAGACAACAGCAAGGACGAAGCGCAGGATCTTCCGATCGATATCAAGAAGCTCAACTCTACAATTCATCACGGGCATGAACATCCTGGCGACGTGTATCTCTTATCCGCCCCTGATTGCAACTTCGAGTGCCTAGAACCAAACACTCGGTGCTGCTTCAGGGGGACGACCGAAATCGACGTCTTCACTTGCTGCGTTGATGGCTGGATTGCCCCAGGATACCCATGCTGGTGGAGGAACCATTGCACGAGGGGATATTGTTGTTCTGGAAGACGATGTTCTCCGTGCTAGATGTCCTCCACCGAGTGGGAACGATGTCGTCCGTGCTAGATCGTTTGTCCTCCGCTCTGCCCGCTCGGTTTAACGTCCTGCCCGTTTGTATGGCAACTTGCGCGCTTGCTTTCAAGTCGCGCCCGCCGGGCCTGTCCGCCCGACGCGACCCCCAGCGAAGCGAGATGGGCACCGTGAGATGAAGGAGACGAGCCTTGAAAAGAACGAGGAGGAGGAGGTGGAGAACGGGGTGAACCGGCGGTGAGGAGCTGGGTTATGAGGTAGGGGAGGTGGAGGAGGAGATCAGGCTAGCCGCGTTATTCGGCAGGAGTCGTTGTGGCATTTCTTGGTTGAGGGTGTGGTTGGGTCTTGGAGAGATCCTCCCCCTCCCAGAATGCTCCAGCAGCCTGGTGCGCATTTTGCATTCCGCCAGCTGGAACTGCCGCTCCTTTGGGAAGAGGCGTCGCGCGCCACAGGGCTGCGGTTGTGTGGCGCGCGGTGCTGGCTGCTCGCCCGACTTCTCTCAGTCTCTCTCTCTCTCTCTCTCTCTCTCTCTCTCTCTCTCTCTCTCTCTCTCTCTCTCTCTCTCTCTCTCTCTCTCTCTCTCTCTCTCTCTCTCTCTCTCTCTCTCTCTCTCTCTCTCTCTCTCTCTCTCTCTCTCTCTCTCTCTCTCTCTCTCTCTCTCTCTCTCTCTCTCTCTCTCTCTCTCTCTCTCTCTCTCTCTCTCTCTCTCTCTCTCTCTCTCTCTCTCTCTCTCTCTCTCTCTCTTCTCTCTCTCTCTCTCTCTCTCTTCTCTCTCTCTCTCTCTCTCTTTTTGTTTGCTCTCTGTCTCTCTCTCTCTCTCTCTCTCTCTCTCTCTCTCGTTCCTCTCTCTCTTTCTGTCTCGATTTCTCGCAGCGCACCTCTCTCGTTTACCCTTGTCTATCTGGGCGCTTCTCTTGCATGATCCATCGATTCGTTCGTTGCTGCAGCACGTCGGCGCGAAAAGGGCGCTCTCGGGAGGGGATGAACCAGCGCTTTGCTGGACATACAACAAAAAAACACCCCGAGACGGCCCAGAAGGGCACCAATACGACCCAAAATTGCCCCAAAAGCGTTTCAAAAAGGCTCCACGCGGGCCCGGAGAAGACCCTGGCGAGGCCCCAGAGACGTTCAAGGACACCATGGCTTCCATCAGCGAGCGGGAACGTGGCGAGCTCTTGACACCAAGGCTCCCAGGGCGCGGTGACGTAAAAAACTCGTCACACAAAGGCTCCCAAGAGCGAGCGGCAACGTAAAAGTTTCTGAACACTAGGGCTCCTGACGGAGACGGCGACGTAACAAACTCTTCACGCCAAGGCTCCCAAGAGCGAAGGGTGCCGTGAGCCCTCTCGGGCCATTTCCTGAGGCGCTCTTTCCGTTTCTGTGTGCCGGCCCAGGTGACGGAAAGAGCGAGGTGCGAGCGAGAGACGTTTCGCAGGGGGCGAAGCCTTTATAGGGAGGGGGTCCGGGGGAGGGGGCAAGCCCGGACGAGATGGTCTAAGTGCCCTCGCGCCTTGTATTTTTTTCGAGTGAAGCGGCTCGTGGTCGCCTTCCATGGTCCGTTTCCTCGTATATTTATGAGTGAAGCGATTCAAGGGCCCCAAGAGGGCCCCACAACGACCCAAAGACGGCCCAAAGAGAGCCACAAGTGGCCTCCAGACGGTCCAAGAGAGCCTCGAGACTATGGCCCCACGAGGAGCCCGAACGACTCACACCAGGACGAGAGGCCCGAACGACTCACACAACGAAGAGCTCGAACGACTCACACCACAAAGAGGGGCCCGAACGACTCTCACCAGGACGAGGCGCCCGAACGACTCACACCACGAGGAGCCCGAACGACTCGCACCACGACGCGGCCTGAACGACTCACACTACTACTACTTCTACCTCTACTATCACTACTTCTACGCATGGTGGTACAACCACTACTACTACCAGTACTACTACTACGACTACTACTACTACTTCCACTACTACTACTACTACTACTACTACTACTACTACTACTACTACTACTACTACTACTACTACTACTTCCTCTTCTGCATCGATTGCACTCCGGTTTTCGCCCCCTTTGGCCCTTCTCAGGGGGCTGCGCTCATGAAATTAAAGCTCCTCTATTCTTTCAAGCCAGAATCATTGATTTTACTAAGGTTTTGGCCCCATGGGGGCAGCGCTAATTAAAGCTCCCCTCTTCTTTGATCGATTTCCTCCAAGATGGCCCCATGAAGCGCCCAGGTGTGTTATCCCGTCATATTCGATCTTATTCGCGCTCGCCATCTTGATCTGAGCTCGATCGGGTATCTTTTGCTGCCAAAAAGCGTCCAGGCGGGATCGGCCGTTTCGAGTCATCTTGATACGCGCTCTCGGTGACTTAACTCGAGATACAGGACATCTACAGAGCTGGTAAGCACACCTTCTCGATTCAGAATGATCAGGCGCGTTCGTATGTTGCATCCAGAGGTCTGAACTCGGTCTGCTAGCCGAGCTAGGTCCGCAAACCTGTTCGTATTATTCGAGTCATCTTGACAGGCGCTCTCAGTTTTCTGTACTTAACTCGAGCTATATGACAGCTACAGAGCTGATATTTACAGAAACCGATTCAGACTCTTCAGTCGCGTTCGTCTATTAAACGAGAGCTCTGAACTCGGTCTGCTGCCCGATCTAGAATCGCGAACTTATTCGTATTTTTTTCAGGTCATCTTAGAAGTGCTGTCGGTTTTCTGCACTTAACTCGGGCTGTCGGGGGGCTACAGTGCTGGTGGTCACAGGAATCGGTTTCAAGACATCAGGCGCGTCCGTCTGTCGAATCGATAGCTTGGAACTCGGTCTGCTGCCCGAACTAGGTCCGCGAAACTATTCGTATTGTTCGAGTCATCCTGAGAGGTGCTGTCGGTTTTCTGCACTTAACGGGCTGTGGGGGAGCTGCAGGGCTGGTGATCAAAAGGATCTATTCGGAGACATCAGACGCGTTCGGCTGTCGCATTCAGAGGTCTGAACTCGGTCTGATACTCGAGCTGGGTTTGCCAAACTATTCATATTGTTCGAGTCATCTTGAAAGGTGCTGTCGATTTACGCACGTAACTCGGGCTGTAGGAGAGCTACAGAGCTCGTGCAAAAGACAATCCAGAAGCATCGGGGGCGTTCGCTGTTGCATCGAGAGGTCTGAAATCGCTTGGGCTGAAAAACTATTCGTTCTCTGCAATCTTTTTCGACATTATATACTGTCATGAAGTGCAAAATTTTTAAAGTTTGTTTTCGGATTCGGTATTTTTCTCACGTGTACTGGCTTGTGCCGCGTCTGCCAGTGCAATTCTCAGGTCCGTAGCTGCAATTTCACTATGAAAAGACTTGAGGGAACCGTCCGCCGCTTCGAGCATCTTGACACGCGTTAACGGTTTTCTGTGCGGGAACCGGCGGTAAACCGTCAACCTGGTTACCGCCGGGAAGCTCGTAGAGCTTTTTTCTTGCGCGGCGATCGTCGGACACGCGTTAGCGGTTTTCTGTACTTCTCAAGATTTAGAGATGTACAGAGCTGCTACTTACAGAAACCGATTCAGAATCATCAGGCGCGTTTGTCTGTTTCATCGAGAGGTCTGAACTCGGTCTGCTATCCGCGAAACTGTTCGTATTATACGACTGATCTGAGAGCTGCTGTCGGTTCCTTATTTGAATCAACCGACTTTCGGTGAAAGCTGAAAAACGTAATTTTAAAGCTTTTTAGCTCACGCGTAAGAAAGTTTTTCCCATGTGTTCCAAGCGGCCTCGTGCAGACAAGAGCTCTACGAGACTCCCAGCGGTAACCTGGTTGACGGTTTACCGCCGGCTCCCAGTTTTGCCGCGCCTGCCAGTTAAATTCTCAGGTCCGTAGGCGCAGTATTTCTATCAGAACACTTGGCGAAACCGTCTTCGGATAAAAACGTAAAAGATGATTTCCCTAGTTTTTTTTTTGTGTTGCTCCAGACTCTTCCTGCATGTACCTAGGGGCGCCGTGCGAGAGAAGAGCTCCACGAGGGTCCCGGGGGTAAGCTGGTTGACGGTGTACCGCCGGTTCTCAGTGCCTCGTAGAGCTCTTCGGCATCGATGAGCTAGAGGAATTCCGGCGCGTGATGCAGCTAGTACCTCGTGGAGCTTTTCGGCATCGATGAGCTAGAGGAATTCCGGCGCGGGACGCAGCTAGTTGGCCCACCCGGCCGGGCGGGCAATGTGTGAACGTTGGGTGGTTGGGCCAACTTTCTGAAATATTTCAACATTCTTTCCGAGAGCTGGTATTGTCCGCACCTGTAGTGGGTTATGCCGCGTGCGCGAGTGAAATGCTCAGGACCGTTGCTGCAGTATTGCTATGAAAACACTTGAAGGAACCATCTTTCAATAAAATTAGAAAAACATATTTTTCGAATTTTCAGCTCACTTGTGAGGAGGATCCCCCCGCGTGTTACGAGCAGCGCCTTGCGAGGAAAGAGCTCTACGAGGCTCCCGGCGGCAACCTGGTTGACGGTTCACCGCCGGCTCCCAGTAATTCCGGGGCGCTGGAGAGCTAGTTGGCAAGGAAAATCTCGACGGACCTTTTGGTGATTTTTGGTCGGTTGAAAATTTTGTTTTCGAAATTCCTCCATTCGTTTGAGCTCTAGTATTTTTTCCTGTGATATTCGATCTTATTGCCGCTCGCCATCTTGATCTCAGCTCGATCGGGTACCTTTTACTGCCAAAAAGCACACCGGCGGGATCGGCCGTTTCGAGTCATCTTGATACGTGCTCTCGGTATATTGGACTTAACTCGAGATACAGGACAGCTACAGAGCTGGTAAGCACACCTTATCGATTCAGAATGATCAGGCGCGTTCGTCTGTTGCATCGAGAGGTCTGAACTCGGCCTGCTAGCCGAGCTAGGTCCGGAAACCTATTCGTATTATTCGAGTCATCTTGACAGACGCTCTCGGTTTTCTGTACTTAACTTGAGCTATATGACAGCCACAGAGCTAATACTCACAGAGACCGATTCAGAATCATCAGTCGCGTTCGTCTGTTGAATCCAGAGCTCTGAACTGGGTCTGTTGCCCGATCTAGAATCGCGAAACTATTCGTATTGTTCGAGTCATCTTGAGAGGTGCTGTCGGCTCTGTGCTTGACTCGGGCTGTAGGGGGAGGCTACAGTGCTGGTAGTGACAGGAATCGATTTGAAGACATCAGGCGCGTCCGCCTGTCGAATCCGAGAGCTCGGAACTCGGTCTGCTGCCCGAGCTAGGTCCGCGAAGCTGTTCGTAGTATTCGAGTCATCCTGAGAGGTGCTGTCGGTTTTCTGAACTTAACAGGGGCTGTAGGGGGCTGCAGGGCTGGTAATCGCAGGAATCGAGTCGGAGACATCAGACGCGTCCGCCTGTCGCATTCAGAGGTCTGAACTCGGTCTGATACTCGAGCTAGGTTTACCAAACTATTCGTATTGTTCGAGTCATCTTGAGAGGTGCTGTCGATTTACGCACGTAACTCGGGCTGCAGGAGAGCTACAGAGCTCGTACAGAAGAAAATTCAGAAGCATCGGGGGCGTTTGGCTGTTGCATCGAGAGTCTGAAATCGCCTGGGCTGAAAAACTCTTCGTTCTCTGCAATTTGTTGACATTATATATTGTCAGGAAGCTCTACGAGCCCCCCGGCGGTAAGAAAGGTTGACGGTTTACCGCCGGCGCCCAGTTGGCAAGACAAATCTCGACGGACCTTTCGGTGACTTTTGGTTGGTTGAAAATTTTGTTCTCGAAATTCAACAATTCGTTTGAACTCTAGTATTTTTTCCCATGATATTAGATCTTATTCCTGCTCGCCATCTTGATCTCAGCTCGATCGGGTACCTTTTACTGCCGAAAAGCAGGCAGGCGGGATCGGCCGTTTCAAGTCATCTTGATACGCGCTCTCGGTATATTGGACTTAACTCGAGATACAGGACAGCTACAGCGCTGGTAAGCACACCTTATCGATTCAGAATGATCAGGCGCGTTTGCCGGTTGCATCCGGAGGCCTGAACTTGGTCTGCTAGCCGAGCTAGGTCCGCAAACCTATTCGTATTATTCGAGTCATCTTGACAGGCGCTCTCGGTTTTCTGTACTTAACTCGAGCTATACGACAGCTACAGAGCTGATATTTACAGGAACCGATTCGGAATCATCAGTCGCGTTCGTTTGTTGAATACAGAGGCTGAACTCGGTCTGTTGCCCGATCTAGAATCACGAAACTATTCGTATTCTTCGAGTCATCTTGAGAGGTGCTGTCGGTTTTCTGTACTTAACTCGGGCTGTAGGGGGGCTACGTGGTAGTCACAGCAATCGATTTGGAGACATCAGGCGCGTCCGCTTGTCGAATCCAGAGCTCGAAACTCGGTCTGCTGCCCGAACTAGGTCCGCAAAGCTGTTCGTATTGTTCGAGTCATCCTGAGAGCTGTCGGTTTTCTGCACTTAACTCGGGCTGTAGGGGGGCTGCAGGGCTGGTAATCACAGGAATTGATTCGGAGACATCAGGCGCGTCCGCCTGTCGAATCCAGAGCTCTGAACTCGGTCTGATACTCGAGCTAGTTTTTCCAAACTATTCGTACTGTTCGAGTCATCTTGAGAGGTGCTGTCGTTTTACGCGCGTAACTCGGGCTGTAGGAGAGTTACAGAGCTCGTGCAGAAGACAATTCAGAAGCATCGGGGGCGTTCCGTGGGCTGGAACACTATTCGTTCTCTGCAATTTTTGTTTCGACATTATATATTGTCAGGAAGCTCTGCGAGTCCCCCGGCGGTAAGGAAGGTTGACGGTTTACCGCCGGCGCCCAGTTGGCAAGAAAAATCTCGACGGACCTTTTGGTGACTTTGGTCGGTTGAAAATTTTGTTCTCATAAGTCCTCAATTCGTTTGAGCTCTAGTATGTCCTCCCGTGATTCGATCTTATTCCCGCTCGCCATCTTGATCTCAGCTCGATCGGGTACCTTTTACTGCCAAGAGGCACGCGGGCGGGATCGGCCGTTTCAAGTCATCTTGATACGCGCTCTTGGTATATCGGACTTAACTCGAGATACAGGACAGCTAGAGAGCTGGTAAGCACACCTTATCGATTCAGACTCATCAGGCGCGCTATTCTGTTGTATCCAGAGGTCTGAACTCGGTCTGCTAGCCGAGCTAGGTCTGCAAACCTATTCATATTATTCGAGTCATCTTGACAGGCGCTCTCGGTTTTCTGTTCTTAACTCGAGCTAAATGACAGCTGCAGAGCTGATGCTTACAGAAACCGATTCATAATGATCGTCTGTCGAATTCAGAGCACTGAACTCGGTCTGCTGTCCGATCTATCGCGAACCTGTTCGTATTGTTCGACATCTTGAGAGGTGCTGCCGGTTTTCTGTACTTCACTCGGGCTGTAGGGGGGCTAGAGTGCTAGTAGTCACAGGAATCGATTTCGAGACATCAGCCGCGTCCGCCTGTCGACCCCAGAGCTCCGAACTCGGTCTGCTGCCCAACGTAGCTCTGCGAAACTATTCGTATTGTTCGAATCATCCTGAGAGGCGCTGTCGGTTTTCTGCACTTAACTCGGGCTGTAGGGGGGCTGCAGGGCTGGTAATCACAGAAATCGATTCAGAGACATCAGACGCGTCCGTCTGTCGCATTCAGAGGTCTGACCCCGGGCTAGGTTCGCCAAACTATTGTATTGTTCGAGGCATCTTGAGAGGTGCTGTCGATTTACGCACGTAACTCGGGCTGTAGGAGAGCTACAGAGCTCGTACTGAAGATAATCCAGAAGCATCGGGGGCGTTCGGCTGTTGCACCGAGAGGTCTGAAATCGCTTGGGCTGAAGAACTATTCGTTCTCTGCAATTTTTTTCCACATTATATATTGTGAGGAAGCTCTACGAGTCCCCTGCGGTAAGAAAGGTTGACGGTTTACCGCCGGCGCCCAGTTGTGATAACTTTGGGTCGGTTTTGCTAAGATTTGAAAGATATTTGACACTTCATTTTGAGAAAGCAGACTCTTCGCAGCTGTAGACGACTATGCCTCTGCGTCTAACTATGAGCTCTATAGGCAGTTTTTTCTATCAAAACACTTGGCGAAACCAACTTCACGTCGACATGAAAAAATATGAATATTGTTTTTTTTCGAGAAATGTTTCCAGAAGCGCTCTCTTTCGATTCTGACCAATATGATTCGTGCAAGGAGCTCTACGAGGTTTCCGGCGGTGACCAGGTTGACGGTTCACCGCCGGCGCCAGTTCTGGGGCGAGCTAGTTGGCAAGAAAAATCTCGACGGACCTTTTGCTGACTCTTGGTCGATTGAAAATTTTGTTCTCGAAATTCCTCAATTCGTTTGAGCTCTAGTATTTTTTCCCGTGATATTCGATCTTATTCCCGCTCGCCATCTTGATCTCAGCTCGATCGAGTCCAGGCGGGATCGGACGTTTCGAGTCATCTTGATACGCGCTCTCGGTATATTAACTTAACTCGAGATACAGGACAGCTACTGAGCTGGTAAGCGCACCTTATCGATTCAGAATGAACAGGTGCGTTCGTCTGTTGTATCCAGAGGTCTGAACTCGGTCTGCTAGCCGAGCTAGGTCCGCAAACCTATTCGTATCATTCGAGTCATCTTGACAGGCGCTCTCGGTTTTCTGTACTTAACTCGAGCTAAATGACAACTGCAGAGCTGATACTTACAGAAACTGATTCAGAACCACCAGTCGCGTTCGTCTGTTGAATCCAGAGCTCTGAACTCGGTCTGCTGCCCGATCTAGAATCGCGAAACTTTGTATTGTTCGAGTCATCTTGAGAGGTGCTGTCGGTTTTCTGTAGTTAACTCGGGCTGTAGGGAGGCTACAGTGCTGGTAGTCACAGGAATCGATTCGGAGACATCAGGCGCGTCAGCCTGTCGAATCCAGAGCTCGGAACTCGGTCTGCTGGCCGAACTAGGTCCGCGAAACTATTCGTATTGTTCGAGTCATCCTGAGAGGTGCTGTCGGTTTTCTGCACTTAGCTCGGGCTGTAGGGGGGCTGCAGCGCTGGTAATCACAGCAATCGATACTCGAGCTAGGTTTGCCAGATTATTCGTATTTTTCGAGTCATCTTAAGAGGTGCTGTCGATTTACGCACGTAGCTCGGGCTGTAGGAGAGCTACAGAGCTCGTACAGAAGACAATCCAGAAGCATCGGGGGCGTTCGGCTGTTGCACCGAGAGGTCTGAAATCGCTTGGGCTGAAGAACTATTCGTTCTCTGCAATTTTGTTTTCGACATTATATATTGTCAGGAAGCTCTACGAGTCCCCCGGCGGTAAGAAAGGTTGGCGGTTTACCGCCGGCGCCCAGTTGGCAGACCCGACCTTAAGAGACAGCGTGGTAACTTGGGGCCGGTTTTTCCCGGGGAGCTCTCTGAGAGCTAGAAGGTTTTAGATTAGAAGCCGGACGGTGGTGGTGCCCGCCAGCAGCCCATCTCCGCCGCTCCACGATCCTCGCAGCAACCCGCCCGTCCCGGCAGCGGGTTCGGGGGCGCTTCCGGCTCGCCTCCACGCGTGCCTGCACGCGTGCAGGCACGCGTCGAAGCGTTCCTGGCAGCGCTTCAGAAGCGCTTCGCGAGAGCGTCCGAGGGCTCGCCAGGAAAGCTTCCCGGTGTGTGTTCTCTTTGCTCTCCGGGTTTTGGACGCTACCAAGTGCCTTGTAGAGCTCTTCGGCATCAATGGGCTAGAGGAGTTCCGGCGCTGGGTGGAGCTAGTTCCCGGAGAGCTCTCTGAGAGCTAGAAGGTTTTAGATTAGAAGCCGGCCGGACGGTGGTGGTGCCCGCCAGGAGCTCCTCCACGGCGGTCCACGTCCGCCGCGGCGCTTCGCCCGAGCCGGCAGCTGGTTCGGGCGCGCTTTCCACGTGTGCCTGCAGGCGCGCAGGCGCGCGTGGAAGCGTTCCTGGCAGCGCTTCAGAAGCGCTGCAGGGGAGCTCCCCAGAGCTCTCTAGGAAAGATTTCTTCTGCCCGAGGGTCTCTCCGCTCTCCGGGTTTTTCCCGGCGAGCCCTCTGAGAGCTAGAGGGTTTTAGATTAGAAGCAGGATGGTGGTGGTCCTGCCAGCAGCCCATCTCCGCCGCTCCACGATCCTCGCAGCAACTCGCCCGGGGTCGCAGCGCGTCCGGGAGCGCTTCCGGCACGCGTCCACGCGTGCTTGCACGCGTGCAGGCACGCATGGAAGCACGCCCGGCAGCGCGTTCGAAGCGCTACAAGGGAGCCCCCCAGGACTTTCCAGGAAATACCTCGTAGAGCGCTTCGGCATCGATGAGCTAGAGGAATTCGGGCGCGGGGTGTAGCTAGTACCTTGTAGAGCTCGTCAGCAAGATGAGCTAAGAGGAATTTGGGCGCAGGGTGGAGCTAGTTCGCCGACCCGACCTTGAGAGACAATGTTCCTGGAGAGCTCTTTGAGAGCTAGAGGGTTTTAGATTAGAAGCCGTGCAGTGGTGGTGCCTGCCAGCAGCCCATCTCCGCCGGTCCAGGATCCTCGCAGCGGCCTCTAAAACCTCGCAGCGGGTCCGGGAGCGCTTCGGGCACGCGTCCACGCGTGCCTGCACGCGTGCAGGCACGCGTGGAAGCGTCGCCGAAGCGCTTCGTCAGTTCCCGGATAGCTCCTTGGCAGCGCTTCAGAAACACGTACAGGCACGCGTGGAGGCGTCGCTCTCAGCCCTTCAGGAGCGCGCCAGGCAAGCTTTCCAGCGCCACCACGCCTCGGGCACGCCTCGCCCTGGGGGCGAGGACCCGGGGTTGGCGCGCCCGCGTTCCGGGCAGGCGAGATCGTACAGGGCGTTAAAAGGCTCCGACCTGAGCAGGTCGTTAAACTGCTCCAGTGGGAAAGGAAGCATCGACCTGAGCAGGTCGTAACTGCTCCAGTGGGAAAGGGAAAAAAAGAGAAGGGACCAAACCGAGAAGGAAAGGACAGAGAGGGAAAACCAGAGAAGGGACCAGAGAGGGAAAAGGACAGGAGGGAAAGGACAGAGATGGGGAAGGACAGAAGGGAAGGACCAGACAGAGAGAATTATCCTGGCGAAGGACCCAACCATATGCAATTGTGAATACTGCAATTGTGAATATCTTCTCGGTGGAGCCCCCTACGGGGCCACGAAACGCACGAGGGGTGTGCCGCAATGGGTGTGCGGGACGCATGCGGGCACACCCACTGGGGCCTTCGGTGGAGCTCTCTATGGGGCCCAGAAGCGTGTGAGGGGTGTGCCGAACTGGGTGTGCGGGGCGCATGCGGGCGCACCCATTGGGACCTTCGGCGGAGCTCCCTATGGGGCCACGGAGCGCGTGAGGGGCGTGCCGAAATTGGTGTGGCTGACGCATGCGGCGCGGGCACTGGGGCCTTCAGCGGAGCTCCCTATGGGCCGCGAAGCGTGTGAGGGGTGTGCCGAAATGGGTGTGGCTGACGCATGCGGGCGCGGGCACTGGGGCCTTCGGTGGAGCTCCCTATGGAGCCACGATACGTGTGAGGGGTGTGCCGAAATGGGTGTGGCTGACGCATGCGGGCGCGGGCACTGGGGCCTTCGGTGGAGCTCCCTATGGAGCCACGAAACGTGTGAGGGGTGTGCCGAAATGGGTGTGGGTGACGCATGCGGGCGCGGGCACTGGGGCCTTCGGTGGAGCTCCCTATGGAGCCACGAAACGTGTGAGGGGTGTGCCGAAATGGGTGTGGGTGACGCATGCGGGCGCGGGCACTGGGGCCTTCGGTGGAGCTTCCTATGGAGCCACGAAACGTGTGAGGGGTGTGCCGAAATGGGTGTGGGTGACGCATGCGGGCGCGGGCACTGGGGCCTTCGGTGGAGCTCCCTATGGAGCCACGAAAGCGTGTGAGGGGTGTGCCGAAATGGGTGTGGGTGACGCATGCGGCGCGGGCACGGGGCCTTCGGCGGAGCTCCCTATGGGGCCACGAAACGTGTGAGGGGTGTGCCGAAATGGGTGTGGCTGACGCATGCGGGCGCGGGCACTGGGGCCTTCGGTGGAGCTCCCTATGGAGCCACGAAACGTGTGAGGGGTGTGCCGAAATGGGTGTGGGGGACGCATGCGGCCGCGGGCACTGGGGCCTTCGGTGGGGCTCCCTATGGAGCCACGAAACGTGTGAGGGGTGTGCCGAAATGGGTGTGGGTGACGCATGCGGGCGCGGGCACTGGGGCCTTCGGTGGAGCTCCCTATGGAGCCACGAAACGTGTGAGGGGTGTGCCGAAATGAGTGTGGGTGACGCATGCGGGCGCGGGCACTGGGGCCTTCGGTGGAGCTCCCTATGGAGCCACGAAACGTGTGAGGGGTGTGCCGAAATGGGTGTGGGTGACGCATGCGGGCGCGGGCACTGGGGCCTTCGGTGGAGCTCCCTATGGAGCCACGAAACGTGTGAGGGGTGTGCCGAATTGGGTGTGGGTGACGCATGCGGGCGCGGGTACTGGGGCCTTCGGTGGAGCTCCTATGGGGCTACGAAACGCTGTACTGGGTGGGTGAAACGCAGGGAAGAGGGGGAGGAGGGAGGAGGAGGGGGAGGAGGAGGAGAGGAGGAGAGGAGAGGAGACGCGGGGCACCGTCTCTTCAAAACGAGGACCCAACACCACAGGATGGTTGGGAACAAATGATTACTCCGATCCTCGTGAGGGGTGTGCCGACACGGGGCGGGGCCTTCATGCGAACCCTACCACTGGCGCCTTCGGTGAAGCTCCCTATGAGGTCACGAACCGTGTGATGGGTGTGCCGAAAAGGGGCGGGGCCGCCAAGCGAACCCTGCCACTGGCGCCTTCGGTGGAGCTTCCTATGGGGCCACGATCCTCGTGAGGGGTGCGCCGACATGGGGCGGGGTCGCCATGCGAACCCTGCCGCTGGGGCCTTCGGTGGAGCTCCCTATGGGGCTGCGATCCTCGTGCGGGGTGTGCCGAAATGGGGCGGGGCCGCCATGCGAACCCTGCCACTGGGGCCCTCGGTGAAGCTCCCCACGGAGCCGCGATCCTCGTGAGGGGTGCGCCGAAATGGGGCGGGGCCGCCATGCGAACCCTGCCACTGGGGCCTTCGGTGGAGCTCCCTATGGGGCCACGAACCGTGTGAGGGGTGCGCCAAAATGGGGCGGGGCCGCCATGCGAACCCTGCCACTGGGGCCTTCGGTGGAGCTCCCTATGGGGCCACGAACCGTGTGAGGGGTGCGCCAAAATGGGGCGGGGCCGCCATGTGAACCCTGCCATTGGGGCCTTCGGTGGAGCTCCCTATGGGGCCACGAACCGTGTGAGGGGTGCGCCAAAATGGGGCGGGGCCGCCATGCGAACCCTGCCACTGGGGCCTTCGGTGGAGCTCCCTACTCGGGCCTTATGATGATGATGGTGATGATGATGATGATGCTGATGATGATGATGATGATGATGATGATGATGAGGATGATGATGACGGTGATGATGATGACGACGGCGACGATGATGATGATGATGATGCTGATGATGATGATGACGATGATGATGGTGGGAGGAGGGAGGAGGGGGGGAGGAGGGGAGGAGTGAGGACGCGGGCGCTGTCTCTTCAAAACGAGGACCCAACGCCACAGGATGGTTGGCAAAAAGAACAGAGAAGAAAAGCAGCAGAGAATGACAGAATAATGAAAACAGACGGGACGCGAGAGAGGGAGAGAAGAAAGGCAGAGCAGACAGAAGGAGGAAGAAAGGCAGTTGGAGCACAGCGGCAGCGACGACGAAAACGACGGCGACGGCGCGCCCCGACGCCCGCGCCGCAGCGCCGCGCGGCCGCCAGCGCACCCCCAGCCCCGCGGGGCCAGCCAGGGGGGGCGCGCACGGCCGGCGCGGCGCCTGGGCGGCGCTGGACGCGCTCTCGGGCTTCCGGCACTGGCCGGAGGCTCGGGAGCGCGAACCTCGTCACTCCGGTCCAGTCCTCGGACCGGAGTTCTCTCTTTCTTGCCTCGCCGCCTCCTTGGAGCTCTATAGCACAGCCGTACCGGGGTGCTATGGAGACCTTGGAGGGCGACATCGGGAGCCGTGCCGGGCCCTTTGTCGTCTCGGGCGGGGGCGAGTGGCGACTGGTGGACCCAATAGCACAGCCGTGCCGGGGTGTTATTGTAGGGGCCAGCACGTACTCGTCCCGGGCGCCGTACTGGGCCCGAACCCTCCACCCCAGGCCGACAGGCAACCCCTGGGCCGTGCTGGACAGGGTAGATCAGACTAGTATTGAGGATGTTCTTCAGGTGGGCTTGGGGCCCAGGCGGGCACCGCCGGCGGGGGCCCAGGGGCCGGCGGGGCCAGGGGCCCAGGGACCCGGACAAAGGGCGGGGTGCACGACGCACGAGGCTCCCCACTGGGAGGGGGAAACGCTCGCGAATTTTTCGCGGGCGTTTTCCTGCGCGGCGCGCAGTCCTGAGGGCGGTGTCGTTCCCTCTGGAAACACGCGCTGGGAGGGGAAACCGCTCGCGAATTTTTCGCGGGCGTTTTCCTGCCTGGCGCGCGATTTCCCGAGCGACGTAGAGGTTTCTGGAAACGACGTGATCCGGGCGCGTGGTGATTCCGGTCCTTGGGGGCGGTGCGCGGAGCGCCCGGCGCCGGTCCGGGAGTCGCGCGCATGGGACGACCGGGTGCAGGAGTGTTTGCTCGCAGAGCACGACGTGATCGACGAGGAGGTCGTCGATGATACCGCGTTGGAGGCCGCAGAGCGCGAGCAATCGCTCCGGAAAGCGCGCCGCGCGTCGTGCCGGCGGTCTCGGCGCGCGCGGCGGGAGGCGGAGTGGGTGCGGCGGACAGAGGCGGCGGCCGAGCAGAACGAGCAGTTTGCACACCGTGTGCTGCGCTCCGTCGTGCCCCGCCCCCTGCTGCGCGAGGCGTCGCCAGAGCGGGCTTCGGCTGGGCGCACCGCGCGGGGGGCGGCCCTCAAGAACGGGCGCGTGGAGCAGTTCTTGACTGCGCGCGCGGCCCGTGCCATCGACCCGGAACAGCCGCCGGCGCGCGCCCCCCGCGCCGCCGCCGTGGCCGCGCCCGACGCGTCGTCGTGGACCGTGGGCGATTCGGCCCTGCGCGCTGCCTGCGTTCTCGTTGCTCTCGGCGTGTGCCCACCACAGCCAGACAGCAGAGTGGTGATGACGAGGAAGATCGCGGCGGCGCGCTGGTGGCGGCAGTGGGATGCGTTCGCGCGGGAGCTCCCGGACGCGCCCGAGCTGGCCGATCGTGCAGCCGCGGTCGTCACCGCCAGGTGTTTCTGCTGCGCGCTCTACGGGCTCTCGGCGCGGACGTGCGGCGGCCGCCGCGTCTGTGCACGCCGCTTCTCGCCGGGTGTCGGCATCGGCGGAGCGAAGTGTCGGGCTGCGCGGGAGTCCAAGGTCTTCGTCGGGGACCTGGCCGTGCGCGCTGCCTGCGCCATGATCGCTCTCGGAGCGTCTTCGGCGGGGCTCAGCAGGGCGACGGAGGACGGCGCCGTGCCCATGTCTGTGGGTGCATTCCGTGCTGCGCGCCCGCCTCGCCCGCGGCCGCGCGGCGGACGCGGGCGGGGGAACCGCCGCGCGCGCGCCAGTGCTCCGGTCGAATGGCGCGGGAAGTGTCTGCAGAGCGCAGTGGCTGATCTCGTGGGGGGCGACGCCGCGCGGCATTTCGGTCGCGCGTGCCAGAACCACGACGGTTCTGGCGCGTGTGGGTCGCTGGTGGAGCGCTGGAATCTGGTGGTCGTGGTCCAGCACTTGCGCTCTCGCTTCCTGCGCGTGCGCGTGTTCTCTGCGGAATCTGCGGAAGCGTTCGAAGCGCAGGAAGGAAGGCGTGTGGCGTGGGCGCTGGGGCACGCGGCGGGCTTCTGCGCTGGTGCTCTGCTGTGGCTCGACGGCGGCCACGTGTGCGCGGTGGAGGAGTCGGTGGGTTCTGGTGACGTGGAGTGGGGTAAAGCCGAGAGCGCGCCGTGGTGTCTGTCGCGTTGTCGCTCACTGGCGTTCTAGCTCGGCGTCGCGGTCGCCGCGCGCGGGTGCGGGTCGTGGCGCGCTGCGGGGCGGGGCGCCGAAGCGCCGCGTGGAGCAGGGTGCCGCAGGGGCGCAGGGCGCGCGCGGGGGCGCGCGCGACGGTGTGGACGCGGAGGTGTTGGCGCGCATGACCCGGAATCAGTGGCATGAGCTGGCAGCGCGAT
Organism: Prorocentrum cordatum; assembly: GCA_963575745.1. Taxonomy (NCBI): domain Eukaryota; class Dinophyceae; order Prorocentrales; family Prorocentraceae; genus Prorocentrum; species Prorocentrum cordatum. The sequence continues at coordinate 173,400 of CAUYUJ010018673.1, read as the reverse complement.
TGCGGGCGGAGGGCGACGAAGACGCGCCGTCATCGCGGCAATGGAGTGCTCAGCAACAGAAGCGGGTGCGATTGGAGGCCGATGCGCACAGGGCTGCGCTCGCGGCGCACCTGGGCATCGACATGAGCGGTGTCCAACATGCTGGCGCGGAGGCGCGATCGCGGGACCACTCGGAGGAGATGCTGGGCGAGTTGGCGAGGCACGTGGCTGAGCACGACCGCGTTCCAGCGCACAAGGAGTCCGCTCTTGGGACATGGGTGAACAACGTGAGCTGGTGGCATTTCCCGTTGACGCCCGAGCGGCGCGCGCGGTTCGACGGGCTCGTGGACCGGCGGGAGGAGAGGCGCGCGCGCGCCCGCGCGATGCTGGACCGCATCGAGGAGCACGTGGAGGTGCTCGACGAGCTGCCGAAGCGAGGGGCGGAGGACGGGGAGGAGACGAAGCTCGCGCGTTGGATCCACCATGTTAGCGAGGGACAAAACGAGCTGGACAGGGAGAACCGGGACAGGTTCGATCGTTTGGTGGACAGGCGTGCGTGGCAGCGGCGGACGGCGCAGGAGCGCGTGCTCGAGGTGAAGGCGTTCGTGGACAGGCACGGGCGAGGGCCGCAGCGCTTCGGTCACGACGACGATCCGCGGGAGCATCTGCTCGCGCGTTGGGTGGGGAACGTCCGAGCGCGTGCCGTCGAGGGCCTGGGCGAGGGCTGGCGCGCGCAGCTGGAGGCGGCGCTGGGCGCGGATCTCATCCAGGCCCAGGCGCTCGAGGCGTGGTGCGAGAAAAACCGGAGGATGCCGGTGGAGAAAGCGGAGGATGACGAGGAGCGCAGGCTGGCGAACTTCATCGCGAACCACGAGCGGAAGGGCCGCGCGGCGTTGTTCAACGCGCCTGCGACTTTCGACGCGCTGCGGCAGAAGTGCGCGCAGGCGGCCGCCGCGCGCCGCGATGCCGAGAGCAGGGGGGCGGAGGCGCGGGCGCTCGAGGCGCGGCGGCAGGAGCTGCTGCAGCGCGCGGCAGAGGAGGAGGAGGAGGAGGAGGCCTGCGAGGAGAAGAAGGAGCAGGAGGGGGGGGAGGACCCGGCTGACTGCCTCGCGGAGGAGCGGCGCGCGGAGGGTTCGCTATGTTCCAGAGGGCAGACAGGGCGCTCGCTCGGCGGGTGAAGACCGCGCTCGTGGGCGCCCCGTTGTCGTACGTGGACGCGCTGCAGGGCGCCCCGCTCGGGCTCGACGTCTTCGCTGCCCTGGCCAAAGACAGGCGGGTCCGCGAAGCCATGGCTGCCCCGGCGGCCGAAGAGCCGCGCCGCGAGGCGCTCGGGGAGGAGGATGAGGAGGAGGAAGAACAGGAGCAGGAGCAAGAGAAGCAGGAAGAGGAGGAGCAGGAGCAGGAAGAGCAGGAGCAGGAGAAGGGCGACGAGGAGCGGAGGGAGCAGAAGAAGGGAGACGCAGTGATGGCGGACGCGGAGGAAGAGCCGCAAGGCATGGCGGGCGAGGAGGAGCTGCCCACGGGCATCGGCGAGGAGCACAAGGATTTCGTGCGGTACGTGCTGGCGACCTGCATGCTGTCGTCGGTGCCCGTTGCGCCCTGGTTCTTCGCGGGGGAGACCCCGGGCGCGGAGCTGCAGCGGCAGGTGGCGGAGCTGGAGCGGCTGCGGGGCGTCGCCCTGGGGCTCGACGCGGCCACGGCGCAGGACAACGTGGCGCGGTCGCAGGCGATCCGGCGCCTGCGCCAGGCCGACCCCGAGCTGCTGCGCCGCGCGCCCGTGCCCAAGTCGGACGTGCGGGAGCCTTGGGAGCAGTGGCAGCGCCTGCTCCAACGGCTCGAACAGGAGGGCGTGGAGCGCGAGGTCTGGGTCTGCTGCCGCTCCGAGCCGCTGCGCTGGCGCGCGCCGCTCCGCGACGACGGCAAGCCCGGGCCGGTCCGCGCGCCGCTGCTGCCGTCGCTGGGCGCCGCCGAGGGAGAGGTCTGGAGGCCGGGGGAGGTGCGCGAGGCGACGCGGCAGGCGCGGTGCGCAGAGCAGGCGCGGCGGGACGGCGCTGCTGGCGCCCCGGTGCACGGCGGCGTGCTCCTGCGCCTGGCCTCTGATTTCCTGTGCTACAAGTGCCAGCATAATTTCGAGAGCGCGCGGGGCGGAGGCGACGTGATGTCCGACCAGGATGTCAATGTTTGGTGTCAGAAGCTGCATTTCGCGTCGAAGAAGCTGCCAAGTCCAGCGGCAAAGCGCGGGGCGGTGGAAGCGGAGCGCGCCCGCGCCATGCGGCGAAAGCAGGCGGCCGGGTGCGCGGCGTGGGGGCAGAACGGATTCTCTGAGTTCCGTCGCCTCCTGCTGGAGGACGAGTGCTTCCGCCAGGGCACTTGCGAAGCGAGCGTGCAGCTCCGCCAGCGACGCGCCCTGGAGCCCTGGTATCAGCGCGCGGGGCCCGACGGGGGCAGGCTGGCGCCGTGGCCGCGCGTCTTCGGTATCCCGAAATCGTGGGCTGGCCATGGCGGCGCGTTCTTCTCTGAGGCCGTGGAGTCGGGCTTCGCCGCCGACGCGTTCCCCCAGGGGCGGCGCGGCTACTGCGCGGGCGAGCCGGGCGACGTGTCCGCGGAGCTCTGGCTGTTGCGGGCCTGGCGCCGCGCGCGCGGCGGCGTCGCTCGCATGGGTGGCGCCCTGGCCGCGCGCATGCAGCAGCTCGAGGGCGACCGCGACATCATGTGCAGGGTGGAGGCTGGGGAGTGCGCGCGGCAGGCCTTATGTGCTGTCCCGCCCGTGTATTTGGCGGACCTGAAGCCGCAGGCGATCCCCGAGTGGCCCGTGTGGCAGCAGCTCCTCAAGCTGAAGCCTCAGGCGGCGCGGCAGGTGGCGAATTTCGTGCGCCAGGAGCGGGCGGGCGTGGGCTTCACGTGGAACCTCACCGCGGGGCACTGGGACCTGGACCAGCAGCGCCTGCTCGCCGCGCTCGAGAGGGATCCTGCGTTGCTCGCCGCGGTGGAGAAGGACGTCGCGGCTGCAGAGACGGACAAGGGCGTTCTGATTGCTCTCAACCAGTTCCGTGCCCGTCACGGCGGTGTCTGGCCGGACGCGTTCGCCGATCGGCGCGGGCAGCCCGATTTCAAGGAAGCGAAACTCGCGCGGGGTGTTGCAAGGGTGGCGAAGAAGTATTCGCAGGAATTCGCGCGCATCTGGTTGGACCGGACATGCCGCGAATGGCTGCGGCTGGCGGGGTGCGGGGATGAGGTGGTGGGAGGAGGGGCCGGCGGCGACGACTATTCCGGGGGCGGCGGCGGCGGCGGGTCCTCTTCGGACGGCGGCGCCGGCGGGGGACCCACGTCGGGGTCGGGCTCTGGTGCGCAGGGGCCGGGCGACGGTGGCGCGGGCGGCGACGGCGAGGGGGGCGCGGGCGGGGGTGCGGGTCGGCTGCTCGGCGGCGGACCCAAGAGGCCAGCTCCCGAGGGGCCAGGGCCGCGGACTCGCGGGACGGCGAGAAGGGACCAGGAGCGGTTGCAGCAGGAGCGGCTGCGGAAGGAAGAGGAGGAGCGCCTCGCAGGGAAGACAGTGAGGGCAGGGGACGTGGAGGTGAACGTGGCTCTGGATGACCCTCGCGTGAGCGAGGAGGGCACCTTGCCGGCCTGGCTCCTGGACCCCGCGCCGCGCGCCGCGGGCAGGTGCGTCGCGCGCGTCTGGCGCCCGTGCAAGGGCGGATGCGTTCGTTCTCTGGCAGTGCAGCAGGAACCCGTGCAAGGGTCAGGGAGTGTTCTGTGGGAGCCACGGCAGTCCCGAGCAGCGACCCTTCGGGCTGTGGGACCCGGACAAGCGCCACAGCTCCCTGACGCGCGAGTGTCCGGAACGGTACGGCTTGGCCGTGAAGGAGGCGCGGTTGCGCGAGACGCAGGCCAGCGGCGCCCCGCCCGTGCCTACCCCGGCCATCGCTGCCGCTCGCAAGGCGCGCGTGCCCAGGCTCCAGCCGAAGTATGTGCCTCTGTCGCGTGACGAGCGCCACCCTCTGCGGGCGTTGAAAGAGGCCCCGGAGGCTCTCCCGCCGTTCCCGTGCCGCCTTTGCGACCAGACCTTCGCCACGCATGCCGGCTTCATGACGCACGTGCAAAAAGAGCACCACGGGTGGCCAGAGTACAGGGAGCGCCTGTTCTACCTGGCCGAGCAGTGGCCAGAGAAGGACGGAGACGTGCGGCCCGTGAGGCCCCAGGAGTGGCGGCAGTGCGTGGAGGCCTTTTCTGAGCACCTCGTCGCGGGGTCTCACGACTGGCCGGCCTGCGCAGCGCCCGCCGACGTCTCGGGGGACGCCGCCGCCGCCGCTGCCGCGCCGGACGCGCCGCGCGCCTGGTGGAAGCCGCCAGGCGCGGACGGGGCCGTGCCGCCCGCGGGCGTGGACATGCCGCCCGTGGACTTGGACGCGCTGGGCGCTGCTCCGGCGGCGTCGGACGCCGAGGGGCCCGAGCCTGGGCAGAGTCGCCGCGCCGTGCGCTCGAGGGTCGCCTGCTGCGTCTGCGCTCGTCTCCACTGGGCGGACGAGCTGCGGCGCGTGCACTTCTGGCAGCAGCCGGACGGCGCCGGGGAGCGTTCGCTGCTCTGCGACGAGGTGCCGCAGCGGCCCGCGCGCGCCGAGCTCGAGGCGGCGAGGGGAGAGGCATCCGAGGCCGCAGGCGCGCAGGCTCAGGCCATGCGCCTGACGCAGCGGCAGCGCGCCCACGCGCTGCTGGACCCGGCACGGTACCACGCCCGGTGGCGCTTCGTGCGCGAGGGCCCCGACGGCGTCGAGCGCCCGGGCGGCATCCCCCTCGAGGAGCTGGAGGCGTCCGCAGTGCGCGACCCTGGCCCAGACGGGAAGCTGTGGCTCTTGCACAAGAAGTGCTTCACGATTGACAGGCGCCAGTCAGACGGGGTGCTCGTGGCCGACGCGAAGCAGAAGGTGCCCATCTGTGCAGGGTGTCACGGCGCGCTCACCAAGAGGTTGCCCACGATGCCGACCTGCGCGCTGGCCAACGACCTCTGGATCGGGCGGCTGCCACTGCCGCTGCGAAATCTCACGCTGGGCGCGAAGCTTCTGCTGCCCATCGCGCGGGGCATCGTGCGGCGGTTCAACTGCAAGGCCGATTCTGGCGAGTGGGCTCCAATCGACCAGAAGATCAAGGCGTACGTGGGGAACTTCGTGGCGTTCCCGCAGGCGGACGGCGGTCGGCAGGTGCTGTCGCTGCCGCCGCGGGAGAGCGACCTCGTCGAGTTCGTGCAGATTGTCTTCGCGGGGTCCGACCCCGCCACCCTGCAGAAGGCGCTATTGGAGGAGCTCGGCGTGCCCCTCGCCGATTTCAGGCGCGCTTACGAGTACCTCCGCGACACGAACGAGCAGTGCGCCGCGGTGCGGTGGGACGAAGAGGCCGCGCGAAACTTTGCGGACCCCGGGGGCGACGGCGATGGCGACGGCTCCTCGCTCCTGGGCCTGCCTCGCTGTCTCGCGGCGTGCGTGGCCGTGGGGGGTAAGGGCGGCGACGCTCGCCAGGAGGGCCCGGCCGATGCCGTGCAGCCCGGCGCGGGCTCGGCCCCGCCGAAGCGGACGAGTGCAGGCGCTGCGAGCGCGGAGGGCGAAGCGAACGCGGCGGCTGACGGCGGGGGCGAGGCAGGGGGCTGGGGCGGGGACCCCACCTGTGAGGGCGCTGCTGGCGCTGGCGGGGACGACTCAGAGGGCGACAAGGGCAAGGCCGGTGAGAGTGGGGGCGGCGAGGGTGTCGAAGAGGGCGAGTACTGCGCCGCAGTCGCGGACGCCGACATGCTGGCCGATCTGGACAAGCAGTGGCAGAACGTGCACCCCAGCCTCCAGAGGGCGGAGGTGATTGTGCGCGAGAAGCAGCGCGCGGAGGCACTAACGCGGCAGTGCGACGGCATGGGGAATTTCCAGGACCGAGATTCCGACCGGCGCTTGGCGGAGGCTGCGATAGAGGCCCACAAGGCTGCGAAGTTGCTCACCAACTGCAAGAAGGAGGCACTCACGAAGAAGCTGGAGCAGACGGAGCAGAAGATTCAGGCCACGCGGCCTCCTCCGGGAGTTGCCGGGAAGAGCGCGGCCGGTGGCGGCGGCGGCGGCGGCGCGCCGGCCGGGGGCGCTGAGGGCGGGGGGGCGAGGCGTGCGGTCCGGGTCGTCGTGCCCACTGGAACCGAGCCTGTCAGCATGTTCTCCCCCGGTTTCTGGAGTGCTTTCGACCCCGTCGCGTTTCCGTACGGCGACGGCGTCTTCGGACTCGAGAGGGAGGCGAAGTTGACGTACGACGAGTGGTGCAGGTGCCTCATGGCTCGCGAGGAGCTCGAGTACGAGGTCGCCGACGACGTCTCGGCACCCGACGCTGCGCGGGCGCCCGCGCCCGACGCCGCGTGGGCGCCCGCCGCGTCTGACTCGCCCGTGCCGCGCTGGCGTCGCCACGCTGACCTGCTCACGGCCCAGTATTGCCTCTGGCGCAGAAAGGCTATCATTCAGTCGGCCAGGTTATTCGTGCGCAAGCAGCGCCTGGGGAAGTACATCGCGGACCTCGCCGCACTGACGCCAGAGGAGCTGGCGCAGGTCGTGGCCGTGCTCGGCAGGGGGGCGGGCATCAAGGAGGCCCTGGGCCACGAGGGCGTTTCCCGGAACGTCAAGAGCGCGCTGCGCAGCATGCTGCTCAGCAGCCGTGATGTTGTCGGCTCCGACGCGCACCGGACCACGCTGCGGCACATCAGTGCCAGCTACACCCGGCTCTTCGGTCCGCCCCTGATGTTCACGACGCCGAACATCGCGGACACTCGGAACCTGATGGTGTCCCTGATGTACGAGGGCGCCTCTGTGCAGCAATGGCGGCTGCTGGAGGAGACTGCTCCCGTGATGCCGTCGACGCGGGACATGCTGCGGCGGGTGTCCGCTGACCCGGTGTCGCAGGCCATGGTCACGAACCTCATGCTGGAACTGTTCCTGGAGCATGTCGTCGGCGTCACGCCGCAGCGCGGGGCCACGGGCGTCTCCGACGGCGTGGCCGCCACGGGGGCGTGTGGAGCGTTCGGGCTCGTCCGCGCGTTCTCCGGACCCGTGGAGTCGCAGGGGCGCGGCGGCATCCATCCGCGCATCCTCCTGTGGCGCCTGCACCCGATGACTGGCGCGTTCCTCGCGAGGCTGCGCGCGGGGGACGTCGAAGGCCTCGAGGAGCGTTTGAGGAAGTGGAGGGAGGCCGTGCTCGCCACGGTCGGCAGCGTGCAGGTCGACGCGGCGGAGGAGGTGGGCTGGCAGCTGGGCTTGGACGGGCCGGACCGGCTGCCGCCGCTTCCGCTCGGCCCGCGGGATCGACGACTCGCGTTCGCGGACGGGAAGCGAGAGGAGAGCGACCTCCAATTGAAGCACAATACCATCGCTGGCGCCTCGCGTCGTCAGCTCGGGAAGTTTTGCAAGACGGCGTACGAAGAGGGCCGTCGCTCCGTCCGTGCTGACAACAAATTGTCCACGGAAGAGCTGCGGAATCAGGTTGCGGCCATGATGAACGTCGATCTCGTGGAGGAGCAGGCGATGCTGCAGCAGCAACAGCCCGCAATAGAGGGTCCGCTCCGGCAGCGCCCGCTCGCGCCGCTGGCAGATCCAGAGCCCGATCCCCATGAGCAGCGGGCACAGTACCCGGCGGTATTTGGCAAGCCTCTCACGGGTGCGCACGCGACGCTGCAGCCGCAGTACCGCCGCAAGCCTGCGTACCGCGTGCGCGCGGACGGCACCGCGGCGATGCACTTTGCGGAGGGCTCGAGGGAGGAGGCGCACACCTGGGCGCGCTGCTTCGCGCGGGACGCGCGCAAGTGTATCATCCGGAGCCACCTTCAGAGGTGCGGTTCCACGTGCTGGAAGCACAAGACGAACGACGACGTGCCTCAGCACTGCAAGGTGCGCCGGCTCGGCTTCTACCACGAGTACGAGACTGCGGTCTACAGCCACCCGTCCAGGAAGCTTCCGGCCGCCTCCTTCGTCTGGCGGCGCTTGCGCAAAGGAAAGGACTTGGTCTTGCCCGATGGGGCGCGGATCGAATACGGCCCACCGCAGGAGGACCAGCGGAACCCGCCGGGCGAACGCCTGGTCCTCGACGAACAGTGCACGTGCGGCCCGTGGCCGCACCGCTGCAACCGGTACGGCAGAGCTGGTCGCGTCGACGTGGTGCGGTACCACCCGTGCCATGGGAGCACGAACCCTGTGGGCCAGGTGTATCTGCGGAGCAACCTGGACGTCCAGTGTCTGGACCGCGTGGTGCTCGACCTGCCTGGCGACGCCAGCGTCGGGGGTTCGCGCGACGGCGACCCGGTCGTGCCGCCGCTTCTGGAGCTTGTTGCGTTCGCCGAGCCGGTCGCCGACGCGTCGGAAGCGCTGGCTGGCGTCGAGACTGGCGGCGCCGGTGGTGACGAGGGCACCGGGCAGAGCGGAGGTTCCACGGGTTCGGGGGTGTCGGCCGCAACGCAGGGCGGGGGCGGGGGGGGCCAGAGGGCGGCGCGCGCGGCTGCGGCGGGGGGGGGGCGCCTGCCCGTGGCCCACCGCCTCGGCCTGCCCAGGGGAGGAGGCTTGCTCGGCGGGGCGCCGACCACGATGGACGATCCCGACGCGGAGATCTGGGACATGGGTGGGGGCGATGAAGATCCGTGCGAGTGCGATCTGGCCGATGCGTATGACCTGCGACCGCCGCCTCCGCCGACGCCGGAACAGCGCGGCGTCGAGCAGGCAGTCGGGCTAGCAGAGCCACATGGCGAGGACACCGCGAGGTTCTGCGCGGCTGCGTGTTACGAAGGCAGCCGGCCCGGGTTCGTGTTCAAGAAGGGGGTGCAGGGCTTGGGCTACTACAGCGACCGGCGCGCGGAGCGCGAGTTGTCGGAGGCAGCCGTCCAGAGAGAGCCGAAGTCGCGGGCGCCAGGCCGCGCCGCGTCGAACGCGGCGGCGTCTGGCAGGCCTGCATCGAGCGCGCCCCCGTCGCCAGCCGCCGCCGCAGCTGCTGGCGCGAGCGGCAGCGGTCCGCCCGGCAGCCTGCAAGTGCACGTGCTGCACTCGCTGGAGGCCGTGTTCATGGATGCCATCAATATGGCCCACTACCAGACGGACTACGCGACCAAGGCGGGGCCGATCGCGGGGGACCTCGGAGTGCTGCACGCGCAGAGCACCGGGTTGGAGTGGCTTCGACTCCAGCAGAAGGCCGAACGGGAGGCGGATGAGGCGGCGGAGGCGGAGGGCGAGGAGGACGTCGATGGGGCCCGGGCCGCTGCTGCCGCTCGTCGCAGCGGCTGGGGCGGAGTGCTCGACTCTGCCAGGCGAACTGTCATCGAGCTCACGACCAGCTCGCACCGGTCGCTCCTGAAGAAGCTGCCCGAGATGATGTTTCAGATGCAGTATGGCCACGAGTGCTATTGCTCTCATGACACCTGGACTCTGTATTGCAAGGGGATCGTGGCGCTGGCGTTCCAGGCAAGCTCCGCCGTTCATCAGAAAATGACGACTTCTGGACCGACCCGCGCGCAGACCACATCGAGGTGGACCAGCTGGCCGCGGGAGAAGAGGACGGCGAGGGGGGGGGCGGTATCATGGATGCGCTGGGCGACGGGCGCGCAGCGCTGCACGCCGAGGTCGTCGACGGCGTTGTCGGGGAGGGCGCGGCCGCCGGTGCTGCTGGGGAGGGGAAGCCCGAGCAGGAGCAGCAGCAGGCGGTGGAATACAAGGCGCGGCTGGACCACGACATGAAGATGGACTGGCTGCATCGCGGCGACAGGGAGCCCCTGAAGTCCATGGGCATGTACCATTACGCCATGTACGTGTACACGGCGCAGGCCAACCCGCTCCACTTCGACCCGCAGGACTTCGAGACGTACGCGTTCGCGGACACGCACCCAACTGCCGCCTTCCGAGTGCAGAGGCTCCGCGTCGGCGCGCCGTTCAGGGTACCCAAGTTCTTCGGCTTCGCGATGCCTTCGAAGGAGAAAGAGGCAGAGGTGAACGCGCTGTTCAAGTCTGTGATCTTTCGTCCGTTGCAGCCTGCTCAGAAGGGGGCTGCGGCCTGGGCGCCCTACAGGGCCGGTGTCGACGCGTCTGGGAAGCATAAGCCTGCCTGGGAGGAGTGGTGGGCCAATCAGTTGGCGTTGTCCAGGCAGTGCGAGGAGTGCGAGCGGCGAGCTGAAAAGTGGTTCACGATCGAGGACATCGATTTGAACCGGGGCTCAGAGGATGGCCCGGGCCATTTTGCACAGCGCCCCAGCGCCGCCGAGTTCATGGCACGCTGGGCCGTCCAAATCGCGACGAACCTCGACGTGGAGGCGGAGGCGAAGGGGCGGCCGCGAACCAAGGTCCGTCCGGAGGCCAAGGACTTCGAGCAGTCTGCTGAGCTGGAGGCAGTGGGGAATCGGCCTGCCGGGGAGGCAGACGAGGAGGGGGCGGGCGCCGGCGGCGGAGCGCTGGACGGTTTTGTTCAGGAGGTGGACGAGGGCAAGGCGGAGGAAGGGTGGGCGGCGCACCGACAGATGCCCGCGCACGCCTTGAAGGATAGCGAGGTGCCCGCGGTGGCCCAGTTGGAGCTTATTCGTGGGTCGTCACACAGCTTGGTCTATAAGAATATCTTCCTGGACGGCTATGTGAAACACCATAAGCCGCAGCCTGCCGTCGCGAGTACTGGAATGCAGACCGGCTTCCGCGGTCTCGAGTTGGACGACTCCCAGTTCGAGGAGGGCAAAGCACAGCAGAAGGAGGCGTTCCGATACAGGAAAAAGGGAGCAGAGGGCTTGCCTGGGGATGGCGACGGGCGGAGCGGCCTCGCGGGTTCGGCGCCTGCCGTGCTCGTGCCTGGTCGGCCGCCGGCGCCCGCGGTTGCCGGCGACGAGAAGCGGCCGCCGCGGGCGCGCGACATCGCGGAGAGGCTATTTGACGAGTGGGCGAACAGGGCGGAGAACCCCGTCACGTTCAATCAGGAGCAGAAGGCGGTGGTCGCCCTGCTCGTGGGCCAGGTGGAGGCCATCGTGGCATGCCATCAAGATCTGGACAGCGGAAAAAGCCCTAAGCCGGTGGAGCAGATGGCTCTCCTGTTGCACGGGGAGGGCGGGACGGGGAAGACGGAGGTGGTAAAACTGCTGCGACGTCTGCTCAACGAGGTGTTCGGCGCGGGATCGGAGATCGCCGTGGCCTCGTGTCGAACAGCGCTGCGCGCGTCATCGGGGGGGGGGCGATCCACAGCGGCTTCGGGCTGAGCGGCCAACAGGCCATGGACATCAGAACGCTGTCTAGACAGAAGGTCGATGACATCGTGGACCGCATGAACGACCTCAAGGCCGTCATCGTGAAGGGGGTGTCCATGGTGCCGCCCCAGCTTCTCGGCGCTGCATCGTTTCGCGTGTGCAAAGCCCGTAAGGCTCAGTATAATTGCGATGTGAACCTGTACATTGCGCGGGGCCACATGTTCGGGAAGGTTCCGATTGCCATGTTCCTGGGGGATTTTTATCAGTTGGGGCCGGTGAGCGGCAAGGGCAGAAGGTCTTCCTTGCTGCAGCCCGAGTCGCCCGAGGCGCCGGTTCACGTCGGCTTTGGGCAGTCCATGTTCCTGGACGGGCTCACCCACGCGATGTTTCTGTACGAGACGCACCGCTTCAAGGACCTTCTCGTTACTCCGCACGCGCCCTGCCCTTTCATGCCCGGCTTCTTGAAGACCATGAGGCAGGGCACAAGTTTACGGCCGAGCAGAAAAGGATGGTGCAAAAATGGGTGGTCCGACCTGGTAAGAACGACAAGCGGTTACAGGACCCCCATGTCAAGGACGGGTTCGAGATGGGCATCGCCTGGGAGGCCGTGCACAGGCAGATGCAGTATCGGGCCGTGCGAGGGGCCAGGGCTAAAGGGCAGATGCTGCTGTACGTGCAGGCCGTGGACCTGCCTCCAAGGCCATTCGGTGCGGAGCATCACAAGGCCATGCTTCAGGTGCCGAACGTGAACAACGCTGGTCGCCTCATCGGCATGTACCCGCTGTACGTTGGCATGCGTGTGCGGTTGGACGTGAAGTTGTCGGCGAAGCACCAGATCGTCCAGGACGCCGTGGGGGAAGTCGTGGACGTGAGGTTCCACCCGCGAGAGTTCGAGGCGCCAGACGCGGATTGGCGCGAAAAGAAGCTTCACGACGCCCGCCGGATCGGTTATTATCGATGCAAATGTTTGCCGCGCGGTGTCCTCGTCAGGTTTGATGGCCTCGAGAAGGACTTTGGGTTCGGAAAAGGGGTTGTGCAGATCGCGCCGCACAGGGCGTCCTGGGAGTGGAACCATCACTACGAAGACGGGGGCGAGCGAAAGCTTCGGAAGGTGAAGGTTACGAGGTACCAGATCCCGTTGCTGCCAGAGAAAGTTCGTACCCTGCAGACTGCGCAGGGCATGGGCATGGATGCGGCCGCCATGGTGCTCCAGAAGCCCATGAACATGGGCGCCGATGACTGGTGGCTGCACCTGTACGTCCATGCTCAGTCGCGTTCGCGTGGTCCACCGCGTGCTCGTCTACAACCTGCCGCCCTGGGACATTCTGGAGCGGGGCCCGCCCCAGTACGTCCGCGACGGTGTCCAACGCTTTGAAAAAAAAAAGATGCTCGAGAGTTTCGAAATCGCCAAGCAGAAGGCGCAGGAGTACGGCTGGGACGTGGGGGATGGGCCCGCCGCGCGGAGGGCCCCGGAGTCGAGCTCGGCGCCCGCGCCGCCGGTGGTGCCACGGGCGTCGCCGCTGGGCCCGTCTCGGGCCGCGGGGACCTCAGCGGGCGTCGGTGAGGCGGACGACGACGACGACGAAGCAGCCGGATCAGTTCCATCGGACGGGGAGGCGGCCCCTGCGGCGTCTGTGCATACGCCTCTGCCCTCGCACGCGGTGCGCCCGGGTCAGGCTCTGACGGTGCCACCGGCGTACATTGCGCCGGACGCAGGGCTTGCGGGGCGGGGCAGGGGCCGCGGCCGCGGCGGTGACGCGACGGGGACCGGAGATGCGGCGGCGGCATCGTCGACGGGGAGCGCTGTTTCGCGGGGGCGACGGCGCGCGGGTGGCGGCCGCGGTGCCGGTAGGGGCACCGTAGTGCCGAGGGATCTTTGGGGGGACATGTTTCGCACGGCGGCGACTGTTGGCGATGGTGCAGAGCCGCCAGAGCTGCGCCCGCTGGACCGGGATCTGTGCATGGCAGCTTACGGCGTGTCCCAGGAGGAGGTGACCAGGGAGCTGCAGTGGCGCTGCGGCCGCGGCTCTGGCGTGGGCATCGCAAACCTCGGCAATACTTGCTTCGTGAGCGCAGTCGCGCAGGTGCTGCTGCGCCTGGCTCCCTTCCGTCGGCTTCTCTACGTTCACGACCAGCGGTGCCCTCTGGGTGCGGCATCTTGCGCGGCGTGCGCGCTCGGAGCTCAGGCCACGGCTCTCTCTGTCCAGGGCGGGGGGGTCGACGCCGACGCGCCGCTGGCTGCCGCCGCGCGCGCGGGGCTTTTTGGTGGGCGAGAATTCACAGAATTCGATCAGCAAGGGATACCGAAGCAATGCGACGCGTCAGAGTTCTTCTTGGCCGCCCTCCATGCCGTTACCGAGGCCGAACACCCCGTTTGTACCGCAAGGGGGGCTCACGGGCAGCGCAGTGTGCTCCAGCAGCACGTCTGCGGCAGTGCGTTTCGGCAGCGGAGGCGATGCGCCGCGTGCGCAGCAAGTTCGGACAAGGGGGAAATTAAGACGTTTCTGAAGGTGGTGCCTTCCGAATTGCTCGGCCCCGACCACCGGGGGCCGTGCGATCTGGAGGACTTGATCCGGCTGGGATTAAGGCATGTCGGTGAGCCAGGGCCAGGATGTCCGGCGCACGCTCACCTCGATGATGCTCAGAGGGCGGCGGCCGGGGTCTGTCAAGGCATCAGGGTATATGCAGGCAATCGCTGGGAGCGGTCGCCGCCGGTGCTCTTCGTGATCGTGGAGCGGGGGATAGGCCAGTGGTGCGACAGACGCCCTGTGCGCTTTCCTCAGATTCTGCGGCCTGTGGATTCCGAGTGCGAGTGCAATTTCTCGGGGGTCGTGGTGCACCAGGGCGAAAGCGCGACGAGCGGACACTATTATGCGTATGCATCCGTGGGCGTGAACGAATACGCCAAATTCGACGACAGTGCTGTCCAGCTCCAGACTTGGGCGCAGATCGCCGGAAACCACCAGGTGCACATTGGCGCCTATGTGTTTGCGTATGTGCGCAGGGCGGGTCCGCGGGGCGGAGGCGGCGGGCGCGCGCTGGTGCGGGACCGTCTGGTGCGCCGCCGGCTCCGCCGACTGCGCCTCTCGGGCATGCAGGCGGGCGCGCGGCGGGGTCTGCGGGGAGCGGAAGCGGCGGCGGCGGCGCTGCTTCCAGCGCCGCTGCCGCGCCGTCTGCGCCGCCGAGTGCGCCCGCCGGGCAGCAGGCGTCGGGCGGCGAGCCACCGGGCTGGCGGCGTCGGGCGGGTGGCGGGGATCCTGGCGCTGGCGACGGGGACCCCAGCGCTTCGGGGCAGCCGCAGCCGCCATCGCGCAGGGGCAAGAAGCGCGGGCTGTCCCCGCCAGCTCCGGGCCGCGCGGGCGACGAGGACGACGACGCTGGCAGGGCCGCTGGCGTTCCGTCCGCGGACCCTGTGCCTGCTGGAGTCCAGCCAGGCGCGGGGGCGTCGCTCGCGGGGGACGAATGGCGGCGCTTTACGCCAGAAAACATTGACCCCGCGAAGTGCATGGCTCGGACGTGGGGGAACGGAGCTGGCGGGCAATGCCGGAGCGCGCAAAAGCAGGGATGCGGGGATCTGTGCGGGCTGCATTTCAAGCAGCAGCACAAGGATGGTTGGCATGGGCGTGTGGACAGGCCCATCCCGGAGGGAAAGTTGAAGGTGTCCAAGGAGAAGAACGCAGGGAAGGCCCCGCGTGCGGCGCCCGCGGCTGAGGCTGGCGCGGTGCCCGGCAGCGATGGCGTCGCCGCGAGGGCGCCGACAGGGGGCGGCGAGGGTGCTGGAGGGGCTAGCGCAACCAATGCGGCTTCGGAGCCATCCTCGGGCGGCGAGCGCGGGGGGCGTGGCGGGCGCGCGACGGCGCGGGAAATCGCCGCCGCTGCCGCGGAGGAGCGCGCGCGGCAGGAGGATCCTGAAGAACGGCGGACGCGCTTGGCCATCGCCGAGCACAACAAGCGGCAGGAGTTGCTCGGCCAGGTCGCTGGAGCCTTTCGATTGCGCCAGGAGGACGTGCCCGTCAGCATCGGCAGGTGGACTGACGAGAAGCTGCGACAGACGTTGCGCCGCCTGCGCCCGGAAAGAGATGACGTGGTGAGCGAGCCAACGATTGTGGCGCTGTCGGAGGAGGCTCTCTGAGTGCTGCGCCTCGACGGCGGCTCTCTGACTGTGTGCCTGTGTGTCTGTGTGTCTGTGAGTCTGTGTGTCTGTGTGTCTGTGTGTCTGTGTGTCTGTGTGTCTGTATGTCTGTGTATTTGAGTTTCTCTGTCTGTGTGTGTCTGTGTGTCTGCGTGTCTGTGTGTCTGCGTGTTTGCGTGTCTGTGTGGCTGTGTGTCTGTGTGTCTGTGGTCTGTGTGTCTGTGTGTCTGTGTATATGTGTCTCTGTTTGTCTGTGTGTCCGTGTCTGTGAGTCTGTATGTCTCTGTGTCTGTGCGTTTGTGTGTCTGTGTGTCTGTGTGTCTCTGTGCGTGTGTGTCCCTGTGTCTCTGTGTGTGTGTGTGTCTGTGTGTCTGTGTGTCCGTGTCTGCGTGTCCTCGTCTGTGTGAGCCCCGCGCTTGGCCCCTCCCCCTCCTCCCTTTCCCCCGGCGCTCCGCGAGGGCGGAGTGGCTGGAATGGAGAGAGGGCTGGCCCCGAAATGGGGCGGCGCCCCCCCCTTTCGGAGCGCCAGCGGGAGTGGCGGGGGGCGGGGTGCGTAGAGGGCCGCATGGGGGTCGCGGGGGAGGGAGGGGTGTCTGTGTGGCTGTGTGTCTGTGTGTTTGAGTGTCTGTGTCTGTGTGTCTGTGTGCCGGTGTGGCAGTGTGCCTGTGTGTCTGTGTTCCTGTGTGTATGTGTGTCGGTGCGTCTGTGTGTCTGTGTGTCTGTGTGTCCGCGTGTCTGTGTGTCTGTGTGTGTCTGTGTCTGTGTGTGCGTGCGCTTGTGTGTCTGTGTGTCCGTGGGTCTGTGTGACTGTGTGCTTGTGTGCCTGTGTGTCTTTGTGTCTGTGTGTCTGTGTGTCTGTGTGTCTGTGTGTCTGTGTGTCTGTGTGTCTGTGTGTCCGTGTTTCTGTGTGTCTGTGTGTCTGTGTGTCTGTGTGTCAGCGTGTCTGTGTGTCTGTGTCTGGCATGCGTGTGCGCTGGTGTGCGTTTGCGTTTGCGTGTGTGTGTGTGTGTGTGTGTGTGCGTGTGCGTGTGTCTGTGTCTGCGTGAGTGTTTGCGTGCGTGTGTGTGTGTGTGTGCGTGTGTGTGTGTGTGTGTGTGTGTGTGTGTGTGTGTGTGTGTGCGGGTGTTTGCGTG
Organism: Prorocentrum cordatum; assembly: GCA_963575745.1. NCBI lineage: Eukaryota > Dinophyceae > Prorocentrales > Prorocentraceae > Prorocentrum > Prorocentrum cordatum. The sequence continues at coordinate 156,947 of CAUYUJ010018673.1, read as the reverse complement.
TGGGCGTGAGCATCTTTGTGCGGGAGTGGCCGCCGCTGCCGACAGTTCTGGGGGGCCAGCGCGACCTTGGCGGCGCCGGCCTCGTCGGTGGGCGGTGGAGGCTGGGCGACTTCGAGGATTGTGTGTCCGTGTGTCTTTTTTTTTTTTTTTTTTTTTTTTTTTTTTTTTTTTTACCTAACAGCTCTTGCTGATAGGTTTCTAGTGGTCTCGAAAGAGGGCCACATTTTGGATGCCCGGAGCCAACTGTAGGCCACTTCGTGCTCTTCATCTTTCCAGAACTCCATTCCCGGGCCACATTTTGGATGCCCGGAGCCAACTGTAGGCCATTTCGTGTTCTTCGATTTCCCAGAACTCCATTCCCGGGCCACATTTTGAATGCCCAGAGCCAGCTGTAGGCCACTTCGTGCTTTTCGATTTCCCAGAACTCCATTCCTGGGCATGATTTTGAATGCCCGGAGCCAACTGTAGGCCACTTCGTGCTCTTCTAGTTCCCAGAATTCCATTCCTGGGCCACATTTTGAATGCTGAGGCAAGCTGATGCTGCGGCCGAGGCAGGCTGAGGCTGAGGCAGGCTGAGGCTGAGGCCGAGGCTGAAGGCAGACTGAGGCTGAGGCTGAAGCAGAGGCTGAGGCTGAGGCTGAGGCAGGCTGAGGCTGAGGCTGAAGCAGGCTGATGCTGAGGCAGGCTGAGGCTGAGGCTGAGGCCGATGCAGGCTGAGGCTGAGGCAGGCTGAGGCTGAGGCCGAGGCTGAGGCAGGCTGAGGCTGAGGCTGAGGCAGGCTGAGGCTGAGGCAGGCTGAGGCTGAGGCTGAGGCTGAGGCTGAGGCTGAGGCTGTGACTGCGACTGCCGTTGCCGCTGCGACTGTCATCGCGAATGCGACTACGACTGCGAGAACAGCAGAATTTTACAACTGGATTTTCATCTGAATCTTAAGGGGAATGCTGTCAGATATGCTTCTACACATCGCTGTTAGGTTGCTTTGCCGGGATAATTGTATATGTGTCTGTGTGTTTGTGTGTGTGTCTTTTGTGAGTATGTGTGTCTGTGTGTCGTGTGCCTGTGTGTCTCGGTGTCTGTGTGTCTGTGTGTCTGTGTGTCAGCGTGTCAGTGTGGCAGTGGCAGTGTGTCACTGTGTCAGTGTTTGTCAGTGTGTCAGTGTGTCTGCGTGTCTGTGTGTCTGTGTGTCTGTGTGTCTGTGTGACCGTGTGTCCGTGTGTCTGTGTGTATGTGTATGTGTGTCCGTGTGTGTGCGTGTCTGTGTGTCTGTGTGTCTGTGTGTCTGTGTCTGCGTCTCTGTGTGTCTGTGTGTCTGTGTGTCTGTGCGTCGGTGTGTTTGTGTGTTTGTGTGTCTGTGTGTCTGTGTTTCTGTGTACCTGTGTGTCTGTATGTCTATGTGTCTCTGTGTCTGTGAGTGAGTGTGTCTGTGTGTCAGTGTGTCAGTGTGTCCGTGTGTGTGTCTCTGTGTCTGTGTGTGTGTCTGTGCGTCTGTGTTTCTGTGTGTCTGTGTGTCTGTGTGTCTGTGTGTCTCTGTGTCTGTGCGCGTGTTTATGCGTGTCAGTGTGTGGGTGTGTGTCTGCGTGTGCGCGCGCGGCGCTGGAACCCCCGCGCTTTGCCTCTCCCACTTCTCCCCTCCCTCCGGCGCTCCGCGAGGGCGGAGTGGCTGGAGTGGAAGGAGGTCCGGCCCCAAAATGGGGCGGTGCCTCCCCCCTCCGGAGCGCCGGCGGGGAGGCCGGGGGCGCGTGGTGTGTGTGCTTGTGTGATTTGTGTGCGTGTGCGTGTCCGTGGGTGTGTATGTGAGATGTTGTGTGTTTGTTTGTGTGTGTGTGTGTGTGCGCGTTCGCGCGTGTGTTTCGACCTCTGCGCGTGGATGTGTGTGTGTGTGTGTGTGTGCGTGTGTGTGTGCGTGTGTGCTGAGCATGCTGGCGTGCGTTCGTGTCCTCGTGTTGTATGTGTGTGCCCGTGCGTGCGTGCTCATGTGCGTGTGCTCGTTTGTGTGAGTGCCTCTTTGCTATCCGGGTTTTGTGAGTGCCTCTTCGCTCTCCGGGTTTTGACCATTCATTTTGAGAAACCAGTTTTTTTGCACCTGTAGTGGGTTTTGCCGCGTCTGCCAGTTAAATTCTCAGGTTCGTAGGTGCAGTATTACTATCAAAACACTTGGAGCAACTGGCTTTTGGGAACAACTGAAAAACGTAATTTTCAAGTTCCTGAGCTCATACGTAGGGAAGCTTCTCCTATTGTTTCGAGCAGCGAGGTGCGAGAAAAGAGCTCTACGAGGCTCCCGGCGGTAACCTGGTTGACGGTGTACCGCTGGCTTCCAGTTCAACCATTCGTTAGAGCTCTAGTTTTTTCCCGTGATATTTGATCTTATTTTCGCTCGCCGTCTTGATCTCAGCTCGACCGGGTACCTTTACTGCCAAAAAGCACAGGCGGGATCGGCCGTTTAGCGTCATCTTGACACGCGGTGACGGTTTTCTGAACATAACTCGAGCTATGGGAGAGTTACAGAGCTAATACTTACAGAAACCGGTTCAAAATCATCAGGCGCGTTTGCGTTTCGAATCTAGAGGTCTGAACTCAGTCTGCTGCTCGAGCTAGGTCCGCGAAGCTATTCGTATTGTTCGAGTCATCTTGAGAGGTGCGGTCGGTTTTCTGTACTTAACTCGGGCTGTAGGGGGGCTACAGGGCTGGTAATCACAGGAACCAATTCGGAGACATCAAGCGCGTCCGCCTGTCGCATGCAGAGGTCTGAACTCGGCCTGCTACTCGAGCGTCCGCGAAACTATTCGTATCGTTCGAGTCATCTCGACAGGGGCTGTCGGTTTTCTGTACTTAACGCGAGCTCTAGGGCAGCTACAGAGCTGATGCGCACAGAAACGGATTTAAAATAATCAGGCGCGTTTCTTTGTTTCATCCAGAGGTATGAACTCGGTCTGCTACTCGAGCTAGGTCCGCGAAACTATTCGTATCGTTCGAGTCATCTTGAGAGGTGCTGTCGGTTTTCGCACGTAACTCGGCTGTAGGAGAGCTACAGAGCTGATACGCAAAGAAACTGATTCGGAATCATCATGCGAGTTCGTCTGTCGCATCCAGAGGTCTGAACTGGGCTTGCTACTCGGGCTAGGTTCGCAAACTATTCGTATTCTTCGAGTCATCTTGAAAGATCTTATCCATTTTCTGTGTTTAACTCGGGCTGTAGGAGAGCTACAGAGCTGGTGCGCACATAAGCCGATCCAACAGCATCTGGAGCGTTCGTCTGTTGCATCGAGAGGTCTCAACTCGGTCTGCTACTCGAGCTAGGTTCACAAAATTATTCGTAGTCGACCGATTGTTTTTCCAAATGATGGTGAATTTCTTCACTTGGTAGCGCCCGAAACCCGGAGAGCAGAGAGAACGCACGCCGGAAAGCTTTCCTGGCGAGCCCTCCGACGCTCCTGTGAAGCGCTTCTGGGGCTGGGGGGGGCTCGCCTACAGCGCCTCTGAAGCGCTGCCAGGAATGCTTCCGCGCGTGCCTGCGCGCGTGCAGGCGCGCGTGGACGCGTGCCCGAAGCGCTCCCGGACCCGCTGCGAGGTTTTACAGGCCGCTGCGAGGATCCTGGACCGGCGGAGATCGGCTGCTGGCAGGCACCATCACTGTCCGGCTTCTAATCCAAAACCCTCCAGCTCTCAGAGAGCTCTCCGGGGACTAAACTCGAGCGGCCGAAAAATCAGAGGGAAATCGTGAGGCGTGAAGCATCTAGACGCTTGGTTAGGGTCTGTTGTGAACGCAGACGCCAAACGCGGATTCGTACCCTGCTACTTTCTCCCTAATGGTATTTTCTACACGCTGTAGATGAGCTATAGAAGTGTTCAGCGCAGCAATGGGATATTACTAGACGCCTGAAATCAATCTATCAGCTCGGGCTGAAAAAATATTCGTTCAGTGCGATTTTTTTGGGACATAATATGGTCAGGAAGCTCTACGAGTCCCCCGGCGGTGAGAAATGTTGACGGTTTACCGCCTGCGCCCAGTTCTCAGGTCCGTAGCTGCAATATTTATACGAAAAGACTTGAGGGAACCGATTGTGTTTAGAGTCATGTTCGCACGCGTTGTCAGTTTTCGAGAGCTAGAGGGTTTTAGATTAGAAGTCGAACAGTGGTGGTGCCTGCCAGCAGCCCATCTCCGCCAGTCCAGGATCCTCCCAGCGGCATGTGCAACCTCGCAGCGGGTCCGGGAGCGCTTCGGGCACGCGTCCACGCGCGCCTGCACGCGTGCAGGCGCGCGTGGAAGCGTCGCCGAAGCGCTTCGTCAGTTCCCGGATAGCTCCTTGACGGCGCTTCTGAAACACGTGCAGGCACGCGTGGGCGCGTCGCTCTCAGTCCTTCAGGAGCGTGCCAGGCATGCTTTCCAGCGCCACCACGCCTCGCGCACGCCTCGCCCTAGGGGCGAGGACCCGGGGATGGCGCGCCCGCGTTCCGGGCAGGCGAGATCGTACAGGGCGTAAAGGCTCCGACCTGAGCAGGTTGTTAAACTGCTCCAGTGGGAAAGAAAGCTTCGAGCTGAATCGGTAAACTGCTCCAGTGGGAAAGGGGAAAAAAAAGGGACCAAACCGAGAGGGAAGGACAGAGGGGGAAAACCAGAGAAGGGACTTGAAAAAGGACAGGAGGGAAAGGACAGAGGAGAGGAAGGACAGAAGGGAAGGACCAGATAGAGAGAAAAGAACAGAGAAGACAAGCAGAAGAGAAGGACAGAAAAATAAAAAAACAGAGGGGGCGCGAGAAAAGAGAAGAAAGGCAGAGCAGACAGAAGGAGGAAGGAAGGCAGCCGGGACGAAAACGACGGCGACGGCACGCCCCGACGCCCGCGCTGCAGCGCAGCGCGGCCGCCAGCGCACCCCGAGCCCCGCGGGGCCAGCCGGGGGGGGCGCGCATGGCCGGCGCGGCGCCTGGGCGGCGCTGGACGCGCTCTCGGGCTTCCGGCGCTGGCCGGAGGCTCGGGGGCGCGAACCTCCTCACTCCGGTCCAGTCCTCGGACCAGAGTTCTCTCTTTCTTGCCTCGCCGCCTCCTTGGATCTCTATAGCATAGCCGTGCCGGGGTGCTATGGAGACCTTGGAGGACGACGTCGGGATCCGTGCCGGGCCCTTTGTCGTCTCCAGCACGTACTCGTCCCGGGCGCCGTACTCGGCCCGAACCCTCCACCCCAGGCCGATAGGCAACCCCTGGGCCGTACTGGACAGGGTAGATCAGACTAGTATTGGGGATGTTCTTCAGGTGGGCTTGGGGCGCAGGCGGGCACCGCCGGCGGGGGCCCAGGGGCCGGCGGGGCCAGAGACCCAGGGACCTGGGCAGAGGGCCGGGTGCACGACGCACAAGGGTCCCCACTGGGAGGGGGAAACGCTCGCGAATTTTTCGCGGGCGTTTTCCAACACGGCGCGCAGTCCTGAGGGCGGTGTCGTTCCCTCTGGAAACACGCGCTGGGAGGGGGGAACGCTCGCGATTTTTTCGCGGGCGTTTTCCTGCCTGACGCACGATTTCCCAAGCGACGTAGAGGTTTCGGAAACGACGTGATCCGGGCGCGTGATGATTCCGGTCCTTGGGGGCGGTGCGCGGAGCGCCCGGCGCCGGTCTGGGAGTCGCGCGCATGGGACGACCGGGGGCAGGAGTGTTTGCTCACAGAGCACGACGGGATCGACGAGGAGGTCGTCGATGATTCCGCGTTGGAGGCCGCAGAGCGTGAGCAATCGCTCCGGAAAGCGCGCCGCGCGTCGTGCTAGCGGTCTCGGCGTGCGCGGCGGGAGGCGGAGTGGGTGCGGCGGACAGAGGCGGCGGCGGAGCAGAACGAGCAGGTTGCACACCGTGTGCTGCGCTCCGTCGCGCCCCGCCCCCTGCTGCGCGAGGCGTCGCCAGAGCGGGCTTCGGGCGCGCCACGCAGGGGGCGGCCCTCAAGAACGGGGGCGTGGAGCAGTTCTTGACTGCGCGCGCGGCCCGTGCCATCGACCCGGAACAGCCGCCGGCGCGCGCCCCCCGCGCCGCCGCCGTGGCCGCGCCCGACGCGTCGTCGTGGACCGTGAGCGATTCGGCCCTGCGCGCTGCCTGCGTTCTCGTTGCCCTCGGCGCGTGCCCACCACAGCCAGACAGCAGAGTGGTGATGACGAGGAAGATCGCGGCGGCGCGCTGGTGGCGGCAGTGGGGTGCGTTCGCGCGGGAGCTCCCGGACGCGCCCGAGCTGGCCGATCGTGCAGCCGCGGTCGTCACCGCCAGGTGTTTCTGCTGCGTGCTCTACGGGCTCTCGGCGCGGACGTGCGGCGGCCGCCGCGTCTGTGCGCGCCGCTTCTCGCCGGGTGTCGGCATCGGCGGAGCGAAGTGTCGGGCTGCGCGGGAGTCCAAGGTCTTCGTCGGGGACCTGGCCGTGCGCGCTGCCTGCGCCATGATCGCTCTCGGAGCGTGTCCGGCGGGGCTCAGCGGGGCGACGGAGGACGGCGCCGTGCCCGTGTCTGTGGGTGCATTCCGTGCTGCGCGCCCGCCTCGCCCGCGGCCGCGCGGCGGACGCGGGCGGGGGAACCGCCGCGCGATCGCCAGTGCTCCGGTCGAATGGCGCGGGAAGTGTCTGCAGAGCGCAGTGGCTGATCTCGTGGGGGGCGACGCCGCGCGCCATTTCGGTCGCGCGTGCCAGAACCACGACGGTTCTGGCGCGTGTGGGTCGCTGGTGGAGCGCTGGAATCTGGTGGTCGTGGTCCAGCACTTGCGCTCTCGCTTCCTGCACGTGCGCGTGTTCTCTGCGGAATCTGCGGAAGCGTTCGAAGCGCAGGAAGGAAGGCGTGTGGCGTGGGCGCTGGGGCACGCGGCGGGCTTCTGCGCTGGTGCTCTGCTGTGGCTCGACGGCGGCCACGTGTGCGCGGTGGAGGAGTCGGTGGGTTCTGGTGACGTGGAGTGGGGTGAAGCCGAGAGCGCGCCGTGGTGTCGCGTTGTCGCTCGCGGGCGTTCTAGCTCGGCGTCGCGGTCGCCGCGCGCGGGTGCGGGTCGTGGCGCGCTGCGGGGCGGGGCGCCGAAGCGCCGCGTGGAGCAGGGTGCCGCAGGGGCGCAGGGCGCGCGCGGGGGCGCGCGCGACGGTGTGGACGCGGAGGTGTTGGCGCGCATGACCCGGAATCAGTTGCATGAGCTGGCAGCGCGATTGCGGGCGGAGGGCGACGAAGACGCGCCATCATCGCGGCAATGGAATGTTCAGCAGCAGAAGCGGGTGCGATTAGAGGCCGATGCGCACAGGGCTGCGCTCGCGGCGCACCTGGGCATCGACATGAGCGGTGTCCAACATGCTGGCGCGGAGGCGCGATCGCGGGACCACTCGGAGGAGATGCTGGGCGAGTTGGCGAGGCACGTGGCTCAGCACGATTGCGTTCCAGCGCACAAGGAGTCCGCTCTTGGGACATGGGTGAACAACGTGAGCTGGGGGCATTTCCCGTCGACGCCCGAGCGGCGCGCGCGGTTCGACGGGCTCGTGGACCGGCGGGAGGTGAAGCGCGCGCGCGCCCGCGCGATGCTGGACCGCATCGAGGAGCACGTGGAGGTGCTCGACGAGCTGCCGAAGCGAGGGGCGGAGGACGTGGAGGAGGCGAAGCTCGCGCGTTGGATCCACCATGTTAGCGAGGGACAAAACGAGCTGGACGGGGAGAACCGGGACAGGTTTGATCGTTTGGTGGACAGGCGTGCGTGGCAGCGGCGGACGGCGCAGTGGACAGGCACGGGCGAGGGCCGCAGCGCTTCGGTCACGACGACGATCCGCGGGAGCATTTGCTCGCGCGTTGGGTGGGGAACGTCCGAGCGCGTGCCGTCGAGGGCCTGGGCGAGGGCTGGCGCGCGCAGCTGGGGGCTGCGCTGGGCGCGGATCTCATCCAGGCCCAGGCGCTCGAGGCGTGGTGCGAGAAAAACCGGAGGATGCCGGTGGAGAAAGCGGAGGATGACGAGGAGCGCAGGCTGGCGAACTTCATCGCGAACCACGAGCGGAAGGGCCGCGCGGCGTCGTTCAACGCGCCTGCGACTTTCGACGCGCTGCGGCAGAAGTACGCGCAGGCGGCCGCCGCGCGCCGCGATGCCGAGCGCAGGGGGGCGGAGGCGCGGGCGCTCGAGGCGCGGCGGCAGGAGCTGCTGCAGCGCGCGGCGGAGGAGGAGGAGGCCTGCGAGGAGGAGGAGGAGCAGGAGGGGGAGGAGGACCCGGCTGACTGCCTCGCGGAGGAGCGGCGCGCGGAGGTCACGCCGGATATGTTCGCTAGGTTCCAGAGGGCAGACAGGGCGCTCGCTCGGCGGGTGAAGACCGCGCTCGTGGGCGCCCTGTTGTCGTACGTGGACACGCTGCAGGGCGCTCCGCTCGGGCTCGACGTCTTCGCTGCCCTGGCCAAAGACAGGCGGGTCCGCGAAGCCATGGCTGCCCCGGCGGCCGACGAGCCGCGCCGCGAGGCGCTCGGGGGGGGGGATGAGGAGGAGGAGGAAGAACAGGAGCGGGAGCAAGAGGAGCAGGAAGAGGAGGAGCAGGAGCAGGAAGAGCAGGCGCAGGAGAAGGGCGACGAGGAGCGGAGGGAGCAGGAGGAGGGAGACGCAGTGATGGCGGACGCGGAGGAAGAGCCGCAGGGCATGGCGGACGAGGAGGAGCTGCCCACGGGCATCGGCGAGGAGCACAAGGATTTCGTGCGGTACGTGCTGGCGACCTGCGCGCTGTCGTCGGTGCCCGTTGCGCCCAGGTTCTTCGCGGGGGAGACCCCGGGCGCGGAGCTGCAGCGGCAGGTGGCGGAGCTGGAGCGGCTGCGGGACGTCGCCCTGGGGCTCGACGCGGCCACGGCGCAGGACAACGTGGCGCGGTCGCAGGCGATCCGGCGCCTGCGCCAGGCCGACCCCGAGCTGCTGCTCCGCACGCCCGCGCCCAAGTCGGACGTGCGGGGGCCTTGGGAGCAGTGGCAGCGCCTGCTCCAACGGCTCGAGCAGGAGGGCGTGGAGCGCGAGGTCTGGGTCCACTGCCGCTCCGAGCCGCTGCGCTGGCGCGCGCCGCTCCGCGACGACGGCGAGCCCGGGCCGGTCCGCGCGCCGCTGCTGCCGTCGCTGGACGCCGCCGAGGGAGAGGTCTGGAGGCCGGGGGAGGTGCGCGAGGCGACGCGGCAGGCGCGGTGCGCAGAGCAGGCGCGGCGGGGCGGCGCTGCTGGCGCCCCGGCGCACGGCGGCGTGCCCCTGCGCCTGGCCTCCGATTTCCTGTGCTACAAGTGCCAGCATAATTTCGAGAGCGCGCGGGGCGGAGGCGACGTGATGTCCGACCAGGATGTCAATGTCTGGTGTCAGAAGCTGCATTTCGCGTCGAAGAAGCTGCCAAGTCCAGCGGCAAAGCGCGGGGCGGTGGAAGCGGAGCGCGCCCGCGCCATGCGGCGAAAGCAGGCGGCCGGGTACGCGGCGAGGGGGGAGAACGGATTCTCTGAGTTCCGTCGCCTCCTGCTGGAGGACGAGTGCTTCCGCCAGGACATTTGCGAAGCGAGCGTGCAGCTCCACCAGCGACGCGCCCTGGAGCCCTGGTGCCAGCGCGCGGGGCCCGACGGGAGCAGGCTGGCGCCGTGGCCGCGCGTCTTCGGCGTCCCGGATTCGTGGGCTGGCCATGGCGGCGCGTTCTTCTCTGAGGCCGTGGAGTCGGGCTTCGCCGCCGACACGTTCCCCCAGGGGCGGCGCGGCTACTGCGCGGGCGAGCCGGGCGACGTGTCCGCGGAGCTCTGGCTGTTGCGGGCCTGGTGCCGCGCGCGCGGCGGCGTCGCTCGCATGGGTGGCGCCCTGGCCGCGCGCTTGCAGCAGCTCGAGGGCGACCGCGACATCGCGTGCAGGGTGGAGGCCGGGGAGTGCGCGCGGCAGGCCCTCTGTGTTGTCCTGCCCGTGTATTTGGCGGACCTGAAGCCGCGGGCGATCCCCGAGTGGCCCGTGTGGCAGCAGCTCCTCAAGCTGAAGCCTCAGGCGGCGCGGCAGGTGGCGAATTTCGTGCGCCAGGAGCGGGCGGGCGTGGGCTTCACGTGGAACCTCACCGCGGGGCACTGGGACCTGGACCAGCAGCGCCTGCTCGCCGCGCTCGAGAGGGATCCCGCGTTGCTCGCCGCGGTGGAGAAGGGCGCCGCGGCTGCAGAGACGGACAAGGGCGTTCTGATTGCCCTCAACCATTTCCGCGCCCGTCACGGCGGTGTCTGGCCGGACGCGTTCGCCGATCGGCGCGGGCGGCCCGATTTCAAGGAAGCGAAACTCGCGCGGGGTGTTGCAAGGGTGGCGAAGAAGTATTCGCAGGAATTCGTGCGCATCTGGTTGGACCGGACATGCCGCGAATGGCTGCGGCTGGCGGGGCGCGGGGATGAGGTGGTGGGAGGAGGGGCCGGCGGCGACGACTCTTCCGGGGGCGGCGGCGGCGGCGGCGGGTCCTCTTCGGACGGCGGCGCCGGCGGGGGACCCGCGTCGGGGTCGGGCTCTGGTGCGCAGGGGCCGGGCGACGGTGGCGCGGGCGGCTACGGCGAGGGGGGCGCGGGCGGGGGTGCGGGTCGGCTGCTCGGCGGCGGACCCAAGAGGCCAGCTCCCGAGGGGCCAGGGCCGCGGACTCGCGGGACGGCGAGAAGGGACCAGGAGCGGTTGCAGCAGGAGCGGCTGCGGATGGAAGAGGAGGAGCGCCTCGCAGGGAAGACAGTGAGGGCAGGGGACGTGGAGGTGAACGTGGCTCTGGATGACCCTCACGTGAGCGAGGAGGGCACCTTGCCGGCCTGGCTCCTGGACCCCGCGCCGCGCGCCGCGGGCAGGTGCGTCGCGCGCGTCTGGCGCCCGTGCAAGGGCGGATGCGTTCTCTGGCAGTGCAGCAGGAACCCACGCCGTCGCGCGCGCGGAATGCGAGATTGCCGCGCTCGCATGCCATTCATGTGCAGCGAAAGGAAGCTCTACGGAAGCTATGAGATACGTGACGCATTTTCAGGATGAATGGATGCGTCGCAATGTAAAGAACTACCGCGAGTTGGCGGCCAAGGCGGGATACCCAATGATTGATCGATATAGTGACTGCACATAGGCTGACATGGTTGGCCAGAACCAGAAATTGTTACGTTGTATTCCATACTTCCCTTATTGAACATGCGAGCAAAACAAAACTAGACGGCCTCCGTGGATTCTTCGACGGAGGTCGCTCTGTGGAGGGATGTGCTGCAGAATGGTGTTTAGGTTTGTGTGTGCACGGGGCGTGGCTGTTCGTGGCGGAGGAAGCTTTCTCGCTTGATGCCTCTGCTTCTGTCGTGTTCTGTGTGATGTTTGCAGCGCAGCGGCTCTGTATGGCCGTGGTGCACGTTTTGGGTAGCCTCTTTCATCTCTAACCTGTTCCTACACCTTTGCAATTTCACGTGTCGTGCTGCATCCTTTTCCTTGTTCCTGCATCCTATTCCGATGCCTATGCCTCAGTGGCTCGGCAGTGTGATGATAAGAGATGCCTTCTCTAGCTACCCTGTGCTCCGTTTGGGGGTCTTAGGTCTCAGCTGTCACAGCTGTCCGCGCCCTGACTCAAACTCCAAAACCAGGGTTGACGGTTTACCGCCGGCTTCCAGTTTTTGGGTTACGTCCATTCTTCGAAATTCAACCATTCGTTAGAGCTCTCATATTTCCTCCCCATCTTCGATCTTATTCCCGCTCGCCATCTTGATCTCAGGTCGTTCGGGTGGATATTACTATCAAAAGGCACTCAGGCGGGATCGGCTGTTGAGTGTCATCTTGACAGGTGCTGACGGTCTTCTGAACTTAGTTCGAGCTGCCGATAAGCTACAGAGTTGTTCGGCACAGCAGCCGAAAGGAAATTGTCAGCAGGGCTCGCCTTGAGTATCTAGATGCCTGAGGCGGGTCTGCCATCAGAGCTGGGGCCAAAAAAACTATTCGTACTCTGCTCGTTTTTACGAGATGATGTTCGTTTTCGCTACTTTATTCGAGCTGTAGGCTGGGTACGGAGCTGGGGGGCATTTGTCCAAACAGAAAATCACCCGGCACATTCGCCTGTGGCATCGAGACGTCTGATTTTGGCCTGCAGCGAGCTGCGACTCAACAAATCTTCGCAATGTCCTTCTTACGAGAGATGATGTGCGTTCCCTCAATTTAATTCGAGCTCTAGGCCAGCTACGGAGCTGAGAGGCGCACCGATCGACAGGAAATGATCAGGCGCACTCGTCTAAAGTATACAGACTCTTGAAATCGGTTTGCTGCCAGAACTGCGACGAAGTAATTAATTGTATTCTTTAATGTCTATGAGAAGCGGTGCTGGTTCTCTGTAATTAATTCGAGTTATAGGAAAGACAGGAAGCTGGGAAGCACACCGCTCAAGATGAAATCATTGGACATAGTCGCCCACAATATCGAGACGTCTAGAACTGGTCTACTACCAGAGCTATAACTGAACAACTACTTGCATTCTGCATTTTGTGTGGGAGATGTGGTTTGTTTTCTGTACTGCAATCGAGCTGTAAGCTAGATGCGGAGCTCACATATAGACCAATCGACATGAAATGCCGAGAATTGCTAGTTGAAAACATTTAGACGGGTGAGATCGGTCTGCTACCATAACTGCGACTAAACAAATATTTGCGCTCTTCAAATTTCAGATCGGCGGTGTTGGTTCTCTCTATTTAATTCGAGCTGTAGGCAAGCTACGGAGCCGGGAAGCAGATTGTTCGAATGGGAATGATCACGAGCGCTAGTCTGCAGTATCGGGACGAACTCGAGCTGTGGACAAGCAAGGAGCTGTGAAACACATTTCTATGAAGCCGCATCCTCGCGCGCGCGCGGAATGTGAGATTGCCGCGATATATATATATATATATATATATATATATATATATATATATATATATATATATATATGGCAAGGAAACTCTACGAGTTCCCGGCGGTAACAGGGGGGACAGCGCCCTCGAACCCGCGAGAACCCCTCAACAAACAGGGGGGTGACAGCAGTATGTCCCCCCGGGAAGCGTTGTCTCCCCCCGACGCGTTCCCCTCCCTCAGGGGGGAAGCGCCGCCCCTGGGGCCCCTCCTTGCTGAAGGGAGAGCGGTCGGCCAGGCCGAGACTGGGCCAAGCGTGGCCAGCGGCGAGGCGAGAACACATATCGTCGTGGTCGTCGTCGTGGTCGTCGTCGACGCGGCCGTTGGGTTCCAAGCGGCGTATTTTCAAGGATGTCTCAAGCGAAATGTGTGAGGATGTCCGAATTCGAACCGTCAGGGCAGCCAGTTTTGTGAGGATCTCCCACGCGGTTCGCTGTTTTCGAACTGCCATCGTGTTTGGCGTAGCAGAATTTTCATTAGGCTACCAAACCCCAGGTTGCCGTCTGCCCCATTTGCGAGGCACCTCCCTCGTAACATTGCACCACGCTCCACGTCTTCGACGGGGCGGCTAACGACCTGCGCTCCCGTTGCGGACGCAGGATGGATGCGCTTTTGTCGACCCGTCAAGATGGGGCAATCTTTCATCACGGCACAGTAGCCCGGGGGGGTTCCTGTAGTCCAAAGCGGGGGGGGGGGACACTGTGATCTTCGCGTGGTGGCTGTAGCCCGGGGGGGTCCTTGTAGTCCGGGGGGAGGTCCCTGTAGTCCCAGGGTGTGCCCTTGTAGTCCGAGGGGGGATCCTTGTAGTCTGGGGGGGGTTCACTGTCGTCCGGGGGGGGGGGCCCTTGCAGTCGGGGAGGGGGGCCCTGATAGTCCGGGGGGCTCTTGTAGTCTGGGGGCCCAGAGTTATTGAGGTACGCAGAGTATAGGCGGCTGCATATGGTTGCTGGCCTGTATCCTGAGAGCGTGGCGCGAGACTGGAAAGGCGCTTTGGCCGAGTCCAGGCGCGGGCAGTGGGGGGGGAGCCTCCGACACCTCGCGAAACCTCTCAACAACATCCTTGGACCACCTGTCGCCCAGAGGGCTGGTGTGATTCTACCGGTTGTGGCTTCCGGAGCGCGGATCCGTCAGTTCTCATGAGGGATCGTGGCCCTGGGAGCTCGGATCGTGGTTCCATGCTCATCCTGAGTTGCTGAACATGCGGTTCGGGGGTAGGAGAGGTCGATTTCATGCCGAATGAGAAAGTGTCAAATTCCATTTCCAGAGAAACTGACCAAGTCGTCTGTCTTCTGAGGATGCGCAGCGGAGCTCTAGGGATGAGTGAAATTTTGGAATTGCTTCGTTGCCTTCATGACAACAAAGCTGCTACGCTGCTTAAGCCTCACCCACGCCAAGGGCCATGTGGAGTGTGGAGCAGAACGTACGCCCCGATTCGATGACTGCATATCTTTCTCAGATGTCGGCTCGGACCCTACCGACACGTGCTGCATATCAGTCGCATACCTGCCGCGTATACGTGCCGAGCCGTCTTAGCTCAATACCCGCTCTCTCCCCTGACCGGATATGATGGGTTTCCCTCGCGGGTAGACGTCCACACCCGCTCCTTGTTCCATTTCTTAACGCTTCGCGCATCCCCACCAGCCCACTCAGAAGTCCTGTCTATGAGAGCTGACGGGAAAAGGGATGAAGAGACACATCTTGGAAAACAAAGCGAGCAACCAGGGTGAACCGAGAGATCTCTGGGAGCAAGGTGGTGGCCTTGGAAGGCCTCTTCGGGCCATCCCTGGGTGCCGCGTAGGGGCGAGGGGAAGAGGAGGAGGAGGAGGAAGAAGATGAGGACGAGGAGTACGAGGAGGACGAGGACGCGGATGAGGATGAGGACAAGGAGGACGAGCACTAGGATGAAAACTATCAGGGGACATATGACGAGGGAGAGTGCGAGGAAGAAGAGGAGGATGAGGCGGAGGAGGAGGAGGAGACACCCAAAGCCCTTTCAGAAGCCCTGCCCATGAGAGCTGTCGGAAAATTGAGAGAAGAGACACATGTAGTGAAACAGAGCGTGCAAGGAGGGGAGATAGAGCAGAGCGTTGAGCCATCTTGGAGGCTGTCTTGGAGCGTCGGAGGCCTTCTTGAAGCTACGGGGCTGTTTGGGTGGATATTGGGTCCTCTTGAAACTTTTTTGGGGCCTATTGGAGCCCTCTTAGGGCTCTTTGGGGGTCTTGGGGTCCGCTTGGGGCTCTTTCGGGGCGTCTTAGGGCCCTCATGGGGCCCTCTTGGGGGTCTTTTGGGACTCTCTTGGCTTTCTCTTGGGAGCTATGAAGCGCCTCTTGGGGCCGTCTTGGAGACCATCGATCAAAGGAGGGGGGGGGGTCCTCGATTTGCCCCCCCCCTCCAGGGCCATCAAAATCGCCTCTTGGGGCCCTCATGGGGCGCTCTTGAGGCGATCTTGGGCGCTCTTGGGGCCGTCTTGGGGGCCTCATGGACCCCTCTTGGAGCTTTTTTGGGCCAACTTGGGGCCATGTTGAGGCCTCACAAGCGCATCGGAAGCGAAAAGGCGAGAAGGCAACAATCAATGATTTTCCTCAGATTTTTGAAGGATTTTGGCTTCTCGGGGGGGCCCCGAGGGAGCTCTGAGAGCACCTGGAACGGTCTTGTGGCCCTCTTGGGGCCTCTTGGAAGCATGTTGTCAGTTTTCTTGAGCTATGTTGGGCTATCTTGAGTGATCTTAAAAGCTATCTTGGGCTCTCTTAGGCCATCTTGGAGCCATCTTGACAGGAAAGGGGCCCTCTGCCACCTCGCGGTTCGCCCCGCCCAGGTCCAGGGGAGGGGGTAGGGGGAGGGGTAAACCCTTCCCCGAAGGGGAAGATGGGGTTTTGGAAGAGGGAAGAAAGACATCGTCAGACCACCTGCGCCCAAAGGGCTGGTGGGATTTTCTCCTTGCTCCTCGGCCTTGGGCTTGCCACTTGCAGGCCGTGCGCTGGCGCGGAGGTACATCATGAGCAGCAGCAGCAGCAGCAGCCTGAGGATCCCGCTGAATGCCGTCGAGGCAGCCACTCGAGTCCATCCTCAGCCGACCCATGTGGACGATCAAGCTGATGATGCTGCTGGACGCACGTTGACGACGCGACCTACACTCACGCAAAACAAGTTTGATCTTTGGGCACAGGGCAACTCTGTGAAGCTCAGCGGGGGCAGCACGATGCACAGGCGGCTGGTGCTGGTCGTGGTGGCGATGGCGACCGCGGCGAGCATGGTGTCTTTCTGCGTGAGCTTCACCGTGAGTTACGTAAATGGGCTGCTGGAGGCAGCAAGGGCTTCTGGCATTGCGTCGCCCCTGACGGTGCAGATCGTGTTGTCCACCCTGCTGCTCTGGGGGGCTCGCCTGATGGTGGCGTGTGCGCCAGCCGCGAAGGGTTCTGGCCTGCCGGAGATCAAGTGCATGTTGAGCGGATGGCGAGCCGAGCACATTGAGGTGAAGCCGGAGGTGCCTTGGATGCCAGCCTCCACGTTCGTGAGCTGCTCCACATTCGGGGAAACGTGAGACTCGAGTACGCCGGAACTCGGGTTCGCCGACGCTTCTTGACGAGCCCGTCCGGAATTTTGACGGTCCCGTTTTCGTGGGAAGTCTGCAGCGGGAGCCCGCGTCAAATATTTCAGACTGTGTCGTGTCATTCTCACGATGGCCCGGTCGGGCCGACCCGAGCTCCCCCAACCCGAGTCTTACGTCTCCCCGACACATTGGTGGCCAAAGCCGCGGGGCTCACGATACGCATCCTGAGATCCTTCAGCTCAGCGATCTGGCCCCTGAGCGTCTCCACGGCGACTGGGGAAGCGAGGATTACTGAGCTGATGGATTCCGGTATGCAAGGACGCCGGAATCCATCGGTTCAAGAATCCTCGCCTCTCCAGTCGCCGTGGAGACGCTCAGGGGCCAGATATCCGAACGGAAGGATCTCAGGGTGCGTGCGATGGCACTCGCCGGCGGGATGCCGCTGGGGCGCGAGGGCCCCTTCGTCCACGTCGCCGTCTGCATCGGCGCGCAGCTGCTGGGCTTCTGCCAGCTTCTCCGCAGCGCCGGCGCCCGGGAGCACCTGCTGCAGGCCGCGGTGGCCGTGGGCGTGGCTGTGACGTTCACCGCGCCCATCGCCGGGCTCGTCTTTGCGATGGAGCTGATGATGCCACATCTCTACGACAACGGGATGAAGCGAATCAGCTTCCTGGCCTCAGCCATAGGCACGCTGGTCTTCAAGACCTTCTACATGTGGGCCGGGCCGGGCACGCTGCTCCCACTGGTGTCCTCCGACATGCGGGCATCAGATTCGGGCCATGGGATCTTGTGCAAAGGGGGCCACAATCATGTGCGCAATAGTGCATGGAAGGGTTTATATCCCACACATACATCGTACAATACCCCCGTGCTCTGGTTGGGATGCCGTTGTCCGTGTGCGCGAATGCAGTAGTTTGTTTCTGTTACGCAATAGTTCGCTCTCTCGTTTATCTTGCGATCGACAGTTCGCAATAGTTGGCGTTCCAGGGTGCAGTACTTTCGTCTGACCAGGCAATAAGGGATCTGGCTCATGCAGTAAGCTAGCCCGCTGGCGTAATAGTTTGCAGCTGTTGCGCGCATGAGTTGGAGTAGTTCACTCACGCAATACACCAATTATTACATTTGCGTTTGCGGACCCACTGTGACGGCCCCCTTTGCCCAGGCTCAGCGGCTACGGCGACCGTGCAAGAGTGGTTGCTCGTCACTGCCTGCAGTGGCGTGCTTGGGCTTCTGCAGGGGCTTCTGGGCGGTTTCTTTGTCCGCTTCCACGAGTGGATGACGGTCGTCGTCAAGGCACTGCGTGGCAAGCCGTTAGTGCCAGACTGGCCAGACAAGAGCTCGCTGGGGTGGGACATGTTGCTGCTCGCTGTGCTCGCCCTGGTCGGGGCTGTGCTGCAGCTCGTGCCCGAGTGTCCGCTCTTTGGCATGGCTCCTGGTGGGGCAATGTCGAAGCACCTGTTCAGCGTGAACAGCTTCGCCGACACCGACTTGGTCGTCCTTCTCTGCGTCTTTGTTGTGCGGTGGGTCCAGTGTAGTGTCTGCCTGAGCATGCCCGTGCCCTCGGGCTGCATCGCGCCGATGCTGATGCTGGGAGGCATCAGCGGGAGGATCTACGGCCGCGTCGCGGCCGAGGTGCTCTGTCCACGGATCGGATGTAGCGAGGGCAGCCTCACCTTCCAGAGCGCGAACCACCTGGCGGCCTATCTCGCAGTGATCGGCGCCAGCTCCTTCTCCTCTGCAGTCTGTGGGTGCCTCTCCATCGTCATCGTGATGTACGAGCTGATCGACCTCCCAAGGGATGCCATCGTCCCCCTGGCACTCGCGCACATCATCGCGAACTGGGTTGCTCGGAACGTGATGGACACGTCCTCCATATTGCGAAGGCCTTACGGCCATTCCAGACGCGCCGATCCTGTGTGCTGGGATGATGATGATGATGATGATGATGATGATGATGATGATGATGATGATGATGATGATGATGATGATGATGATGATGATGATGATGATGATGATGATGATGATGATGATGATGATGATGATGATGATGATGATGATGATGATGATGATGACGATGATGATGATGATGATGACGATGATGATGATGATGACGATGATGATGATGACGATGATGATGATGATGCTGATGATGATGATGATGATGATGATGATGATGATGATGACGATGATGATGATGATGATGATGATGATGATGATGATGATGATGATGATGATGACGATGATGATGATGATGCTGATGCTGATGCTGATGCTGATGATGATGATGATGATGATGATGATGATGATGATGATGATGATGATGATGATGATGATGATGAGGAGGAGGAGGAGGAGGAGGAGGAGGAGGAGGAGGAGGAGGAAGGAGTAGTAGGAGCGGGAGGGGGGAAGCGGCGAAGGAGAGAGAGTGGGACGGGGGGGGGCTCTTGGGGCCATCGTGGAGCCCTCATAAGGGGCCATTTCGGAGTTCTCAGAGGTTCTCTTGGGCCTCTCTTCGTGCCCTCCTGGGGCTCTCTTGGGGCGTTCTTGGACGCCATCGATCACAGAAGGAGGGTTTCATGCGTCCCTCCCCGTCGGGGTGTGAGAATTAGCCTCCTTGGGCCTTCTTGACGCGTTCTCGAGGCGCCCTCGGTCGCTCTTGACACTCTCTTGGGGCCACTTGGGCGCCTCTGGGACCCTCTTAGGCCATCTCGGAGCCATCTTGAGGTCTCAAGAGCCCGTCGAAAGTGGGACTGTGAGGAAGCTGAAAACATTGGGAGACATTCGGATTTTTGTAATGAATTTTGCCCTCTTGGGGGACTTCTTGGAAAATTCCGTGGCCACTTGGAGCCGCCTTGGAGCGGATCTGAGGGCTCTTGGAGGCATGCTGGAAAATATCTTGAATCGTTGTAGGGTGTCTTGAACGATCTTGTGGGCAATCTTGGGCAAACTACGCCCTGATGGGGCCATCTGGAGTTCCAGGGAGAGGTGGCGCACCCTCAGGACCCCCCAAGAACCCCCTCCCAGGACCCTCCCGGGGACCCCCTCCCAGGACCCTCCCGGGGACCCCCTCCAGGACCCTCCCTGGGACCTCCCCCGCGGGACCCCCACCCTTGGACCTCCTCCGCGGAGCCCCCCTCCCCCAGGACTTCCCCCAGGACCCCGCAGGAGGACCACACCAGACCCCTCCCCCCAAGCGGGGGGGATCAAAGAGAAGCGGCTTCCTTTCGTCTCGACTCTGATGTCGCTTGATTTCCTTCTTTCTGGCGCGCTTGAGGAGGAGGAGGGCTCACTGAGTCCTCTGCAGTCCAATGGAGAGGTGACGCACCCCCGGGATCCCTCGATGATGATGTTGCTCGATTTCTTCCTGGAGGGCGCGCGAACAGCGTCTCAAATACGCCGCCAGGGCCAGCGGATTCGACGCACCCCTGAAGTTGGCGAAGCTCAAGGCACTGCCCGTGCTCAATGCGTCCAAGGCGTGCCTGAAGAGCGTCTCCTCGCGCATGCGGAGCATGGACCAGGTGAGGGCGTTCGTGGTGCCCCGCCAGTGCACCAGCCAGGATCTCCAGAATCTGCGGGGCCAGCTCGAGCTCGCGCGCGCCAGGGACGAGTCGCCGCCGTCGGCGCTGCCCATTGTGGAGCGCCTGCCGTCCTTGCCCTCGGGTGGGGAGTGCTGCGCCCTGCTTGGCGTGATACCGGCCTCGTCGCTGGACCGCCTCGCCGCGGCCGTGGCACGACGCGAGGCCCCGAGGGGCGGCGCACCTGCGCAGGCAGAAAGCTTCGGAGGCCCGCGCGGATTTCCTGGGCCGGCGCCAGGCGCCCCCCCCCGCCCACCGGCGCGCCCCCGGCGCCGCCCCTGGCGCGCCTCGCGCGCCCGACCCTGTGGAAGGCGGACCTCCGAACGTTCCAGTGGCAGTGCCGTGTTTTTTCAGGAGGGAAAGGAACACACAGACACAGTTCATCGTCGACTCCCAGGAAGAGATGGGGAAAATCTGGGAAGTGGGCGGGGAAGACGAAAACCCAGAAAGCCTGGGAAACTATGGGGACGCTGTCATTTGCGTATATATATATATATTTGTTTGTGTGCCCCTGGGCCCCTTCATTCTTGCTGGGCTCGCCTCTCCAGGCTCCCGGCGCCGACGTGCCGAGCGCCGCGAGCTCGCTCGCGGCGGACGCGCTGGTCCTGGCCGGCCGGCACGGCCTGCTGGAGGAGCCGCTCGTGGTGAGCCCCTGGATCTCTCTGCGGGACGCCTACATCAAGGCTCGGGGCGGACGAGACGGAGAGGAGGAGGAGGAGGAGGAGGAGGAGGAGGAGGAGGAGGAGGAGGAGGAGGAGGAGGAGGAGGAGGAGGAGGAGGGGAGTCAAGCCCTCGATAGAAGCCCCCACCCCCATGAGGGGTCCCACAAGCCTGGGGAGGTCCTTAGGCATGTTGTAGGAGAAGATTCAACGCTTCTGGCGGCTCAAGTTGTGCTCAACTCAAAACCTTCTCTCCTCCGCCTTCTCCATTGTTTGCTTAATAATGTCATATTCCTAATATCATCCTCCTTCTCTCCTCCCCCTCCCTCCTCCTCCGTCTCTCCTGCTGCTTGTCCTTCTCTCTCGTGTGCGTTGGTATGTGCAGGCGCGCATGTGTAGATGTACGACGCGTTTTCGTGCGCATCCTCGTATACGAGTCAGTTGTTGGTAAACGTGCGAGTCTTGGTGGCATCTATGGGAACTCGCGGGGTCGTGTTTTCTGGATCCGCCATCGAAGCGTCGTCGCGCAAGATGGTTAGGATTCGCCACCGAAATAACATTGCGTCTTACTGTTGCTGGATCCGCCATCGAAATGGCCAACTTTGTCAAATAGAGTCTCCCAGTAGCGATTTGATGTCGAAACGCAATCCTGCATCAATGTTGTGGCTTCGAGTCTTTCTTGAATTTGGGCTTTTCTCCCAGAAGTTGTCGGCCCCTCCAACTCAGCCGCTTCGGAGATGGAAGCGGCCGCGGCCGCCATTCCGCTCCCTCCGCCTGGCGCGCCGCATGGCGGCGGCACTATCCTGCCGATGTCGCCAGATCACATCCGCGCGGTCGAAGACGTTGACGACAGGTCGATGATCTTGGTCAACAGGTTGACGTACCAGACCGCCAAAACGTTGGCCCCGCCAGCGAACGAGGTCTGGCAGCTCAAGTTCACAGAGGACGAGCCCGCCCTCGCGTTCTTGGCCAGCGAGACGGAATCATCTTGGGAGCCACTTTTCATATTTCTTTTTTTCTGTGCTTTCGAGGGATGGGAGAGTCAGGGGGAGGGCGCTGGAGGGTCGGGCGGAGACATGAATCACGAACGGGTCCGAGGATAAGAGAACGGGTCATGTGGGAGGGAGGCCTTACGAATGCGACATCAGGGTAGGAGTAAGAGGACTAGAACGAAAGGAATAACGAGCAGGGTCGGAGGTGAGGACTGTATAGAATAGGGGGTAGGGAGGGCAGAATTAAATAGGATGGGGGGCAGGGAGGTGAGGATTGTATAGGATAGGGGGTATCGCCTCACTACTCCAAAAGGGCTTACGCCAATCCGCCGACTCCAGGAACGAGTGAGAGCGTGCGACGCCTTTTGACGCGACGAGTCTGCCAAGGCCCCAGGGAACCGAATGAGATTTCTCGGGGTGTCTCTCGGGGTGCTCTTGGAGGGATCATAGGGATATCTCTTGGAGTCTTTTGGGGGTGGCACCGCAGGGGGCTCCACGGGGTCAGGGTGGTTCCGTTCACACGGCGCTTTCGCGTAGGGGGCGTGTCTGTAATTGCTCGGGGTCTGCGTGCGTCGCTCCTCTTTCTCACAAGCGGAAATCCGCTCGCAATGTCTCCGGGTTGAATGCGAGCCCTCGGTCCGAGACCGATCTCTTTCCGTAGCTTTTTTCGGCTCGAGAGTCGTTTGTGTTCTTGGCTTCTTCGGTAGGCCCAGGGCTCCAAGCGCGCAGAGGCATGCCGACGTCTGCTGATGCTAGCCCGAGCCCGAAGAAGGCCAGGCGGTCTCCTCCAGCATCATCTGGCAGCAAGTCCCGTTCTTCTCCTGGGGTCAAGGGCTCTGCGACTCGGCCCGCTGTACCGTCTTGGCCAGAGATCATGAAGCGCAAGACCCAGTTCGAGCGCGACTGCGCGCGAGACTCCTTGACCTCCCAGTTGCCTGAGGACCTCCGCAAAATCGTGTGGGAGCTGATCGTGAATCCAGCGAAGATCCAGGGCGCTTGTAGCCTCATTTCGAGGTCAGTCCTTGCGGAAGCCCCAGTCGTTAAGAAGAAGCGCGGGGTCAAGGCCGTCGACGACGCCGCCGCCGAGTATTGGGACATCGACAAGAACTCGCAGATCCCGAAGTACTGGCTGTGGGAGGTAGTGCGCCTTTTGTCGGGCGACGGCACCATCACAGAGGCCTTCATCAGTAAGTGCGACAAGAAGGACAGGGGCTTCGTTCGAAAGCTCGTGGAGGCCATGACTGGGCTTCGCTCGACGTACAAAGTGCTCGATCAGATGAAGCAGAAGCGTTTGGCAGGCCGCGTCGTGGCCAGGCTCTTCGACATGTGCGGCAAGCGCTGGGACGCAATCAAGGACATGCTGGATGGCAACACCGTGAAGTGGGAGCAGCGTGGCGTGTTCGAGATGTGCCAGCCGAACGAGCGCGGCGTCGTCACCCACATCAGGCACATCTGTGGCAAGACCGCCAGCGTTCCCAGGAACAACATGGTCACGACTGATTGGTGGTTCGAGCAGAACTGGTCGGACAAGTACGCTCGCCTCACCGATGGCGAGTCGGGCTTCCTCTGTTACACGCGCTTCGCGGACCAGCACGACACGGACTGGTTCAAGATCGCGTCGGACCCAGCGGACATGCTCAAGGAGGTCGCGACGCAGGAGCAAGCCAAGCTTGAGTCTGATTGCAGGAAAGTCTCGGCCACTGACGTCAAGATATCGGACGCCGTCGCCTTGGCAGCAGAGGGCGCCAAGCGCCGTAAGCTGAGCACGAAGGGCCCCCCGAGTCAGAAGATGATGACCACGGCGCCCACTCCGTCAGCAGCAACTGCGAGGCGCGTTGCGCCTGAGGAGACGACGCCTGATGACGACATCGGCCAGTAATTAGGTGTTTTTTGTTAGAGCTGGCTGGTGACTGCCAGCCTGCTGCGCTCGCCTTCATCGCAGGTTGAAGGATGGATGAGACACAGAGGAGGAGTTAAGGGGAGGATGAGTCAGGGGCAGGGCGGATAAGCAGTGCAGCAGCGTCGCAGCATTGAGCTACATACGGTTTGGTTCTCTCTGCCCGTCGTAGGGCCGATCGAGGCTGAGCGCAAGGCGGCGCTGCGAGCAGCGCAACGCGAGAAGATAGTTGGAGGCTGTGGGTACCCTCGGTAGTCGTCTTCTCCAGGTAGGTGTGTCCATATGAGTGCCTGCGCCTGGTCTCGTTATTCGCATGTAGGTAGGGCTGCTCGCGATCGCTGGCAAGGTTGATATAGCATCTGCCACGTAGGTAAAACATATGCCAGTTCGCAGCATTTCGATGGAAGTTAAAACGTGAAAACCTCGCAGCGATTCCACGTGTCTGCTCGCAACCGCCGGGGGCCGATGACGTCGATGCAGCGAGTGACCTCAGCGAAAGGCTGGGGCGGGCTTAAGCGGCTCATTTGCGGAAGGGTGGCGGAGAGGGAGGAGAGGAAGGATGAAGGAGGATGAGAAGGAAGAGGAGCGTCGTGGGTATGTAGCCGACGACGTTGCATATACGAAACAAAGACGTTGTGGAGGGGGGAAGTGGTGATGATTCAAAACCGTACCAAACATGTGTTCCAGGGGCCAACGTTAAACCGCCACGGTAGAACTGCCCAACTTCTGAAATGGTGTTCTCTAAAAGTTTACCGTGCCCTTCGCACTTGGAACCCCCTCTATCTCGCGCAATGCTCCCACGTCCCACCGTGCCGTCTCCCGCGTCGTGCAGCGTGGATGGCCTTGTTTGTTTTTCGACGGTCTTCGGATCGACATTCGCCGTTCGCTCCATGGGACTTGTGCGCCTGCCATTTTCTTCGAACAGCAGGCCCCTGATATCAATCATATCTTCAGGTAGCCGAGTATTTGCATCACGTGGTGTTCGTCAATCCGTCCGATGGGATGGAGTTCGTCTCTATTACCGACGCGTTTGGCACGCACCAGGTGTGGTTGCAGAACTACTGGGGCGACAACAGGCGGACCTCCATGCCGATCCAGTTGTCAGGTGGAGACGCTACCTTCATGAGGATTGCGGTTTGGCGTCATGAACAGGACGGGTGCCATGTGTGGTGGGAAGTGCCTCAGTTGTTCGACATGCTTGGTCTCAGTCTGAAGAAAGGGGCGGCCTCGTGGATCCAGAGTAGGAAACATGCGTGGTCCCGTTATCTTGGTAGGATGCCTCTTATGTTTCCACACTTGCGCCCCAGCTCTCCATACGCTAACGTTGAGAGGAACCTCAGCAAGCAAGAGGCAGCGAACCGCCCATTGCAGCACACCAGCTTCAGTTCGGTATCGTTGGTGGTCATGCTATGGGGATGGGGCTCTGGCAATCAAGCTCACTGCGGCTTCGCGTCCGAGGATGCTTGCACGATGTCCCTCATGCTGTTGGACGGTCTGGCGGCTTCCTTGCCGCAGTTCGACATCCGCGTGAACATCGATCCAGAGTCCGAGCGCGTTGGGCGTTTCACGGTAGGCAGGAACCCGAAGTTTGTCACGATGAAGGGTGGCACGATCAACAGGCTCCAGCTCTACGCCATCATTGCCGATGCGTTCAATGCCTTTCAAGTGCCCGCCGAGTTTGAAAATACCGCCATTTGGAGTGATGCGAAGGATGAGTTGACTTTAAGCGACCTCTGTCAGATGTTCACGGCCTCGGCGGACCCTGTGAAGAATGATTGGCTTGTCAAGCAGATCTTGTGGGGCGTCGGATCTACTCTGGACGCGCAGGTCGCCAAGGCACAGGAGATGAACGTGGTCATGCCGCACTACTCTGTGTTCGAGGAGAATTTGTTCGGGACGACGGGCGTCCTGCAACCGCCTGATGGCGTGGCCTCTTCGCGGATGCTGCTGCGCTACATGACCGCTGCCAAGAGGCAGTTCGCTGACGCCGACCGCCTGAGCTTCATCATGGACGGCAGCAGGCAGGACCACAGGAAGATCATGTTGGGCGTCGTGGTGAACTCGGATGATGTGGCGGCTTGGGCTCCTCCTCAGGCCAGGGTGTTCCGAGATCCATCGGCCTAGATCCCTGGGATCTGCGCAGGGGGCATCAGGGATATCCTCACATGCCCCACCCCCTGGGGCAGGGATACCCCTGCACGATCCTCGATACATTCGCCATTCCTGGGATTAGATCTCAGATCTGATCTGAGATCTAAAAATTAGATCTGAGATCTGCTTCAGATCTCGAGCTCAGGATCCCGAGGGCCTACTTGGGCTCTTCAGCCTCCCCATCCTCCTCACAAGGAGGAGGATGGGGCGGGGTTTGGTAGTGAGGGGGCGTCGAGGGGTGGAGGAGGTTTGATGGGTCTCGGCAGACCTCGCCCATCGCAGGTCATGGAGGATTACTTCGGCGAGGCTGGGAGCATCGCAGGCACCGCGACAGCGGAGCAGCGTGGGGCGTGCATGCGTCGCCACAGGAGCGCAGCGCTTGCCATCCTGAACATCAACGAGGACCTAGATGCGAAGGAGGTTGTGGAGCTGAAGCGCAAGCAGTTCAGGCAGTCGTCGTACCTCGCTCTGAAAGCGTACAACAACATGAGGTTGCAGATGACGGGCAAAGGGATCACGAACGTTATGGTTTCGAGAGATAACTACGAGGGCCTCAACAATTGCATGTCGTGGAGGTCCGACCACATTTGCTCCGACCAGGGCTCTGACATGATGGTTGTTCGCCAGTTCTTGCGGTCATCCATTGGTCTGTGCAACGTGGACGCTGACGACGACATCAGCCACGCGATCGACAATGACTTCGACCTCGCTGACAAGGAGACGAAGCAATGGGGAATGAAACGCCTACTTCGCATTGCCAGGAATGCTGTTCATGGGCCATGGGACGAGCGGAGACGCTTCCACCAGCTCAAGGACGTAATCAAGGAAATCAAAAAGTTTGTCGACCCACTTGCTTGCCCGATCTGGCTGGATGCCGTGCCGAACATCTTGGGGGAGCTGAACCAGCACAGCAGGTATTCTGAGTCAGATATCGAGACGACGTTATTCCATGAAGTTTTCAATCCAGTGGATGGGTACTTGGTAAATTCGGGATCGAAGGACGTTCCAGCACGTTGGCTTTCTGACCATTACCACTCCAGCCACGAACAGAGGTGGTGGACGGTGCGCAAAACGTTGTGGTTTTATTATACAATTGCTATTTCGGAGGACAGGGGCATGCAGTTCGCCAAGAGGATGAAAGAACTTCAGACTATGGCACCGAAGCACGGGGACACGGGAGAAAAACAATCAATGAAGGTCACGGCTAAGGAGATCGATCGTTTCAGGATGGCCACGACAGGGACTCCCCAGCTGGCGGCAGTGGTGTACTCGAATGACAACTACAAGTGGCATGCGAAGATCTCATTGGAAATTCAGCGTCCATGGGCACAGTGGTTCTCTGAGGCGAATAGGACCCTTCGCAGCGTATCCAAGACGGTCGAGTGGGAGATTGACTTTGTCTCAGGTGGCATGTTCGAAGTCATGGCGAAGTCCTTCGAGGTGCTGGATGGCGATGGGGACGTGCTTTTCGACCTCGGCTTCGAGACAGAGTTGATTCGTCGACCTGCCACTGACATCAACGCCGTCGATGTATGGGATCAGCGGGACTTGGCGAACCTTGCTGGGGTTTACTCTTGCGTTCTTAATCGTCTTCGGTATCAGCGGCACCTCAGTCTACTTCGGGGGTGGCCGAAGCGCACAGTCCTCATGCTGTCCAAGGACAAGGCCCTTGCCAAAGCCACTGCCCAGATGTTCAGGACCGATTTCCAGAACTTTAACACGCTGAAGCACTTCAAGAAGCCAGCCTGGGTCGCAGCTCTTCGCGACGATTCTCCCTTCAACACGGTGCCAGTCAGGCAGCACATTGGGTGCCTCATGGACGCAAGCTACGACGTTGATAACGCCGTCTACACGAGTTGGCTCAAGAAGAATCGGACGAGGCCGTTGCTCAGCCAGGCAGTGGAAGACGGATTTTGCCGCGGGGTGAAAGACATTGACAAAGGTATGCACCAGGATCGTTGCCGCGACAGGGCTTACGCGACGCTCGTTGATAAGAAGATCTTGGGCGAGGTTCATGACCACACGGAGGTAGACTACTCTTGGGTCCGCGACGTCCGCAACCCGCACGTCCCAGCAGAGGTGTACCATCAATCGGCTTCGGCGTTCGACGCGGAGGGCGACTTCAAGAAGATCAAGGGGGCGAAGAGGGATCCTGAATGGCCACACTTCTCCGCGACCACCGAGAATAGGCCTGTGGTTGAGATGGGTTTGCTGGAACACGCGAGGGAGCTCGGCACCACGGTGAACAACATCAAGACGACGATTTATTGTACTCTGGCGAAGGCTGGGCACGTTGTCGTCAAGAAGATTGGACAGCCGCAGTGGTACCTCTCCATGGGCGACTTGTACGGCATCTGCGCTTTGGGAGTGCCTGTCACCTCTCTCAAGTTGCCGTCCACGGGCAGGGACGTCTTCAAGCTGGAGTTGAACGGCGCATTGACTGACTTCAAGCAGTTGTTCATGACCGACGCGAGTGAGTGGGAGGCGGCCTTCGTGGAGTGGGAGTCGCCAGAGGGTGCTTTCATCGCGGAGGGGTGCGCGGACTCCATGAAGCAAGACCTCAAGCTTCGTCCGATTTCCAAGGACGGGGTCGGGCCTTTGCTGTTCGTTGCCGCGTCCAGGGCTTTTTTCGACCTAGGCATCACCGCCTTGAAGGAGATCTGGAGGTACGAGGGCTACGGCAAGATCGAGGGCTCACCCGATTTGTTCTGCATGCTGACAATGCTCTGTAAGAGGGTCTTGGGATGCGAGGAGGAAGACCTGATCAAGGTCCTCCAGCTCCGGAGCTTCACGAGTGGTCATGAGGACGAGGCGCTCGAGAAGATGGAGGGCGCCTGGGATTGCCTCACGAAGGACGAGATGGAGGCCGCCAGCAAGAGGAAGGATACCAAAGAGACCATGAAGGCGCAGAAGAAGCTGTACTACACCAGCTACAACAAGTGGATGAAGGCGACGAAGGCTGCGAAGGGCGGCGGCGGTTCCAAGTCGCAGTGGAAGCCATCAGATTGGAAGGGCCCAGCGATTCCACCTGATCGCGCCATCGAGCAGCCAGAAGCCAAGCTCTACATCCCGCCCTTCACCACGATCTGGCGCGGAAACCTGGGCTCTGGCGGTTGGCACGTGCACTGCTACGAGGAGCGCAAGAGCAGGTCCTGGCTGGAGGAGGGTTCGTGCTTGGGCGCGCTGCTCTTTGTGCTGAGGTTCGCGTGGAAGAAGCACCTCGGCAACTTGGACTTGCCGCTCTCGGCTTGCCCCATTCGGGGCTTGTTTCAGGACGGCCCGCCTGAGCTTCTCGCCGCTTCAGGCGCCGCTGCCTCGTCGGGCGCTGCTGCTGGCAGCGCTTGAGCGCTAGCTGGGGGGAATCAGGGAACACAGCAATACAACAATACACAACAAAATCATCCCGCAGCAAACGAGAGGCACATTTTGAATATCGCAGGTTGTTTGTATCCCGTTTTGCATGATTGCGCTTGCCTTGCTATGCGTGCCTTAGGCACCCGACCGCATAGGGGAAGCATCAGTTGGAGAATTGGTTCGTCTCCGAGCCAGCAGGTTAGTTTCTTAGATCTGTCGGTTTCGATGCAGAGCGGGCTCGGGATGCAATCCATGATGCGTTTTATGTTCAGACCTCCCCCCGTCCGCATTTCTTTCCAGGAGCCGCATGTCCTTGATGCGTCTTAGATTTCCCACCCAGTCATATGTTCCATTTCTTCTGTCCCTAACTCCTCTCTACTCTCGTCTTTGGCTCCTCTCCAGGGTTCGTCTCCCTCGTCCCTTCTTCTTGTGTGGCAGATGCCCGCCTCCTCTCCATCTACCTCGCCTGACTATCACTCCTACTTATCTTTATATATTTATCTGCCTGTCTCCTGCTCGTTATCTTTCTTGCTCTTGCTTTCCACCGTTCTTCTCCCCTGCCTCGAGCACCACCCGCGCCAGTCATCCTATGTTCTTCCTTTTCTTCTTATCTCAATCGCTGAGCGAGGCAGACGCCGCAGGTTCGATCGTGGGAACGATCCACGCACTTGCGGCCCCAGTGCCCCCAGCCGTAGGTTTTCAGCTCGCTCCCGTCGATTCCGAGGGCTCGAGCTTAGTCGTTGAGAATTCGAGAACGGGATCAGACAGGAGAGATAAACCGCACGTCGACATCTAGCCTTTGTCATTCGCATGCTGTCGTGGTCTCTTGCCTCTCTGAGAAAGCCTCAGCGGGCCCCGCGGGGCTCTCAACAGGGCCGCCTTGAGAGGGCGCCAAGACGACGTACGAGATCGGCGCCTCAAGCGCCGTCCTGTCGTCAGACTTTCGGCGCCCTCTCAGGGGCCCCGTTGAGACCCTCGCGAGGCGGGTCTGAGGCGCTCTCGATGTCCCGAGAGAGGGCAGTGCAGCGAGGAGGGGGCAAGTCAATGATGAACGATGAGTCTGACGAGCTAAACGGCAGGTCGAAGAGGACGCGGGCGGAGTGAGATGGAAGCTAGGGACGGGAGGAGGAGGACGGGGGCGGGAGGATTGATGATGGAGAGAGGGCGTACAAGAGCAACATTTTGGGATGAGGCGCTTCGGAGTTCCTGGCTCGGGTCGCGGAGGTTCTAGCAGCAGCCCCCCGTCGCTCTTGCGCATGGCGTTGTCCAGCGGGACCATGGCGTGGGAGGAACGGGTGGGCGTGATGCTAGGAACCCATGGCTCGAGCAGGGAACTCCTCCTCCTCCGCCTCCTGCTCCTGCTCCTGCTATCGCTCCTCCTGCTGCTGCTGCTCCTCCTCCTCCTCCCCCTCCTCCTCCCCTCTCCGTCTTCGCCCTCCTCCCTCGCCCACGTATCCCTCCTCATCCCCCTCCTCCGTCGCCTTCCCTGCCTCCTCCTCGCTCCTGTCCTCCTCCCTCCTCTTCGCTGCTGTTGCTGCTGCTGCTGCTGCTCCTCCTCCCTCCTCCTCCCTCCTTCTCGCCATTGCAATCGCACCAGTATTCCTTATGATACTCAGCCTCGGGTTGTTTGGACGTCACATGGGGGTAGGGGTCAGTCTTATGGCCTCTAGGGAGGGGAGGGGAGGGGAGGGGGAGGGGAGGGGAGGGGAGGGGAGGGGAGGGGAGGGGAGGGGAGGGCAGGAGGGAGGAGGAGGAGGAGGGGAGGAGGACAAGCTAGGTGCGCTCGCGTCATATCTGACGTCCTACCCCTCCCTCCCATCCCTTACCATGGCGCTGATTTTCTCTATCCGCGGACGCGTGCCGTAGCGGACCTGTGGCTCCGCGCGCGCGTGCGTAGTGGGTGGTGGTGCACGTGCGTGCGTGCGTGCGTGTGTGCGTGGTTGTCGTGGTGGTGGTGGTGGTGGTGGTGGTGGTGGTGGTGGTGGTGGTAGTGGTGGTGGTGGTGGTGGTGGTGGTGGTGGTGGTGGTGGTGGTGGTGGTGGTGGTGTGGTGGTGGTGGTGTGGTACTGGTGCTGGTGCTGGTGGTGGTTGTGGTGGTGGTGGTGGTGGTGGTGGTGGTGGTGGTGGTGGTGGTGGTGGTGGCGGTGCGGCGCGGTGGTGGCGGGCGGATGGGCGCGCGAGAAAAAGGCCCGCGCTGGGGCGAGAACGCCATCCTGAACGGCGGAGGCCAAGCACCGATCCGAAAATGAGGCCCACGCTGCAGCGGGAGCACGATTCGGAACGATTCGGGAGCAGAAATGAGGCCGGCGCCTCAACGAGAGCAGCATTTTGGGAAAAAATGACGCCGGCGCCTCAGCGAGAGTCGTTTCCCGGGATTTCCCGGGCATCCTGTGTGTAAAAAAACAGTACGCGGAGGGTGCGCGGCCATCACCCGGACGCCATCAGGGGAAGGATTCGGGAGCAGAAATGCGGCCGGCGCCTCAACGAGAGCAGCATTTTGGGAAAAAATGACGCCGGCGCGAGAGCAGCATTTTGGGAAAAAATGACGCCGGCGCCTCAGCGAGAGTCGTTTCCCGGGATTTCCCGGGCATCCTGTGTGTAAACAAGCAGTACGCGGAGGGTGCGCGGCCATCACCCGGACGCCATCAGGGGAAGAGGGAGAGTATATTCATATTGAGTAATTGTGGAGGAGGAGGAGAAGGAGGAGGAAGAGGAGGAGGAGGAGGAGGAGGAGGAGGAGGAGGAGGAGGGAGGAGGAGGAGGAGGAGGAGGAGGAGGAGGAGGAGGAGGAGGAGGACGAGGAGAGGGGAGGGGGAGGGGGAGGGGGGAGGGCAAGCTAGGTGCACTCGCGTCATATCTGACATCCTACCCCTCCCTCCCATCCCTTACCATGGCGTAGATCCCCTCTCTACTCGCACAGTCGGATGTCGAGCAGGGCAATGATCCCGA
>CAUYUJ010018673.1:92500-120000 GCA_963575745.1 Prorocentrum cordatum | reverse complement strand
ATGGCCCCCCGCGCACGGCGGCGCCATGGCGGGCGGTTCGCCGCAGGCGGGCCCGCGCCCCCCGGGCGCGCCCTCGCCGGACGGGGGGGGCGAGCGTGAGGGCGAGACCGCTCTGGGCGTCAAGCCGCGCCGAGTGCTGGGCCTCGCCGCGGTGCAGGCGAGGAGGCAGCGGGAGGAGGAGGAGCGCGACCAGAGGCGCGAGGACGCGCGCCAGAGGCGCCTGGCCCAGGCCAGCAGGCAGGGGGCCGAGGAGGAGGCCGCCCTGGCAGAGTGCGAGGAGGCCGCCGTGCGGGACAGCGAGGCCGACGCCCGCGTGCGCTTCGAGGCCGCGCTGGTCGTGCGCATCGCCCTGAGGTTCGGGCCCGGCGCCTGGGCGAAGCTCTGCGAGGCCGCCGCACGGGGCGCGGACCTGCCGCGGGACCCCAGGAAGATCCTCCTCCTGGTGCACCCCGACAAGTGCCCCATGTCGGCGGCGAGCGAGGGGGGGGAAGTGCGGAGGAGAAGGCCTTCTCCGAAGGCTCGGAAGCCCCCCCGGCTTTCTCTCTGAGAAGTGTTCGAAGCCTTCCCCAGAAGCACAGAGAAAGCTTCTCTCGGAAGGCGCGAGGGCTTCTGAGAAGTCCCGCCGCCTTCTCAGAAGGCCTTCTCCTTCTCGGACGCATGGTGGTTTCTGGGTCATGACTCGGCTCTCCGGTGGCCGTTCGGGACGATCCGGGCACCCCGGGAACGCCCACGGCGAGGCGCAGGCGCCAGAACGCACCCCCAGGCTGGAAAGCCGCCGAGAACCGACGAAGGCGCCCGAAGACCTCGAGCCTCGAGGCCGAATTTTTTTTCCCCCCTCCTCACTTCCCCCCCTCGCTCGCCGCCGACCATGCCCGAGGCGTCCGACGCCACGGCGGTGCTCAACGCGCGGCGGCCGCCGGAGCTGCAGGAGGCGCGGGCGCCCCCGGGCGGCGGCGCGCCCGCCGCCCCCGCCTCCGCCGCGGCGGGCGGCGGGCAGGCGGCGGAGCACGCCGCCCGGCAGGCGCGCATGGAGGCCCGGCGGCGGCGGCTCGCCCCGCGCTGCCGCTCGTCGGGGAACCACAAGTGGCATAAACATAGAAGCTCGGAGGTCCGCGCGGAGTTCTCGGATCGGCGCTGGGGCCCCCCTGGCGGCGCCTCCGGCGCCGCCCCCGGCGCGCTGCGCGCCAGGGAGGGGGGTCCAGCGCGGATCCGAGACATCCGCGCGGACCTCCGAGTTTCTATGTTTATGCCACTTTGCGTTCCCCTAGCTCGGCGGACTCCGCCGTGAGCGCCCCCGTGCTGGAGCCGCCGCTGCTGGCAAGGCCCGGGCGCGAGGCCCCAGCGCCCTCCTTCGGTTGCAAGTCCTGGGAGCGCGGTGTGTGCCCTCCTGTGATGCCGTCTTTCGCGTCGACGGGCGTCGGTTGGCGTCTGGGAGTCGATGAGGCAGCGCCCCGATTGAGCGCCCGTTAGCGTCGATCGGCGCCCATTTGGCGTCGATGAGCGTCGGTTTCATGTTGGCGAGCGTTGCTTCGCGAGTTCGATGGTGTGGGAGGCTCCCGCGAGTTGCCACCGAGCCGGACCCGCCGCTGCCGGCCCGGCCGGGGCGCGGGCCCCCGGCGCCTGCCGCGCCGGCGGCGCCGGAACCTGCCGGGCTGGAGAGCGCCGCGCTGCCGACCTCCCCAGACCTTCTCGCGTCGTCTAAACTCAGGAGAGGAAAAAACACAGACACAATTAATCCTCGATTCCCCAGAAAATATGGGAAAATATGGGAAGTGGGCGGGGAGACAGAAACCCAGAAACTATGGGAAAATATGGGGAATATTTTCATTTGTGTGTATTTATTTGTGTGTCCTGTGGCCCCTTCATAAACGCCACGACGGATTGTTTTCTTGATGCCACGGTCGGCCTCCGGGGGCATTCTTGGGCCCCGGGGCCGTCAAAAGCCCATCGGAAGGAAGAGCAGGCCCTGCGGAAGTGGTCGAGGCCTCCTGGGTAGGCGATGTTGCAAATGACGACGTCGGAGGTCTGGGTCTGCCGCTGCGCCGCCGCCGCCGGTCAGGGCCAGCGCGGGGCAGGCCCCACCCGCGCCGGTGCCGCTGTCGCCTTCTGGGCCTACCGGCGTGGGCTCACCTCCTGCGGCAGCGCGCGCTCTGAAGGGGCCCGATGCGGCGACGGTCCCCACGAGGATGGCGGCGGCAGAGCTGTTGCTCACGGTGGCGGCGGGTGCTGAGGGTTCTGCAGCGCATCTGCAACCCGCAGTAGAGCCGTCGGCGCCCCGCGAGCCTCAGGGCGCGGCGCTCGCGCCGCGACCAGCCTGCGCTGCAGACTTGCAGCCACCGGCGGTGCTGCAGTTGCCTTCGGCGTGCGCAGTTCGCGAAGAGCCTCGGGCAGACGCGGCCGCGCTTTCGAGGTCATCCGCGGCGGCGTGGCTGGGGTCGCAGGGCCATGCAGCGGCGGCGGAGCAGACAGCAACCTCGGCGGGGCCACAGCTGCTGGCGTCGGCGCGAGAGCCAGAACCCGCGGGGACGTCGCCAGTGACGGCCGGCGTCGAGCAGGCTTGCATCCCCGCAATTTCGCGGCCGCTGGCGCCCGTGCCGGCCTGGGCCGCCGCCCTTGCTGCCAAGGAAGGGTCCAGCTCGCACTGCGCACCCGCCGAGACCGCTGCCGCCCTCGCGCTGCGGGCCAGGCTGGCGGCCACGCTGGCAAGCCGGGTCGCCGCGCAGGAGCCCACGGCCAGCCCAACGACAGTGCCGGAGGCTTCCGCGGCCGCGGAGCGCCGAATAGACCCAGCGGACGGCGCACTGCGAACGCAGCAGTCGGTGGTGGAGAAGCACGCCGGCAGGCTCTCCGCGGCTGGGGCGGAGGCCTACTGGCGCGAGCAGTGCAAGCCCTTGAAAGTCAAGAGATATTGACTGGTCGCAGCCCTGGGTTTGTGTTTGGGCTTCTCCGATGTAGGCGGGCGCGAGCGCGCTGAGCTCTCTAGGCGTCTGGTTGCTTGTGCGAGCGTTGAGCCCAGGAAACCGTCTGCTTCATGTGCATAGGATTTGCAGCTGCTGTATCGTGGTTGACATCATATAGATGCATCAAATCTGCACGGGCGCCTGTAAATGTCCCCGTTCCAGCTTGCGGTGGACATTTACAGCAGTCGTCGATGTGTTCACTTCTTCTGGGCTGGACTGGGCCACGTGAGAGAGATTGCTGCTGATGATGATCATGCTTATTCTT
This sequence comes from Prorocentrum cordatum, assembly GCA_963575745.1. Classification (NCBI taxonomy): domain Eukaryota; class Dinophyceae; order Prorocentrales; family Prorocentraceae; genus Prorocentrum; species Prorocentrum cordatum. The sequence continues at coordinate 116,775 of CAUYUJ010018673.1, read as the reverse complement.
ATGATGATGATGATGATGATGATGATGATGATGATGATGATGATGATGATGATGATGATGATGATGATGATGATGCTGATGATGCTGATGATGCTGATGATGCTGATGATGATGATGATGATGATGATGATTCAGAACATGATGATGCTGATGATGATGCTGATGCTGATGCTGATTCTGATGCTTGTGCTGATGATGACGATGACGATGCTCATGCTGATGCTGATGCTGCTTCTGCTGCTGCTGATGATGATGCTGACGATGATGATAATGACTTTGATGGTGATTGTGATGGTGGTGGTGACGATGATGGTGGTGGTGATGATGATACTGATGATGCTGATGTTGATGATGATGACGATGATGATGCTGATGATGACGATAATGATGATGATGCTTCTGATGATGATGACGATGATGACGATGCTGATGATGACGCTGATGATGCTGATGATGATGCTGATTATGATGATGATGCTGATTATGATGATGATGATGATGATGATGATGATGATGCTGATCATGGCGATGATGGCGATATGATGATGATGATGATGATGATGATGATGATGATGATGATGATGATGATGATGATGATGATGATGATGATGATGATGATGATGATGATGCTGATGATGATGATGATGATGATGATGATGATGATGATGATGATGATGATGATGATGATGATGATGATGATGATGATGATGATGATGATGATGATGATGATGATGATCTGATGATGATGATGATGATGATGATGATGATGCTGATGATGATGATGATGATGATGATGATGAATGATGATGATGATGATGATGATGATGATGATGATGATGTGATGATGATGATGATGATGATGATGAAGATGAAGATGATGATGATGATGATGATGATGATGATGATGATGATGATGATGATGATGATGATGATGATGATGATGATGATGATGATGATGATGATGATGGTGATGATGATGATGAGTGTCGGTGGCGAAGACGAATGTAAGAGCACATATATGATTCTGAGAAGTGGGAGCAGGGTGAATGTGAGAGCGATGGGGATGGGTGAGGACGGTGAGAACGAACATGAGGAGCAGGCTGACCGTGATAGAGGAGGAACCCCAGTTTGGATGTGGAAAACAGTGAACAGGTGTGAGGGCCGTTGTTCGGTTGAAGTGGCTCGAGCTAGGCGCCGCCGCTGTCGGCTCTTGCCTGGTCCTGCCACCTCCGTCCCACTGGCGGCATGGCCAGTCTGAAGCGTGGCCTAGCGCAGTGCACAGCCGCCGCAAGCATCGGCATCGCCGGGGACGTCGGCATGCAGATGCTGGAGGGCAGCGCGCTGCTGGGCGCGGACGTCCCCCGTGCCCTCCGCTTGGCCGCCTACCGCGCTGTGCAGGCGCCCGTTGTGGATCGCATTTGGCAGGCGTTCGACAGGCTCATCCTCGTCAAGGGCCTCCCTGGCGCTGCTGCGAAGGCTCTGGCCGATCAGTGCCTGATCATGCCGCCCTCGCTGACCAGCTTTTTCGTCTCCCAAGGGCTGATGGAAGGCCTCTCGTGCCTGCAGAGCCTCGAGCGCGCCCAGCAGTCTCTGCTGCCGGCCGCCCAGGCTGCCGTCCCGTACTGGCTCTCGGTGCACATGATTACCTTTTCCGTGGTGCCGGAGCACTTACGCATCGTCTGGGCGTCCCTGTGCGCGACGCTATGGAACGTGTACATTCGGGGATACGTGAGACTCGAGTTTGCTGAATCGCGAATTATTTGCGCTCTGCGTATCCCCACCGGCCCGTCCAGAAACGATGCCCAGGAGCTGACGGGAGACGGGATGAAGAGGCACACATTGTGAAACAGAGCGGGCAACAAGGGTGAGTTGAGAGATCTTCGGGAGCGAGGGGTGCCTGTCTGCTGGTGGTGGTAGTGCTGCTGGCGTTGCTGCTGCTGCTGGTGGTGCTGCTGGTGGTGGTGCTGTTGCTGGTGCTGGCTGCTGCTTCTGGCGTTGCTGCTGCTGCTGCTGCTGTTGTGCTGATGGCTGTGGTGGTGGGGGTGGTGGTGGTGGTGCTACTGCTGCTAGTGCTGCTGGTGCTGGTGCTGGTGCTGGTGCTGCGGTTGCCGCTGCGGGTGCTGGTGGCAGTGCTGCCGTTGCTGCTGGTGGCGGTGGTGGTGGTGATTCTGCTGCTGCTGCTGCTGGTGCTGGTACTGCTGCTTGTGCTGCTGCTGATTTTGCTGCTGCTGCTGCTGGTGCTGCTGCTGGTGTTGCTGCTGGTGCTGCTGGTGGTGCGGCTGGTGCTGGTGGTGGTGGTGGTGCTGCTGCTGCTGGTGCTGCAGCTGCTGAAGTTGCTACTGGTGCTGCTGGAGGAGGAAGCGCAAGGAGGAGAATGGGAGGAGGAGGAGGAGGAGGAGGAGGAGGAGGAGGAGGAGGAGGAGGAGGAGGAGGAGGAGGGCGGCACGAGGAGGATTCGGATGAAGAGGAGGAGGAGGAGGGCGGAGGCTGGAAGGGTGGAGGAAGGAACCGACGATGACGAGGAGGATGAGAAGTTGATAGGTTTTTGGAGGACTTGGGGCCATCTTGGGACCCTCTTGGGGTCCCCGTGGGGCATCTTGGGGCAGTCTCGGAGCTCTTTTGGGGGGTCTTGAGGGGTCTGGGAGGCCTCTTGGGGCCGTCTTGGGCCCCATGGCTCAAAGAGAGGTTCTCATTTCAGCCCCTCCCCTCGGAGGCTCAAAAAACGGCGTCTTGGGGCCCTCTTGGGCTGCTCTTGGAGCGCTCTAGGGCGCTCTTGGGGCCCTCTTCGGGCCCTCTTGTGCCCCTCTTATGGCTTTCTTGGGCCGTCTTAGGGCCATCTCGAAAGCGAAACCGCGAGAAGGCAAGCAGCATTGATTTTCTATTTGTTTCGGAGCCATTTTGTCCTCTTTAGGGGGTCCTCGGAGGGCTCTGTGGACACCACCGGAAGCCGTCTTGGGGCCGTCTGGGGGCTTCTTTGCTGTGCGTCGGAGGCTATCTTGAGCCATTTTGAAGTATCTTGGCCCATTTTGGAGGCCATCTTCGGCTCGCGGAGGCCCTCTTGGATCTATCTTGGACCAACAAGGACGCTCTGACACCTCGCGCCACCGCCCTTCAGGCCCAGGAGAGGGGTTAGGGGGAGGGGGCGAGGCCCCCCCAAGATTGCAAGCTTTCGCGCTCACTCCCACCCGCCATCCCAACACATAAGTACCCGAGTCTCAGCACATCGCCGAGGAGCGCCACGCATGCCATGTGGGCCACGGGTCCAGGTGCACCAGGCACCCTGGAGGCCGAAGCGTGCGAGGTGCGGCAAGTGCGGCACGTGCTCCACGAGCGTCAAGTGCGCGACGTGCTCCAGCCGCGCCAGGTGCGCCACGTGTTCGGCGCGCGCAGTGCGTGCGAGGTGCGCCATTGCACAGCTGTCGCTGGGTGGATTCTTTTTTTTTTTTTTTTTTGACAGGGATGGTTGGCCTGCGCGCATCAAGCAATATGCCGGCCCCCCCGCCATCCCTGTCAAAAACCAATGCAGAGTGGTCGCGGGGCACCCGCTGAGTGGTCGCGGGGCGCCCGCGCGCATGCTCGGGATTTGGAGGCAAAGTGCATTTCGTATTGTTTTTTGTGGCAGGGGCGGTCGGCTTGCGCGCCTCTTGTACGCCACAAACAGCCTGAAGCACCCCCGCCGTCCCTGTCAAAAACCACTGCGCTGTGGTCGCGGGGCGTCCGCGCATGCTCGAGATTTGGAGGCAGAGTGCATTTTTTTTATTATTAAAAAAAAAACAAAAAAAACAGGGATGATGGGGGGGGAGGTGGCATGTCCCGGGTTGGCCCAGAGTCAGGTGGGGGAGGGGGTGCTTATTAATCAGGAACAATGATTAAACCCTCCCCCGAACAGGGGAAGGAGGGGTGTTGGAAAGAGAGAAGACCAGAGTTCGCCCAGCTGCCTGGTGGGATTTGCCGGCGCTTTTCGACGCCCCCCGTCGTGAACTCTGCCGGTCCGAGTTTTTCCTGAGGTGTTTGCGGGGGGCCAGGATCGCGTCTAGTGACCAGTGCCAGATTTGGACCCGCCACTTGTCCGGCGACCCCGCCAGGCCAGCTGGCGTTTTCGGGCCCGAGCCTTTACGCCTCCCCGACGCATGTCGCATGCGAACGCCCAGGCTCGGCTCCGAGAGGGCCGGTGCCCGCGCGAGACCCCCGCGGCACGGTGAGCCGCGGTGGGCCGCGCACTGCCGGGGGCGCGCCGGCCGCCCCCGTGCCGCCAGGCGGCCGGCAGACGCCGCCCAGCCTTCACCGAGCGCGTTCCACCACTCGCCGAGTGCCTGCTCGCAAACTTCTGGAGGAGCGCGCGCGCGCGCCTCGAGGCCAGGCACATCGCAGCTCCTCCATGGCGCCTCCGGGCCAGCTGCGAGCAGCCACTTCTGGCGCGTCGTGGAGCGCGCTTAAGCCCAAATCCCTGGGCACGCAGCCGGCCGAGGCGGCGCTGCTCGCTCCGTCCGCGCCGTCGTGGCCGCCGGCGCGCAGGGCAGCGGGCCGCCGGCCGCCTCGGCCCCCGCGGGCGGCAGGCAGCGGGCGCCGGCGCGTCCGTGGGGGGGTGTCCGCCGCTCCCCCCGGGTGCCTCTCTGGCGGACCCGGGGTCCGGGCGCCTCGTGGGGCCGGCCTGCCCCTCGGGGGCCCCCAAGCGGGGTAGTGACCACAGCGTGTGGTGAGTCGGTGGGGATTCGGGGTCACCGCACGGTTTTGGGGCTCGGGTGGTTCTCCGAGGATGTCTCGGGCGGCAGGGGCCTCCGGGGTCCCAAGGCCGTGCGGTGACGGACCGTGCGGGTGAGGTCTTGGGGGATTGCGAGGTCACCGCACGGTCCGTCACCGCACTGTTTCGGGATTCCAAACTCCCCCCCTCCTCCAGGCCTTCCTCATCGGGCGCGTTCCACTGCTCGCAAAGTGCCTACTCGCCAACGCCTGGAAAATACATGTTACCCTCGATGTGTTTTGTCGTAGATCCCCCGCGGCGGATCCGGGCTATTTGCGAGTAGCTGTTTTGCGAGTAGTGGAACGCGCTCGTCTACTTCCGCTGGCCCAGATTTTCGAAGAGGACAAAACGCCACAAGCATAAACTTGTGGCGCTACGCGTGGATTTTTTGGATCCGCGCTGAGCACCCCCGGCGGCGCCTCTGGCGCCGCCCCTGGCGCGCTCCGCGCGCCAGGGAGGGGAGTCCAGCGCAGATCCAAGAAATTCGCGCGGAGCGCCCAAAGTTTATGTTCATGCAATGTGTTCTTCTTCTAACTTTAAGTCGTCGCGTCCCTCTACAGGAGGACTACTCAAAAATAGTCAAAACATAGTGCGTGGACGATTTTTAGAATATTTTTGGACTATTGTAATTTTTTCGTCGAAGATCCGCCTGTAGGAGGACATGTCCGGCCTGATTCTAACTCCTCTTGCTGGCCCACATTTGGGAGCTGATTCGTGGCGGCCAGGGTGATCGACGGGGCCTTGGCTGCTCCAGGTTGGCGCTGGCCCGGGCGGCTGCTCGCCATGCCCGCACGAGCGTGTTCTCGCTGCAGCGGGGGACGCCACGCGCGTCATGCCCCTCCTGGAGGGTTTCTCCGAAGGTCTTCGGCGACCCGTCCTCCTCCTCTCTCCTCCTGCTCCTCCTCCTCCTCCTCCTCCTCCCTCCTCCCTCCTCCTCCTCCCTCCTCCCTCCCCCTCCTCCCTCCTCCCTCCTCCCTCCTCCCTCCTCTTCCTCCTCCCCTCCCCTCCTCCCTCCCCCCTCCCCTCCTCCTCCCTCCTCCTCCTCCCTCCTCCCTCCTCCCTACTCCTCCTCCTCCTCCCCTCCTCCTCCCTCCCTCCTCCTCCTCCTTCTCCTCCTCCACCTCCTCCTCCTCCTCCTCTCCTCCTCCTCCTCCTCCTCCTCCTCCTCCCCTCCTTCCCCTCCTCCTCCCTCCCTCCTCCTCCCTCCACCCTCCTCCTCCTCCTCCTCCTCCTCCTCCTCCTCCTCCTCCATTCTCCTCCTCCTCCTCCTCCTCCTCCGCCTCCGCCCTCCTCCTCCTCCTCCTCCTCCGCCTCCTCCTCCTCCTCCTCCTCCTCCTTGGGTTGCCTACGGCCCCGGGGGAAATCGTGCAGCCCCTCTCTCTGCCCCTCCCCCATTTGGGTCGACAATTGCCAGGCTGGGGGCCTAGAACACAAAGTTTCCAGGGACGTTGGTTTGGAGGTTGGGCGCAGCGGATGGCAGGGTGGGCGGTCTGGGTGGCCTCCAGGCGAGACACTGCAGGTTGGGGGGACCTTGCGAACAGGGGTTCCACGCAGGTGAGGGCCAGGCGCGATGAGGGCAGGGCGGGTGACCAGGGTGGGATTTGGGTGACAAAGTAGAATTGGGGAGGCCCGAGGAAGAGAGGGTCCATGGAGGGGGGGATGCCGGGCGCGGTGAAGGCAAGGTGAGGAGTGATGGTGGGTTCTGGGGGTGTCGGGGTCGTACGGGCCGAAGATTTTATTATCGGGGTTGTATTTAGTACAGGCTCATGGGGGTGACAAGGTCAGAGAGGGGTGGCGATGGGGAGTGTCGGAGTCGGTTCCCAGAACCATTGGAGATTGTGTATGGGGATACTGTAGAAATTCGATGGCACACGTCTCCGAGGTCGGCCATCGTACCCCCTGCTCTCCTCCCCTTGTGTGTTCATCCTCCCCCTCATCCCTGCCACCCGCTTCCCCACACGCTCCCCTTCCTCTTCGTTCGCGTCCTCGCCCTCCTCGTCTCCTCCGGCTGCCTGCCTACCTGCCCGACCGCTGGCTCAGTAGTCGCTCGACCGTCGCCCAGCCGACATGGGGAACACTATTGCCAACCAGCGTCCGCCAACAACCACAGGATGAGGATGAGAAGAAGGCGTAGAATACAGAAGGGAGGAGCAGGAGGGGGGGCGAGGACGAGTGTGTCAGGGTCTGGGCTCAATCTTTCGTGAGTTGTCCAGGCTCGAGCAGGCAAGCCTCCGCGATTCGGGGGCCACCGCCAGCGGCCGGTGTACATCGCGAGCGAGAGTGATGTTTTCGATGGGCGCCCTCAGGGGGGCTGCCAGAGTATACGACGCGGACAACGCCATCAAAGTGAGCATGCGGGCGCGGTCATCCCAGTTACGGGCTGACGCCGATCGCGAGCGCTTATGCAATGATGTGTTGAATACAAGTGTTATGGCTGCCTTGGTTGGAGGGTTCGCGTTTTCGAACTTGCAGGAGTTGCACAGCCCCCTCAAGCAGGACGAGCCAAGGCCAATTGACATCGCAATCTACATGTTCAACGTCATCGCAGTGCACGCTAGCACTTGTTCTTGCCTTGCGAGCGCGTTTCTGTACAGAGTCATAAATCGACTGAGGGATGACGCTGTTTCCACTTGGGCAGCTGACATGCCATGGAAGATGCTTCTTCCAATGCCACTGGCGAAGTTTGGGATGGGGTGCGTTTTCTACCTCGTTAGCGTCATCTTATTGTCATTCCGCGACCTGGAGTACACAGGGGTGTGGCGCTACGCAGCGTTAGCAATTGGAGTTGGGAGCGTGATGATGGTATTCTGCACTGCCTCCATCGTATTTTATTTGAAAGGGTAGGCCTTGGTATTCGGAAGTTGTCCATTGGTTGACGCTCTGCCACGCCACATGCCACGGGCGAGTGTATTGCTCGGCGGCGAGCGAGGGGGGAAGTGAGAAGGAGAAGGCCTCCTCAGAAAGCGGTCGGACTTGTCAGACGCCCTCGCGCCTTCTTAGAAATCTTTATGTCTTCGGGGAAGGCTTAGAACACTTCTCAGAAGGCCTGGGGACTTCCGAGCCTTCTGAGAAGGCCCGCCCTTTCTCACTTCCCCCCGCGCTCGCCGCCAATTTGCTCTGCGTGGTTTCGGTGTTCCGTCTCACCCTCTAGGGGTGGAAAGTCGCAGCCGAGTTGATCAACGCAGGATCAGTCTTCAAGCACAGCCGCATTGCGCTCGGAGTCATGACGAGTTACGTGATGCGAGAGTCTAGTAGGCTACATGTAACCATACAGGCAGTGACCACTTTTTCTGCTCGCTTGGGGATGCGGACGCTGTTATCACATCATGGTCGCACACCGTGTTAGACATTGGCGACTCGCAGAAACGATAGCTTGTTACATCGGTGGCCTCCTGAGAATTTTTGACCATCATGGCCCATTTGCAACATCGGCAGCCCTGTCGGCTGGCTTCGGCCGTGACTGCCTACTTTGACGAGCTGTGATCAGGTCGCCCTGAATGATAAATTATGTTAATCACAGAACTTTCCCCCATCCTCCTCCTGGCTCCTCCTCTTCATACCCCTCCTCTATCTTCTACTTCTCCTCTCAATCATCCTCATATTGCTGTCTAGCGTTCGAATTCTAGCTCAGGTAAGGAGGAGAAGACGGAGGCAGAGCCGCAGTAGCAGCAGCAGGAGCAGGAACAACATGGGGGACGAGGATAGAAGGAGGAGAAAATGGTAGAACGCAAGTAACATGGGGGGCCGCAGTTGCTTACGAAACCAGAGCAGCACCTATACCGAAGTGTGCGCTGCTGATAACAAGCTGCGCCTACGTATGCCGGGCACTCGCTGTATGCCTTCGCGGTCTCAGACAAGGGATGGTTTCAGAGCGTGCGTTCGCGCTGTTATCGCGCTCCCGGTCAGCTGGTGCCACCTCTGTGGTCACCCCTTTTCCCTCGCCGCCCTAGCGGCGGGCTGTAACAGGCTCAGGCTAGCGGGCCAGCTTGAGCTTGACAAGCTACGAGCAGGAGAAGGAGAGACGAGGAGAGGAGGACGAGTGAATCAGGAATACATTGTTTATATTACTACCAGCCATGGCCCGATGTCGCCACGCGTTTTAGCAAACATCGAAGCCGCCAGCAGCAAATGCTGATGGTGACATGATAGACCCCCAAAGACGCTAGCATTTCCACTCGCCATGTGAAGGCGCATGTGCACTGATGACTTGTAAGTTACGCTGCAGCGAAATGACACATCGAGTACTCGCATTTAGACAAAACAGTGTACCAAACACAAATTATATGATGTCAGCACGTGGGTCCTGCACTCCAGACGCGCTGGGTCCTGCACTCCACACGTGCAAGCCATGCGGTGCAGTCGCCGCAGGGCACAAACCGCAGAGCACCAACCGTACGGCATCTTAGGGCAACGACCGAAAGGCACCACCGCGAAACTGGCCGACTGCGATACCAGCCTTGGGGCACTTGCCATAGGCCTCCGAGCGCGAACTGCTGACTGCGGCACAGAGGCGATGCATCTGGCGATACATAGAGCGCCAGCCATGCAGCACCAAGCGCAAACGGCCATGAGCACCGACCAGGAACGGCAGGCTGCGGTACACATGCCACAGGGCACCGAGCGGGAACCATCCGGCACCGACTGGGAGCGGCAGATTGCGGCACGCAGCCCCATATTTCCCAACCATCCTGTGGTGTTGGGTCCTCGTTTTGAAGAGACAGCGCCCCGCGTTCCTCCTCCTTCCTCCCGCTGCCTCCTCCCTCCCCCTTGCCTCTGCCCTCCGCATGTCTCTGTTTCGGCACATCCCTCACGCGTTCCGTGGCCCCATAGGGAGCTCCACCGAAGGCCCCAGTGGCAGGGTCCGCATGGCGGCCCCGCATTTTGGCGCACCCCTCACACGGTTCGTGGCCCCATAGGGAGCTCCACCGAAGGCCCCAGTGGCAGGGTCCGCATGGCGGCCCCGCATTTTGGCGCACCCCTCACACGGTTCGTGGCCCCATAGGGAGCTCCACCGAAGGCCCCAGTAGCAGGGTCCGCATGGCGGCCCCGCATTTTGGCGCACCCTCACACGGTTCGTGGCCCCATAGGGAGCTCCACCGAAGGCCCCAGTGGCAGGGTCCGCATGGCGGCCCCGCATTTTGGCCCGCCCCTCACACGGTTCGTGGCCCCATAGGGAGCTCCACCGAAGGCCCCAGTGGCAGGGTCCGCATGGCGGCCCCGCATTTTGGCGCACCCCTCACACGGTTCGTGGCCCCATAGGGAGCTCCACCGAAGGCCCCAGTGGCAGGGTCCGCATGGCGGCCCCGCCATTTTGGCGCACCCCTTTCGTGGCCCCATAGGGAGCTCCACCGAAGGCCCCAGTGGCACACGGTTCGTGGCCCCATAGGGAGCTCCACCGAAGGCCCCAGTGGCAGGGTCCGCATGGCGGCCCCGCCCCATTTTGGCGCACCCCTCACACGGTTCGTGGCCCCATAGGGAGCTCCACCGAAGGCCCCAGTGGCAGGGTCCGCATGGCGGCCCCGCCCCATTTTGGCGCACCCCTCACACGGTTCGTGGCCCCATAGGGAGCTCCACCGAAGATGATGCCCACAATTGCGGTATTAACAATTGCTTAAGGTTGGGTCTTTCGCCAGGCTAATTTTCCAACCTGAGCGGGACCCCTCGGATGCTGGCATTTTTCGGTGAAGTCGTTCGCACGCTTGTGTTGTTCTGGACGGCGCCTGTGGAGTCAGGTGCGCTAGCAAGCTTTGCAGACGGGTAAGCATGGGCAAGCATTGTGCGAGGATTATGACGTGCGCGACACTGCCTCATCGTCATCCTGAAACCATCTCATTGTCACTCATGCAGACACCAGCCAGGCGCGCGACGCCCGCGAGGTGTGCCACGCGTGTGCCAAGTGCGTCACGCGCAGCAGGCTCCCCGTGTGCCCAAGCGCGCCAGGGGCACTTGGTGCGGTATATGCGCCAAATGGTCTACATGCGGCCACTGTGCCACGGGCTCCAACTGCGCCAGGTGCGTTAAGTGCGCGTCCCGCGCAGTGTGCGCCAGGTGCACTAGCGCACGTCACAGCACACATCGGGCAGTATGTCGATTTCTCACCATCCTTGCCAAAACCTATGCCGCGCGACGTCGTGATTGCCAGCGTTGTGTTTTATGTGTGCGCCCGCAATCACTTTGCATTGGCATTTGACATGGATGGTGGACCTGCGCACAGGGGCAATATCATGTCCCCTCGCCGTCCCTGGCAAAATGAACCCGGCGTGGCCCCAATTAGGGGGAAGTTTCTAAGCCGCACTGCTCGATGAGTTTGCATTTGTTTTCATTGCTTGGTTTGGGCCTTCACTGCTTGGCATTGCTGGGCATTGCTGGGCTTTGCTGGGCATGCTTTGGCGTTACTTGGCGTTGCTCGGCGTTGCTTGGCATTGCTTGGCACTTCTTGGCATTACTTTGTGTTGCTTGGCATTGCTTGACATTGCTGGGCATTGCTCGGCATTGCTTGGCATTGCTTTGTGTTGCTTGGCAATCCCTGGCGTTGTTTGGCATTGCTTGGCATTGCTGGGCATTGTTTGCCATTGCTTGGTATTGCTGGTCATTGCCTGGCGGTGCTAGACGTTGCTAGTCAGTGCTTGGCATTGCTTGCTATTGCTTACTATTGCTTGGCATTGTTGGGCACTGATTGGGGGTTGTCTGGCATTGCACGAGAAACAAGACCAAACAACCCGGAGCAACGCTATGGTAAAGGAGCGAGACCAGACGACCCCGAGGAACGCCAACAAGACCAGGGAGACCGGAGGACCGCCACTGCAAACAAACAGGAGCAGGAACCCCCTAGGAAGGCTGGCAGGCGCAGGCCGCGCACCCACCGGGTGTTCGAAAGCACGTGCGCACGAAGATCGTTCGGAGTCTGCCGCAAATTCAGGTTTGCATTGTTTTTGATAAGGATGGGGGGGGTGCGGTGGCCTTTTTCCTGGTCGGTCGCAGGTCGAGCGGGGAGGCGTGTTTATCAGTGAAGAGCAAAGAGGAAGAAGGAGGCTTGAAGAAGAAGCGCGCTGGACCGCCTGAGCTCTGAAGGGCCAGTGGAAGTTTCGACTCATGGCGGCCCTGCGAGCGCGGAGCCGGTGTGGTGTAAAAGATGTCGTGGCCCCGGGAAGGTGGATCCGGGGTAGTTTATGAGGAATCGCGGGGGGGCTACAGACCTGGGACTGCGCCCCCTCCCCCTTCTCTTGTTAATTCAAGCTTCGCGCGGCCCGCTTAGCTTCGACCGGAAGAGGTGCGCTCTCGACCCGCGAATCAAAAAAAGGTTATAGATTTGGGATTCTTTTTAGGGGAGCGATAGGGCATTTTGATGGCCAGGGGGGACCTACGGGGCAGGGTTTGTCGTTCCTTGGCTTGTGCCGTGGCACGTCCCTTGGCCTGGCGCGTCCCGCGGTACGTTGCCCAGCACGTCTCTTGGCACGTGCTCTGGCACGTCTGCGGCGCTTGCTTCAGCATGTCCCCTGGCACGCCCCCTGGTGCGTCCCCCGGTACGTCTACTGGCGCGTCCCATCAGCTCAAGCCACACATCCAGATCCGTTGTGTTAGAATTCGGATGCCAAGGATCACACGTACAGCACAGTTCAACACCATGCAAATAGCACAAGTTCAGTGCAGCACGGCTGGGCGCAGCATTGCACAGCCCTTTGCACGGTTCCATCACCATCATTATCGATATCTGCAGCATTGCCAGTGCTTGTCACGCATGGTTTGCTGTCTCGATGACGCGCATGCCTCACACCTCTATGCCTCTTACTGGGGGGGTCATGTGTCGATCATGTTCTTCGTAAGTCCTTCCTGCTCATTTTGATCTCGCCCCTTATCTTCTTCCTCTTCCCGCAGTTTGTTCTGGCCCCAAAGAGTGTCGGAGCCGCCAGCCGGTCCACGTTTTTAAGCCCACGGCCCTCCGAAGACGGCCGCAGATCCCCACCCGGCATGGCCCGTGTGTGCCTCGCGGCGGTGCCTTGGGAATGCCTCGATGCGAGCACAGGGGGCGCTCCAGAAGTCGGAGGGCACCGACTACACATCGGCGTCACCCCAATGCACTAATATTATGTGTGCGTCGCCCCGCCAGGGGCGACGCGCGCACCGAGAACTCTTATAGTGTATGCGTCGTGGGTGCAGGTGTATAGTTGACGTCCTCCTGGGAAGGGCGAGGAGGATGATGATGAGGAGGATTCATATTGATACTGATAACACATCATGTGAATAATATTACGAAACAGACTCAGAGTAATGATAGTCATATTATCTGTACAAAGAAACGAACTACTGATTAATACCACTATCAATGATATTACGAACAATGCTATTCACACGAGGGAAAACATTATTAAGACCATCCATACTACGAATAATACGAATACTAATACTACCAGTGCTAATAAGCATATGAATGATACATGTAACACTAGTACTATTCATATTATTACTAATAGCACGAAGTATAGTCATATGAAGAGGAGGAGGGTGAGGCGGAGGATGAGGCGGATGAGGAGGAGCAGAAGGAGGAGGAGGGGGAGGAGTAGGAGGAGGACGAGGAGGAGGAGGGGGGGAGGAGGAGGAGGAGGAGGAGGACGAGGCGGAGGAAGAGGAGGAGGAGGTGGAGGAGGAGGCGGAGGAGGAGGCGGAGGAGGAGGCGGAGGAGGAGGCGGAGGAGGAGGCGCAGGAGGAGGATAAGTCTTGGTCGTCCTTGGGGCCTCTTGGAGCGTCTTTGATGCCTCGGAGGAGTCTCTCGGAGCCTGTTACCTCTCTCGTGGGGGTCTCTTGGGGGCCTCCCTGGTGATGTTGGGTGCCTCCCTGGTGATGCTGGGCGCCCCTTTGGGCTCTCTTGGGGTCATCTTGGAGGAGATCGATCAAAGTAGGGGGGTCAGAAATTCCCCTTCCCCCCTCGGAGGCTCCAAGAGGGCTGTCTTGGGGCCGTCTTGAGCCGCTCTTGGGCGTCTCTAGGGAAATCGTGGGGCCATCTTGAGGCCCAAGAAGCTTATCGGAAGCGAGAAGGCGATACGCCCAACATCATAGATGATCTTTCGGCCTCTTGGGGAGTGCTTTGGGGGGCTCGAGTGGCACTCTGAACCCTCTTGGGGCTGTCTTGGGCCGTCGTGGAGGCATGTCGGAGGCTATCTTGAGCGATCTGGGGCTATCTTGAGCCATCTTGGAGGCCATCTTGGGCTGCCGAGGGCCCTCTTGGAGCCATCTTGTGCGGTCTGCGGACTCGGGGGGTCCCCCTTTCGGGCCCAGGGGATGTGGTAGAGAAGGAGGGGGTTATGGCAGAGAAGTGAGAGCAACTCGTTAAACCACTCAGCCAAGAGGGCTGGTGGGACTACACCCTCTAATGTTCGGGTCTCTTGGGATGCCTCTCGGAGATCTCTTGTATGCCTCTTGAAGGGGCTCTTGGGGCCTCTGTGCTGGGCCTCTTGGGGGCTTCTGGCGGGGCTCTTGGGAGCATGTCGAAAGGTTCCCAAGGCAAGTTTGACATCCCCCTCTTGGGCCCTTCTCGGGGGCCTCCTGGGTCGTCGTGGGTACCTCTTTGGCCGTCTTGGGGCGCCCTTGGGGGTCTCTTGGGCCACCTGGGGACGATCTCTGGTGCCTCCTACAGTCGGGGCCCTGAAGAAGGAACCCTTTTCGTTGGGGAGGGGCTCCGTGTTCCTTAAGTGTTTCGCAGCTTGCCTCAGGTTTCCCTTAGGTTTTCGATGCGAAATCGAAGTTCAGCTTGTGGAAAATAGGGGCCTCGTTCCTTATTTAGGGTTCCTTAGGTCAACGCCCCGACTGTAGGTCAACGTGTGCGTCCTGGAGCTCGAAGCGCGAGCACGCCGAGCCCATCTCAAGCCTGGAGGGAGACAGTGATGTTGGCCTCTTCGGGTCCTCTTAGGGGGTCTTGTTGGGGCCCTCTTGGGGTCTTGGCGGCCCCTTGGGCCGTCTGGAGGGCGCCTTGAGGCGCTCCTGGGTCGATTCGGGGCCCTCGTGGAACGTCTCGGGGGCCTCTTGCGACCCTCTTGGTCCGTATTGGCGCTCTCTGGCGCTGGAAAGGTGGCGCGATAGGCCCCAACAGTCACGCGAAACACCGGTTAAGATATTACAATATTTCACACCGAAAGATCGAAGGGGCATGAGGACACCCCTTTCAGCGCCTACGTCACAGTTGCGAATCTCAGATGGGGCTCTCGAGTGTGTCCGCGGTTCGGTCGGTTTAGCCGCGTCACAGCCTGTTACGTTCGCCTGGCTCAGTTTGGTCGGTTGCGGTATCGTTGCTGCGTCTCTGCGCCGTTCTATGCTGCTCGCGACCTGTCGGTTTCGGTTTCGCTGTCGGTTCGGTCGGTTTCGGCTGTGCTGTCGGCATCTCAGGTGGAGCCACTTTTTTGGTCCAGGGCGTTTGGAGCCGGCCAGGTGCTGGCGTTCGATGCCATCCATGTTGTGTCGGCGAATGTCTTCCACAGCATGATGAAGTCGGTGGTGTGCGACCAGGTGCTCTGGGGCCGCCAAACATCTCCCTCACCGATCCCCTTCCCAGGAAGGAACACAGAGGGACAGGCCAGCCGCCATTTGGGGATCTGTATTCCTCACCCTCTTTTTTCGGAGCCATTCGCTTCCAGAGACCGCCGAGACGCAGGGTTCCCGGGGGGCCCCAAGGGGTCAGGAAGGCAGCTTCCCCACTTGTGGATGATCGGGGGGAGGTGCTGGTAGTGTATCTCTTTGGCCCCGCAGGTGCCGATCCCTTTCGTCTGCCCGTCGCCGAAGTCTAAGGGCCAGCACGGCTCTGGCGGCTCCAGCGCGTCGTCGGCAAGCTCGGGGTGCTCCGGGGACAGCTGCTGCCCGAGCTCGTCGTGCTACGGCATGCCGGGACCTTGCGGGGTCAAGCTCGTCAAGCTCACACCGATACACCCCTCCCCAGTCCTCCCCGTCGCGCAGTGCGAGGGGGCGTGGGTGGGAGCACGGGTATATTTAGGGGAACAAATGTGACATAAACGTAAAAACTCGGAGGTCCGCGCGGATTTCTCGGATCGGCGCTGGACCCCCCTCCCTGGCGCGCGGAGCGCGCCAGGGGCGGCGCCGGAGGCGCCGCTGGGGGGCCCCGGCGCCGATCCGAGAAATCCGCGCGGGGACCTCCGAGCTTTTATGTTTATGCCACTTTTTGTTCCCCTCGTACTTCTGTTCTCCCAGGATCGGGGGAGCGTAAGACCCGGGTTTGCCAGGACTCGGGTTCGCCATCGTTTTTGACGACCGCGCCTCGGATTTTGACGAGGAGGAGTTTCGTGGGATGTCTGCAGCGCGAGGCCTCGTCAAAATGCAGGCTCGGCCTCGTCATTTTTTTGACGACCTCGTCGGGGGTTTCCGAGTCCACTGTACCCAGGTCTTACGTCCCCCTGACAGGAATGGGCTGCGCTTCATCGCGCGGGTCTGTCTCGTGCCTCGGGTCCAGCTTCCCCTTCACCCAGGGGCAGTGCCAGTGCACGGGCGGCGCCTCCTGCAGCTCGGGCGTGTGCGCCGGAGGCGCCCCGCGGGGCTCCTCGGGCATGCTGTCGGGCCTGTCGGACCTGTTCGACGCCGAGGAGCGCGCCGCGAGTAATCATCCGCCCCCACGCTCCTCCTCCTCCTCCTCCTCCTCCTCCTCCTACTCCTCCTCCTCCTGGGGAACGGTGGATGTGGATACTGACCCTCCCACTGGCAGGAGAGTGTTTTTGTCAAGGCCTGGGCCACAGCGCGCGTCGTGGCCCCCCCTCCCCCCCCTGTGCACCCCCTTCCCCCCCGTGCCCCCCCCCCCCCTCCTTGCAGCCTGCCCAGGCACTGCCGCAGGGCACGCGTAAACCGCGGCCTCGTAGCAAGGTGCGGTCTCAGCGCCGGCGTCTTGATTCGCAGGTTCCTTGTCCTGCGGCGTTCGCAGGCTACACAGTGCTGCTCCCAGGCCGCCGTGCCGCTCGCAGGCTACCATTGGTGTTCGCAGGCATGTTGTCGGTGTTCGCAGACATGTGGGGGTGCTCGCAGGCTACTGTGGCACTGGTACTTGCAGGGTCCAGCGTGGTGTTGCGTATAAATGTGGCGCTCGCTGTGCGAGCATAGCGTGGTGCTCGTAAGCACGCTGTAGCGTTCGCCGGCTGCTGTTCTGTTCCCTGACGCTGGAGACGCTGGCGCCCGCTGCGGCCAGCGCTTGCTTGCAGCGAGCCGCCGCTGCCCGTCCCTGGGGCCCAGAAATCTTGAACATCAGCATTGCGGACAACAGTACACATTCCTTCTGCAGATGTGGTCAATTGAGGCCTCCGAGAGACCCCTAGGCCATCTCTCCCATGTGGGGGCGTCCAGAGTGCGACAGTTTCGAGGACGGCCCGACCGCCGTCTTCGTCGTCGTCGTCTTCGTCGTCGTCGTCGTCGTCGTCGTACCACTCCTTCTCGTCCTCCTCCCCGTCCTTCCCCTCGCCGCCGTCTCCTTCGGCCTCCTGATATCACTCTCTCTCTTTATCCTTCTCGTCCCGCTGCCCCTGCTTGTTCTCCTCTTTCCTCTTGTCGTTCTCATGCTTGTCGTCCTCGTCGTCCTCGTCGTCGTCGCCGTCGGCCTCGTCGTCGTCGTCCTCGTCTTACTCGTCAACTTGTCAACGTTGTGTTTTTTTCGCCGACCTCGCCGTCATCGCCCTCCTCCTTGTCTCCTCTTCGTCCTCCTGCTCCTCGTTGTCCTTGTCTTCACCGTGGATATCGGGTGGGTGCTCATTGAGTCGGGAGGGAATTGAGCTAGGGCGTACAGATTCTTTCTTTCGGCTTTGTGTGCCGACGCCTTTTACTCTTAGCTTACTCTGTGTGTCTATGTGTTCTTCTTGGCCTTCAGCCTGCACTCGAGTGCCGCACGCCCCCGACAGAGCTGCTCCAGTAGCACCCCTACGCGGATCGCTGAGTCCGAAGTCCCGAGTCCTGAGTCCTGAGTCTTCCTCCTCCTTTTGACGTGGCTCGGACTTGAAGCACGGGCTTGTGGCGTCAGCGCAAGAGACAAGCAATCGCCGACTTCGGCAAATAGGCGAGCAACTTACGCTAGGTGGGAGCGCTGCGGACACACACAGGCGACGCATAATAGCGGCAGCGAGAGGCCAACAGCGGCGCAGAGTAAGCTCTCGCCACCAGCACTGTGGGATGCCTGGGGATGACAAGTAATGACTAAGAAGATAAAAAGGAGGAAGCCCAGTGAGCACGGGTCGAAGTGCGCACGAAGTGGGCGACAGAAGAGAGCACGGGCGACTCGCGGAAGGCAACCCTAAGTGTGCGCTGCAACGCCTGGTGCAACCTTGGGTCTCATCCCCCCCGAGATGCCCACCACCCCCCCATCTTGACAGGTCCAGGCGAGCAGCGCTAACATGAGAGAGATGCAGGCGCGGATGCAAGCAGAGAAGAAGCGCGAGGCGAGCAATGCTGCAGTGAGGTGAGCTGTGGCGAACATGCTCCCCTGGCCCTGTTGGGCCTCACGCTTGGCAGCAGCAGGTCCGATCTTCGGTTCCTCGGTGGAGGGATCCGCTTTCGCAGTGGGAATGGACGGTCGGGACAGTGCCGGCATGCTGGATGTGCTGTCCTGGCAGAGGCACGGAACGCTTCTTAGGCTGCCCATATTGTGCTGGCTGGCCTCGCTGGGTCGACTGGTTTATTGGCTTACGCCGCACCGCCGACACCTTGGGGGAGAGTCGCTGTTGCGTCTCCTGGGTGCTGCGTGGCTTGTGCTTGTATTCATATCGAAGGCGCCTACGGCGAATCATCGCCGCCCCCTGCCTTCTATAATCGCCCATGTGGCCAAGCGTTGTGGCAAGAGCTC
The DNA here is from genome assembly GCA_963575745.1 of Prorocentrum cordatum. Lineage (NCBI taxonomy): Eukaryota > Dinophyceae > Prorocentrales > Prorocentraceae > Prorocentrum > Prorocentrum cordatum. Next base: position 98,218 of record CAUYUJ010018673.1, on the reverse strand, counting down.
TTCCAAGCTATCGGACCATGTGTTCCCTAAGCCGTTGTGGAAAACCTTCGGGGAACACGTGGGGGAGGATGGCGGGGAATCTCAGGAGGAGGCGGAGGAGGAGGTGGAGGAGGAGGAGGAGGAGGTGGAGGAGACAGAAGAGGAGGAGGAGGAGGAGGAGGAGGAGAAAGACCAAAACGATAGGATTCGGCACGCCAGGCACCCCTTTGATAAATCAGAAGGGGGCGGCGGATCGAAGACGCCTACGGCGAATCACCGCCCCCCTGCCTTTTTGGAAGCGCCTATGTGGCCGAACGTTGTGGCCAGACCTGCCAAGCTATCGGACCATGTGTTCCCCGAATCGGTTTGGAACGCCTTCGGGGAACACGTGGGCATCTTGAAGGTCATCTTGGCCGTCTGGAGGCCATTTTGACCCTTTCGGGCCTTCTTGGAGGACGTCTTGGATGGCTCTTGGGCCGTCTTGGAGGCCACCTTGAGCGTCTTGGAGGCCTCTAGGGCCATCTTGGGGGCCTCTTGGGGCCGTGTCTTGGGCCTCTTGGGCTTTGGGGGCACTTGGGCCGTTTCGGGCCGTCGGAAGGCAGAACAAAGCAAATGCCACAATCCTTCAAACACCCACGGGGAAATCAACGATTTTGGCCTTTTCGGGCCCTCTTGGATGCCTCTTGGGCCGTCTTGGGCCATCTGAGGGCCATGTTCGGCCGTGTTGGTGGGCTCCTTGTCCGTCTGACGCCGTCGGAAGCCGTTTGGGGGGGCTCTATGGGCCGACTTGGGGCCCTCTTGGAATGCTCCAGGGCCGTCTTGGAGGCCATCTTGGGCGTTCAAAAGGCCTCTTGGGCCGTCTTGGGTGCCTCTTGGGGCCGTCTTGGGGCCCTCTTGGGTTCGGGGGCCATCTTGGAGGCCTCTTGGGCGATCTTTCGGCGATCTTTGGGGGCTCTTGGGCCGTCTCGTGCCGTCGGAAGGCAGAAAAGAAGCAATCGTCAAAATCCGTCCAAAACCTTAGGAACATCAAGGTTTTAGGCCTTTTCTGGCCTTCCTGGAGACCCTCTTGGGGGCCTCTTGGGCCGTCTTGGGCCAGCTTCGAGCCATCTTCGGCCATCTTGGAGGGTTCCTGGCACGTCTGACGCCGTCGGGAGCCGTCTTGGGAGCCGTTCTGGGCCGACTTGGGGCCCTGTTGGGGCGCTTCGGGGCCGTCTTGGAGACTATCTTGGGCGTCTTGGGGCCCTCTTGGGGCCGTCTTGGAGGCCACTTGGGTCGTCATGGGGCCCTCTTGGGGGCCTCTTGGGTGATCTTGGGGGCCTCTTGGGCCGTCTTGAGCCATCGGAATGCCGAGAAGAAGCAAATGCCAAAATCTTTGAAAAACCAAAGGACTATCAATGATTTTGGCCTCTTTGGGCCCTCCTGGAGGACCTCTTGGAGGCCTCTTGGGCCGTCTTGGGCCATGTTGAGGCCATCCTGAGGCTATCTGAGGCCGTCTTGGGTACATCTTGGGCCGTCTTGGAGGCATCTTGGGGCCATCTTAGCCGTCTTGGAGGCAATCTTGGGCAGTCTTGGAGACGTCTTGGAGACCATCCTGGGCCATCTTGGCCGTCTTGGACGCCATCTTGGGCCAACTGGAGGAAACAGAGGCACGACGGATGCGTTTTGAGCGCCTTTCCTGGTGGCCGGCGGGACGGGCCGAAGTCCCAGGGGAGTTATTTTGGAAAAAGAACCAAAACCAAAACCGAGAGGGTCTAACACGCCAGGCACCCCTTTGATGAATCAACAGGGGGCGGCGGATCGAAGACGCCTACGGCGAATCACCGCCGCCCCCTGCCTTTTTGGAAGCGCCTATGTGGCCGAACGTTGAGGCCAGACCTGCCAAGCTATCGGACCACGTGTTCCCCGAATCGGTTTGGAAAGCCTTCGGGGAACACGTGGGCATCTTGAAGGTCATCTTGGCCGTCTTGGAGGCCTCTTGGGCAAGCTTTGGGCGATCTTTGGGGCTTTTTGGGCCGTCTCGGGCCAGCTTCGAGCCAACTTCGGCCATCTTGGTGGGTTCCTGGCACGTCTGAAGCCGTCGGAAGCCGTTTGGGGGGCCTCTATGGGCCGACTTGGGGCCCGCTTGGAATGCTCCAGGGCCGTCTTGGAGGCCATCTTGGGCGTCTGGAGGCCATCTTGGGCGTGTTGGAGGCCTCTTGGGCCCTCTTGGGGCCCTCTAGGGGCCATCTTGGAGGCCACTTGGGCCATCATGGGGCTCTCTTGGGGGCCTCTTGGGCGATCTTGGGGGCTTCTTGGGCCGTCTTGAGCCGTCGGAGAGCCGAAAAGGCGCAAATGCCAAAATCCTTCAAAAACCAATGGAAAATCAATGATTTTGGCCTCTTCGGACTCTCCTGGAGGACCTCTTGGAGGCCTCTTGGGCCGTCTGGGAGGCCTCTGGGGGGCCTCTTGGGCCGTCTTGGGCCGTCTTGGACTCTCTTGGGCCGTTTTGGAGGCCGTCTTGGACCATCTCGGGCGGACTTGGAGGCCATCTTGGGCCATCTTCGCGATTTTTTGAGGATGTCCCGAGCGAAACGGCCGTTTTTGGGCATTGACAGACGCATTTTGGGAAATGCGCGGGTGGCCGGCGGGACGGGCCGAAGCCCACTGGGGACCCCTGCAAGCAGGGGGCGGCGGATCTAGTGGCCTTCGGCCCATCCCGCCACCGTGCCTGGGTTGTGGTTCAGAGGCCTCTTGGATGTTCGTTGGGATCTCGTGAGAAGCCTTTCGGGGGCCTGCCCGAGGCAGTTGGAGGCCTCTGTGGGGCTGTTTTGGGGCTTCTTGGGGCCTCTTTCGGGCCTTCTTGGGGTCTCTTGGGGCCTCTCGGGGCCCCTTGGGGGCCTCTTGGGGCCTCCTGGGGGCCTCTTGGGGTAGAGGCTAGAATTGTCGGTTCGTGGTCCCTTTCTTGGGCCCCTCTTGGGGCCCTCTTGGGACCCTCTTGGGCTGTCTTGAGCCCTCTTGGGCCGTCTTGGGGCCCTCTTGGGCCGTCTTGGGGCCTTCTTGGGGGCCTCTTGGGCCGTCTTGGGGCGGTCTTGGGGGCCTCTTGGGCCATCCTCGAGCGTCGGAAGCCCGAACAGGCGAGAAAGCCAAACACCTTGAACAAACCAATGAACATCAACGCTTTTGGCCTCTCGCGGCCCTCTTGGGAGGCTGGTCTTGCCAGGTTGACTGAATTAGTGGTGGTGGCTTTGCACTGAAAGCACTTGTAGGCTGGCTTTGGCAGTGCTAGTTGAAAGAATCAGCACAGGCTTGGATATACAAGTCTGGCTTAAACGTCTGAGAAGGCGGAGGCTGGGTACTGAAGTTCAGGGAGGTAACGAGACAGCGCAGGACAACAGTGAGAGAGACAGAGAGAGAGACATCATGCCGGGGTGCTGAGAGGAAGCTAAGTGCCTGCAATGGTTTTCAAGTAGGCTGATCTGCATGCTGAACTACAGCAGCAGATAGGCCAGTCGTCCCTCCACACTCCCCCAGTAAACCACCGCATCCCCCCCTCCCCAGTACTCAGGCAAAGTGGTCTGGACATCGCACCCGCCAGCTCCCCATCAGTATCATACTGATGGGCCAGCACTGTCTGGCCGATGGCAGTGGATCGTAGGAGGCTGGGGCTGTATTAAGAAGGCCTGAAATGGAGGTCGGGATGAGGTGCACTGTGCTGGCATGCTGGGTGCTGGCTTGGCTTGGCACTGAAGCGCTTGTAGGCTTGCCAGGCGGTCCGTGCTGGCCTTGGCAGTGCGGTGGCTGGTTATGCTTGAGACAGCTCGATGCTATGGGGCAACGCCGTATGGTAAGGGGGCCTGAAATGATCTGTATGCGCGTTTGATGCAGCAGAACATGATGTGGGACTGCGGGCTGTTGTGAGCAAGCACCCGTCCCCATCCACCCCCCAATCGCCAGAGCCCAATCTACTCCGCAACCTAATCACAGTATCGGCTGGAGTACTGGCAACATAAAAGAGCGGAGCAACGCAAGAGAGGACTGGCAACTGTGATTCATTGTGTTGGCATGATCGTAACTGGGCAGAAGAGGGAGACTCCAGGTAACATGTGCGGCTGTGTACACCACACCGTCTTTGTACACCACGGCAGTCCCGTGCAACGTAGCGCCAGTGTGTGCCACTGTGCCTGCGTGCACTACGGAGGCCCCCACGACGGTCCAAGACCTCCCGAGGCCTGAGGGTGGGCCAAAAACATGGATTTCCACATGTTGTCCATCGCTTTTTGGGTTCTCGCTTCTTCGGGCCCAGATCGGCCGAAGATGGCTCTGGGTGCCTCCGAGGTTGCCCCAAGACGGCCCAGGAGGCTCCAACGAGGTCCAGAGAGAGCCCCAACATGGCCCAAGAGGGCCCCAAGACGGCCTCTGAGAGCCCCAAGAGGGGCCAAAGAGGGCCCCAAGAGGCTCCTAAGAGCCCACGATGGCCACATGAAGTTGCAATGAGGGCCCACAAGAGCCCCAAGAGGGCACAGGCCTTCCAAGACGGTCCAAGAGGCCCCGGAGACGACCCCAAATGCTCCACATTGATATTCTGAAGGTTTTCATTGTTTTTTGGGTTCTCGCCTTTTCGGGCCCGGATCGAACAACGACAAGACTGCTCTGAGGGCCTCCGAGATTGCCCCGTAACGTAAACAACTTTTCGCCACAAGGCGAGCGTCTACGCAAAAGCCTTAATGCCAAGGCTCCCAAGAGCGAGCGATGACGTGAAGCAACTCTTCACACCAAGGCTCCAACGAGCGAGCGGTGGCGTGGAAAAGCCCCAAACGCCAAAGCTTCAGAGAGCGAGCGGTGCCATGATCCCTCTCGGGCTTGTTTCTGAAGCGCTCTTTCCGTTCCCGTGCCGGCCTATGTTCTAACACGCCTCAAGGTGCCAGGAGGCACGGTGGCGGACTGCGGCATTGGGAGGGTCCAGCATGATGTGGCGCACGCGCGTGGCGCCCGAAGGCTTCTGCACTGGTCCTGGTTGGGCCCAGCTTTCCTTGCCCTCTGGTGGTCGTGAGCGTACTGTGGTGTTCACAGGCGCACAGGGGCGCTCTGACGCTGTTGTGGTGCTCGCGAGAAGTCTGTTGTGCTCGCAGCCATGCGGCAGCGCTCGCGGGCTATGTGGTGCCCGCAGAGTCCATGATCCTGCTGCGCATAGTTGTGGTGCCTCCCTGGCGCTCGCGTGCGGCGTCGGCACGTGCTCGCTGGTTGTTCTGCCTCCGCGCTGTAATGGTATCGGGGTCCAGACTGTTTCGTACACTGTTGCGCTCGCAAGGCTGGTGGTGTTTTGGCAGAGTCTGTCTTCCCTCACCTCGCTGCGTGGTGGTGTCACTCACGCGTGGTGCTCTGGGGTATGCAGTGGTGCGCCGAGGTGTTACCACCGAGCCTTGCTGCAAGGCTGAGGCGTGTGGGAGCGCTGCGGTGGTGCCAGGGGCACACTGCGGGGTGGGAGGGTGGGGGGGCGTTGCGTGATCCCCCCCCCCCCCCCCCTCCCCCCCCATGACGCCACGGAACAGAATTTGCAGGCAGATATCCACATCCGTCCCCTCGAGGTCCTGGGGCCCCCGCCTCCCTTCGACCCCCCGTCGCGGGCAACCACCGCGCGCCAGGGGCGCTCCGACCCCCCGTCGCGTTGCGCCGCCGAGGCGAGGTTGTCCCGTCTCCGCGGGGGCTCCTCGCGCGCGCACGGAGGCACTCGGAGTATATGTTTTTCGGGGGGCGTCAGCA
>CAUYUJ010018673.1:0-90000 GCA_963575745.1 Prorocentrum cordatum | reverse complement strand
TTCTCAGAAGGTGGGCCTGCTTCTTGGAAGCCATGCTGCCTGCCGAGAAGCCTTTTGGGCAATCTCAGGAGGAATTCTTTACGCTTCGCGTATCCCCACCAGCCCATCTCACAGCAGCAACTCTTGCGAAGCATGCCGACAGTCGTGTTTTTCAGGCGTGTGTCCGCTTGGCCCCGCATATCTCCCCTGTTCCTCCTTCCTCCCGCCTCCTTGTACATCCTCCTTGTGGGGGGAGCGGGAGAAGGACGAGGCGGAGGAGGGAGAGAAAGCGCTCCTCGTGGTTTGAGTCGTTTGGGGTTTCTCGTCCTGGTGTGAGTCGTTCGGGCCCTTCTTCCTGGTGTGAGTCGTTCGGGCTCTTCGTGGTGTGAGTCGTTCGGGCTCTTCGTCCTGGTGTGAGTCGTTCGGGCTTCTCGTGGTGTGAGTTGTTCGGGCCCCTCGTCCTGGTGTGAGTCGTTCGGGCCCCTCCTCCTGGTGTGACTCGTTCGGGCTCCTCGTGGTGTGAGTCGTTCGGGGCCCTCGTCGTGGTGTGAGTCGTTCGGGCTCCTCGTGGTGTGTGAGAGTGAGTCGTTCGGGCGTGGTGTGAGTCGTTCGGGCCCTCGTCTGGTGTGAGTCGTTCGGGTCTCGGGCCCCTCGTCCTGGTGTGAGTCGTTCGGGCTCCTCGTGGGCCTCTTGGGGGCCTCTTGGGGCCTCTTGGGGCCTCCTGGGGGGGGGCCTCTTGGGGGCCTCTTGGGGCCTCTTGGGGCCTCCTGGGGGCCTCTTGGGGGCCTCTTGGGGGCCTCTTGGGGCCTCTTGGGGGCCTCTTGGGGGCCTCTTGGAGGCCTCTTGGGCGCCTCCTGGGGGCCTCTTGGGGCCATCTTGGGGCCTCTTGCGACCTCCTCAGAAGCGCAAATGAGCGCTGCCCCCTGAGAAGGACAAAATGAGCCCAAAACCTTGTAAAATCAATGATTTTGCTATGAAGGAAGATGAGCTCGGCCCCCCCAGGAGGCCCAAATGGGGCCAACACCGTAGTAAAATCAATGATTTTGGCTTCAAAGAAGAGGAGAGGGGCCAAACTCCCTCCCCCCCTCGGGGCCAGAATCCTCGTGAGGGTCGTCGTTTTTTGGCCCTCCCAGGAGTCGAATAAGACCCCCCTGACACCACCCCGGACTCCCTGTCCAGGTCCAGGGGGAGGGGGTAGGGGGAGGGGTAAACCCCTCCCCGAAGGGGAAGAAGGGGGGTTGAGAACAGAGAGAGCTCTCTAAACCACTCACGCCCAAAGGGAGGAATTCTGGAAAGCAGGACGGACTTCTGATGATTCCCTGCCTCCTCAGAAGGCTGCCGCCCTCTCCCTCCCCGCCTCGGCACGTCGCCAGAAATTGGACTCATGCGGCCAGCATCGCGGAATTGGTGGAGACTCCAAGCATACGCCCGTTTGCCTGGGGATTTTTCTTGTGTTGCAACGTTCTTATGTGCTCAGCCGACGTCGCTTTGAGCCGTAATCTGCTTTAATTGTATGCACGCGTGCCCGCAGGGCGGCGGCGCTGACAGTCCGCAGCCCGCAAATGACAAGGCGTGCATCCGTTCTGTAAGATGTAGGTCTCTCTGGCAGCAGCTACCCCTGCCCGCAAAAGTAATGCAAGTCCTCGTGCTCACTCTCGTCTTCCGCGACAGCTGCGTTTAATTTGCAGCTGGTTGCAGGAGCGCCAGGGCGTTGCGCGGGTGTGGCGCGATGATTTGCTGGGGCGTGGCCGCAGAGTCGTGGCCGACCCGTGTCGGATTGTGGCTCGCTTGTGGGGTTGGACTTTTCTGTTGGGCTGGTGACAGGGCTGTAGGCGACTGGGTACTTTGCAGACCCGCAGAAGGCACCTGGCCACCACCACCACCACCACCACCACTGTGCTCATGCCAGGGCCATCCTGGGCCCTAGAATGGTGTATAGACCCTTCTGGCCTCGGCCAGAAGGGCGTCTACCAGAGGGAGGGGAAACGACACAACCACCAGCGGGACACCTTCAGCGAGCAGGCACACGATGCCTTCCCGAGTCGGCGACTATCAAGGGTATGGTTACGCCGGGGTGTGGTTTGCGATCGGCGCCGTTGGGGCCTGGGGGGCACGACACTGTCCTCGTCGGGCCTCCTCGGGGCGCGGCGGAGAGTTCTGTCGAGGTCCTCGCCCGCCCCCCAGGGTGCCCCCCAGAGTGCCGGCTGCAAACCACATCCTGCAAACCACACCCTTCGGGGTCGCCCGAGACGGAGATTGGAGGTACCTCAAGTGGGACGGCGACAAGCAGGGGGAACACGCCACCAGGAACACGCTCAGGCTCTTCGCAAGGGTGGTGGTGTCGATGTTTTGGCTCCTGGCGCACACCATGCCAGACACCAGGATGTCCCCGGCCAGGCACGGCGGCCGTTGGCGGCGTCTGGACGCCTTCTGCATGGCAGCCACCTGGGCGACACCAAAAAGCGGGGTCGTCTGCGCCGACATTGGCGCGTAAGCTGTCCGCGTAAGCTCGCGCGTAAGCGCCCTCGCTTCAAGCGTGGCGTGCCGCGCGGGCGGCCCGCGTAGGCTCCGTCGCGAGGTCGCCGAGCCCTCTCGCGTAAGACCCCTCTCGCTTCGTCGCCCGCCCGGAGGACGGGGGCGGGACGGGGCGGGCGACGGCGAGCGGGAGCGGGAGCGGGAGCACGAACCGGAGGAGGAGGCAGAGAAGAGCAGCGGCCCCCCGAAGATCCTCCCGACCTGACCACGCGGCCCCGCCCCAGGCTTTCGCGCGCTGCGCGGCTCGCCGTGCCGCCCCCTCGCGGCTCCGACCTTGCGGGGACGGCGGCCGCGTGCCAATGCGCGCCGCTGCTGCGCCTTCTCACCGTAGCAGCGGTCACTAATGATGGTCGTGTGGTTCGACAAGTCTGCGAGTCACTGGAAAGGGCCCCTTCTCCCTCGAGTCGCTGCTCTCGTTCCCGCCTGCCGAGGCTCCCAAGATCGCCCTCGACAGCCCCAAACGCTCCAAGACTGCCCGAGATGCCCGCCGCGCCCCTTGATGCTACCAGACCTCCAGCCGGTCCCCGGGGGGCTCCCAAAGGCCGCCAAGGGCCCGAAGTGGCCCCAGGAAGTGCAAGACAGCCCAGCAGAGCTCCAAGAGGGGCCCAAGGCGGACCCAAAAGGCTACAGGACCCCAGGACATCTCCAACGGGCTCAGATCGTTCCGAAGCTGACTGAATTTTGCATGTATCCTCTGCATTTTGCGATTGGGCTCTCTTCGCTTTAAATGTTGATCCAAGAGATGCTCAGAGCTGCCCAAGAGCACTCAAAAAGGGCCCCACGAGCGCCCAAGATGGCCTGGGACTGCCGAAGAGGATTTCTAGAGACGCCCAGTCTGGACCACGAGGGCCGCAAGGCAGTGTAAGGCGGCCCACGGATAGCCCACGAGTGCCCCACGATGCCTCACGAGAGCCCAATGGGGACACCAGAAAGCCACACGAAGGCCCCTAAGACAACCTCCAATACAGGCCCACAGCGCTCCAAGAAAGCCCCGAGATGGCCGCGCGAGAGCCCCACGACAGGGGATGACGATGATGAGGGGGAGGGGGAGGAGGAGGAGGAGGGGGAGGAGGATGAGGAGGAGGAGGACCAGTGTAAAACCAAGAGTCATCAACGATGTCGGAGTTAACCCTCCCTCCAAGCTCCCTCTTCGTAGGCCCCCACAACGGTTCATTTCCATGGAGGGAACTGCCTCGTTGGAAGAACCGTTTGAAGCTCCTGAAGCATACCCAAACCCAAAACATTGTTCTCGGGATTTCAGCGCCACGTACTATCAATCTGACTGCTGCGTCTTGACGACCTGGAATCGTGCCAGAGCGCCATCTTTGGTACTTCAATCCTGAATCCTTCCAAAACGCCATTTCTGGTACGTTGATCATGGGAATCCGTGAAGCTCTTGCTTAAAAACAAACACGAATGTGCGCGGCGCTAAGGCAAGAACCGCATTTTGAAAACGGCCCGCCCTTAATCCGTGAAACTCTTGCAAAGTAAAAAAAACGAACGTGCGCGGCGCTAAGGCGAGAGCCACATTTTGAAGAAGACCCGCCCTCAATCCGTGAAGCTGTCGTCACTTTTTAAGCTTCAGAGTCATAAATGGTGAGGAAGTCTCAGACGAAACGCCCGGCCCGCCCTAAAAACTGGCCTCGTGGTGCGACAGGGAGGAGTTATCTATAAGGAGAATGAATGGAGCAGGAGGAGGAGGAAGAGGAGGAGGAGGAGAAGGAGGAGGTCGAGGAGGAGGAGGATGAGGAGGAAGGGGGAGGAGGAGGAGAAGGAGACGGAGGGGAAGGAGGAGACCCCCCCCTGCCCGCACCCATTACTCCTTCCTCCCCTTGCTTTCCGCATCCTTATCGTGCTCGTTCTTGCTCCTGCTTTTTCTCTTCATCCTTCCTCTTCTAATCCTTTTTCTTCTTCCTTCTCCTCCTTTTCCTCATCCGCCTCCTCCGCTTATCCCTCGGTCCGGCTCTTCCTCCCTTTCAGCGCTTCTCTTTCCTCCCTTGTTCCCTACTCCACTACCTTCACCTTTCCCTGTCTCCCCAGCGCCGCCTCATTCCTTCGCCTCCCCTACCTGTGGCTGGTTGGGAGCGCGGGGGCGCTGTGTTTGTTTGTTTGTTTGTTTGTGTATGTTTTTTTTTTTTTTTTTTTTGTGTGTGTGTGTGTGTGTGTGGGCAGCGGCTGAGGGAAATCCTTGCGGCAGTTATGCACAATTGTGCTTATGTGTGACCCCCTCGCCTTTACCCGAGCCTATTTTCGTGTCCTCAGCAACGAACGCGCTTGCTTTGAAGCCCAAGGTTCCATTTTGATTCGGGCATTTTTTTTGTTTTTCGTTTTTTCAACGCCATGCGTTGGCTTCCAAGACAGGCAAACTACAGCACAAAGAAGACACGACAGCATCCCAGCAGAAATGATCATAGACTTGCGCCCCCATTGGTGCCGCCTAGTTGATTTGACGCTTGCTAGCGTATGTATTCAATTTGGCATGTGTAGGGCGAATCCTTGTGGACATATTCGTTGTCCTCGTCAGCCATGCTAGCTAGCAGTTGAGCAGACCGCATGCGCAACCTGGGCAGAACACTGGAGTGCTGCCCGAGACGTAACGAAGGGTAGCTTGTAGATTTGGCCCTGACCAGTTGCCAAACGTGTCATTCGTTCACCGGTGCACAGCAGTCCGACTGAAATATTCATGTACGAATCCGTCTGAGCTCCACGCTGACGTGCCATCGTAGGCTACCCGAGCCGCACACTCCAGCATGAACTTGTGATGCCTCGTGTGGCTCGGCTGCCCCGGGACATCAAGAGGCATGGCATGTCGGGCGTCGTGGCAGGCAGGGCTGGGGCAGGGCACGACAGTCGATGGGTGCGGGATCACGGCTGGCACGAGGGTCGATAACAGCCCAGGCTTTGCCACCTTGGAGCGCTTTTCGCTTTGGGTATCTCCGTACGGTCTTGGGCCCTCAGTGAAGGGGCTCACGTTCTTGACCCACGTTCTTGTGGCCACGTTTCGACTGTATGAAAGCAATGGCCACAGGGGGTGGGAGGTGGGTGGGGGGCGGCGTATGTCGGGCGCAGTGGCAGGCAGGGCGGGCACTGGCAACAAAAGCATCGGCGCCTGTGTTGGAGCTTCTGATCGTTCCAGCAGGGGGTGTAGGGCGTAGTGGCAGGCAGCACGTGCGCTGGGGGGTGGGTGGGCAGGGTGGCTTATGACAAGAAGCGGCAGTGTCGTGGCCGAGGGAGGGCAGAGATGCGGGTGGCGGCAGGCAGGGAGGCCGCCGAGCACGAAGAGCGAGGGGTGCGGGGTCCTCGGAAGCGAAGACACAGGCACAGGATGTCTGGCGTGGCGGGCAAGGAAGGCGCCGGGCACGATGATCGAGGTTTGGGAGGCTTTGAACACAAGAGCGGGTGGCGCTGTGTGGGTGGCAGAGGATGTCGGCCGTGGGGACAGACAGGGTGTTGGCCCTGGCATGAGAGGTGGGGGCTTTGAGCGCAAGGACCAGTCCAGGTTTGGTGTTTACGAGCGAGTTCGTTGTGTGCAGCGACTGCTCGGTCGACGCTGCCACTGCTCTGCAGTGCGGCGACGTAGCCTTCCTCTCGGGACATGTGCTATCTGGCAAGTGTACCTTTTGGCGGCCCTTGCCAGGTGGCTTAGGCTGCTGAGGACTGGTACGCTCACTGCAGAGGCATCTCGGGGCAATGGCCCGCGCGCGTGTGCTGAAAGGGAAGTGACACGAAGCGGTCTCGTGCGATAGGAGGCACAGTTACGGTCTCACCAGGCTGAAGGGCGCGGGAGACTTCGGTCCTGGCTACGCTGTGGGTCAGGGGCCCTCGAGCCGAGACTGGAGGGAGGGAGAGAGAGAGAGAGAGAGTGAGAGAAGACACAAGGAGGGAGAGGGAGGCATACATTAGAGAGGGAGAGAGGGGGAGAGGTACATTTGGAGAGGGCGCGAAGAGAGAGGAGGAAACGTGCGGCAGAGGAGAGCTGGAACACACACACGTCGTCCCTCTCCTCCTCCCTTCCCCCTCCTCCCTCTTTTCCGCCCTCTCTCTCCTCTTCTCTCACCCCTCCTTATCTTCCTCCCGCCCCCCCCCCGCCCGTTACACCCCTGGGGCTGCCGCTGGCACCGGCTGCCCAGACGGTCTTGGCGCAGCCGTTGCCTTCCGCTCGAGCTCACCGCCCCGCGGCCGCTGCAGCTTCAGCGTTTCAGGACTGACCGGTTTGCGAATCCTAGCGGGGCTTGGGTGCCGAGCGATCAGGTACGCCCCGTTCAGGCAAGAGTACTGCGGCTCGCTCTGGACGGGGAACAGGAGTTCAGATTCGGACATCACCCTTTGGGGACGACGTTCTGCCCTGAGGCCCGCCCCTTGCCGGGAGCCGTAATGCGCCTCGTTGCGCAGCGCTTCCCCCAATCGCGCCCCAAGGGGCCCCAGGTGGCAGCCGAACAAGCGTCGGGGTCAGCTCTTGGGAGCGCTGTTCTTGAGTGCCGGGACGGGGTGATCATCTGTAGGAGGTCCTTTCCAACGATGCACGTGCACCGATCTTGAGCCCAGGATCGGCGTGTATGCCTTTTTTGGTCAAGCCACCAGTCGGTACATGCACCGATGTTGGGTTCAGGAAGGGCCACGCCAGGATCGGTGTGGGTGTATAGTTGGCGTCCTCCTACTCTGAGAGCCAGGCTGGGTTTGGGGAGGCCTGCGGAGCTTCTGCGGGGCACCCAGCGAAAGCACAGGGGGCTTCCAACGAAACGTTGGAGGCTGCAAGCCGCCAGATAGGAGGAGAGGGGCGGGGATGGAAGGGACCGAAGGGGGGAGGGCGGGTAGGAGGGAAGGAGGATCATGGCTGGGCTGGAGCGTGGGGGAGCCCGAAAACGCGAGAGCGCCCAAAGCACATCGAAAGCGTAGAGGGGAGAATCATGCTTCTCTTGCCCTCTTTGGGGGCCCTCTCGGAACGCCCTTGGGGCTGCTTCGGGGCCTCTTGGGCCGTCTTGGGGGCCCTCGGGAGATGTGGGGGCCGCCGGGGTGCGCCGGCTGCCACGGCGAGCAGGCTCCGCTCCGCAGTGCGCGCAGCCGCTCCCGACGGCAAGGGGGGTCCCCGGCCTCGAACTTGTCCGTATCCCTAAGATTGGAAAGAGCGTGTTCTACCGCTGCTGGCGGAAAACCGGGGGGGGTCACTGCCGGTTCGAACCCCTCCCCCCCCCCCTCCTCCGGAAAACCGGGGGGGGTCACTACCGGTTCGAACCCCTCCCCCCCCCCCGCCCCAGTTCATCATGAAAAGGGGGGGGTCACTACCGGTTCGAACCCCCCCCCCCCTCGAAGCTCGAAAACCGGGGGGGGTCACTACCGGTTCGAACCCCCCCCCCCCCCCCCTCGAAAACCGAGGGGGGGTGCGGACAGTGGTGGGGACGGTGGTGGTGGGGACAGTGGTGAGGGGACAGCGGGACAGTGGTGGGGACAGTGGGACAGTGGTGGGGACGGTAGTGGTGGGGACAATGGTGAGGACAATGGTGGGAACAGTGGGGACAGTGGGACAGTGGTGGGGACGGCGGTGGTGGGGACAGTGGTGTGGGGACAGTGGGAATGTGGTGGAAACAGTAGGACAGTGGAGGGTACAGTGGTGGTGGGGACAGTGGTGAAGGCGGTGGCGAGGACGGCGGTGGGACAATGGGACAGAGGTACAGTGGGGACAGTGGTAGGGACAGTGGGGGAACAGTGGGACAGCTCAGTGGTTCGAACCGGTAGTGACCCCCCCCTCCGGTTTTCGAGGGGGGGGGGGTTCGAACCGGTAGTGACCCCCCCCGGTTTTCGAGTTCGAGGGGGGGGGGGGGGGTAGGGGAGGGGGGGGTCTTGCCGGGGGAGGGGGGGGGGAGGGGTTCCAGCAGGGGGGGGATTTTCGGAGGGGGGGGGGGGACCCCCGGGTTCCGGAGGAAAAGGGCGGCAATTTTACACAGTAAAGCGGCGGTGGATCCCGCTCTCTCTAAGATTGACACGCTAAAAGGCGATGACAATCTTAGGGATGCGCTCTGAAAAACTAGGGACAATCCCTAAGATTGGCATTGTGATGAGGCGATGCCCAACATAGGGATAGGGATATGTTCCAGGCTGGTAAGGGGGGACGCGTTCGTCCCTGGTTGCCCCAGCGACGCTCGGCAATCCTCCAGGGAACGAAGAGCACACGTCGCAGGGACTCAGGTCGGGCATGTCCCTCTTCAGGATGACTGTTGAGAAATCGTGGAAGCATAGCCTCGTGGCGAGTTTTCGGGCTCTGTTCAGCGTGCGCAAGAGATAGCCTGGAAACAGTCTTCTGGATGCTGGCCAGGCGCACGTCCGATGCACCCCTCGCTGCCATAGACACACACCTTCGGAGGTCAGAGCGGATTTTTGGGGTCCCACCCGGCAGGGTCCGCAGTTCCGCCTTCCAAATCCAAAGTTCAAGGTAAAGGAGCCGTCCCGCCATGGCACGTCCATCAGATGGAGTTGTTGCAGAAGCAGCTGGAGGCCGCCAACGCCAAGGTGGAGAGCCAGAGCCAGGACGCCATGGCAGTGGACGAAGGCGGCCAGTCTGAGATCACGGGAGTCCAGAAGAAAGCCAGGCTGGAGGAGATCGAGACATCTCTTCGGGCCATCGCTGGACTCAAAGACAAGGATTTCGCGACGACGCGCACGGCACTCGAGGAGGAGCGGCGCCGATTGCGAGGTGGACTTGAAGAATCAAAACCTGTCCCTGCTCGACTCCGCTCGCTGGCATTTCAGTCTAGCAAGCTCCAGCAGCGGAAGGTCAGGCATGGTGAAGCGTTGTCTGCGGCCAAGGAAGCTCTTCTCAAGGCCCAGCAAGCAATCGATGAGGAGGAGGAGGAGGCAAAGATCGCGGATATCGAGACGCAGCTGCTGGAGATCAGTTCGGAACAGACCCGTCTGTCTGCGCAGGTGCCGCGAGTCAACCCAGCGAAGGAGGGCGACC
Source organism: Prorocentrum cordatum (assembly GCA_963575745.1). Classification (NCBI taxonomy): domain Eukaryota; class Dinophyceae; order Prorocentrales; family Prorocentraceae; genus Prorocentrum; species Prorocentrum cordatum. Next base: position 80,534 of record CAUYUJ010018673.1, on the reverse strand, counting down.
ACCAAGCGGACATGGTCGAGTCGCTCGGTGTCACGGTCGAGAAGCTTGGTACCATCCTGGAACAGCTCGGAGGCAGTGGACAGATGGCCAGCAAGCTTGGCGAGATCCCCACCGAGGTGCGCGATTTCGAAGCTTCACAGAAGCGTATGGCGGAGGAGGCCAAGCCTAAGAAGGCTCAGGAGACGCAGGCAGAACAGGCCCAGCAAAACGGTGTCAAAGCTGAGGCGGGGCCTGACTTCCCCAACGTGGACGAGGCCGACATCGATGAGATGCGTGACTTCCTGCAGGCGTCTGGGGTTAACGTGCCATCGTGCCATAAGAAGAAGAGGATGTTCGCGGGCAGGTTCGCAAGAGGTATGAGGGCGTCGGGAAGTGGCGTACGCAAAAGAAGGCCAAGACGAGCTGAGTCAAGCTCACGGCCGCCTTGTGGGAGATACGACCCCGTCCGCCAGCACGATGATTCTCCGTGCAGGTCCCTTGGGGTTGATGTGAGGCATGGTCGTGGCTCCCACACATGCACGATGATTTCGGCTACCACTTGTACGTCGATTGTTCGAGCGGAGAAGTTTGCCAGGTCCCGTTCGGGTATGAGCTGGAGTTCATGGAGGATCATGGTGATGTTGATATGGCCGTTGTGCAGTTCGTGTGCAATGGCATCTACGACAGGGGCGGTGGCAAGCAGCATTCATGCCAACCCGCTGTTCAAGGCTAAGGGCGCTGATGGCGCCGTGCCTCTCCAATCGCCCGACTGCCACTCCAGGAGTGGAGCAGTTGGGAGTGCCGCGCTTGCGGGCAGCCGCACTCGCGGGGCCTCCGTGAGGAGGGTGGCAGCCCCCGCTGCGATGACGCCTGGCTGCTCGCCGCCATTGGTGGCCCCTGGAGCAGTCGGGGGTGCCGCGCCTCAGGGCAGCCGCGCTCGCAGGGCCTCCGCGAGGAGGGTGGTCGTTGCCCCTGCTGCGTCGGGGGAGGCCGCCACTCGAGCAGTGGCCGCGCCTGGCGACAACGATGACAAGACTGAGGTCAAGGCTGGTCACGTCAAGGGATTGGTCTCTACCCTGAATGCCCCGGACGAGAAGCAGATGCTCAGATTCCTCGACAAGTGCACACACGTGGTGGTCGCCATCCAGGAACATCATGTACCCCCAGACAGGCTGGCGGATGCACAACACGCGGCGCTGGACATGGGCTGGAAAGGAGTGTGGGCCGCTGCAAGGCCCTCAGGGCATGGTGAGGGCAATCAGAGTGGCTTGGCCGTTCTTGCCCCAGCGCGCGTGCCTATCACCCAGCCTCCTTTTTCTGCCTGTCCCCAGCTTTGCAGACGGCCGAGCTGTCGCAGGCCACGTGCACTGGGGAGTGACTGGTGGCTTCATTTATATGCGCCTGTATTTGTATGTCAACGAAGGCTGGTCTGATCGGAATCTGAATATATATATATATACACATATATATGTATTGCAAGAGCTCTGTTCGTTTCTCGCCACACTGAATCATGCAGGTCGCGACTGGATTGTAGGCGGAGGTTTTAACGTGGGGGTCCAAGAGCTTGCAGACACTGGTTGGATCGATGCCCTAGGAAGGGGTCATCAAGGCGACTGCTGCCACTACTTGTCGGCAATCCATCCCTGGGTCCAGGATCGATTATTTTTTGGGTGTCGCAGAATCTGATGGCCCGCGCGGGCCAGGCGGAGGTCCAGGAAAACGCGGCGACCTTTCCTCACCTCCCTGTCTGTCTGAGTATGACGGGCAAGGACCAGCCTCTCTGGGCTCGCGAGCTTCGCAGCCCAAAATCTGCCCCGGGAGTGCCGAAAGTAGGCTGCTCTAGGTTTCCTCTTCGTTGGGGCGGGGTGGAAGCTTTGGTGTGTGTGTGTGGGTGGGTGGGTGGGGTGGGGTGGGGTGGGGTGGGGTGGTGGTGGTGGTGGTGGTGGTGTGTGTGTGTGTGGCGGTGGATAACACTTCGCTGCAGGTTGCCTGGGGCGCAGTGCTATCCCAGATGGAGCTCGAGCTGTTAGGGCGGCGTGACATTGTTGACCAGGCGGCAGAACAGTATGTAGGGAAAGCTGGACCTGTAGAGTTTGCCAAAACCAAAGTGCAGTGGAAACCGCCCCTGCAAAGGAACTATGCTAGTGCAACAGAGAAGGCCTGGAGTGTGACGGCCAGAAGGGCTCGACACCTCAGGCGCTCGAAGGAGGCGCTAGTCAATGTAGTTAGGTGATTGCGACATCAGTGCGTGAGTGGAGTAGCTTCGGATGCGCTCTATAGCAAGGCTGCTGAGATGGTCCTGGAGCTCACGCGTTTCACTGATGAAACATGCAACGCTTCGGATATCTTAGTTCTCCCCAGGGCCGAACAAGAACTTTTCATCGTTGGTTTGGAGGCCCTGGTCAAACCTGAGTTTGAGGAGCTGATTGATTCGATTATAAGCGCTGCAGAAGGCCAGGCTGGGCAGCAGGCTGATGCCGCCGTCGCCGCTTGGAAGAAGTCGGCTGCAGCATCATGTAAAAGCGGCGCGCGCTTCGCGCGCCGACATGCTCGAGGCCGTGCTTTGCAGGAAGTATGCACAGCCAACGTGCTCGCCAAAACAGAAGCTCTTCCGTATCATCTGGCGGACAGAGCTATGCGTGAGCGTGGTGGTGGTGGTGTGTGTGTGTGTGTGTGTGTGTGGGGGCATCTGGAATGAGCGCGGGGTTGCGGCTCCAGTGCGCCCTGCTGATTTTGACTAGTGGGGTCCCCTTCCCCCTATTTCGGTTCAGATGATCAGAGATGCCCTCCTCAAGTTCCCGAGGAATACGGGAATCGGTCAATTTGATTTTTCACCCCGCAGCTTGCTCTTTGTAAGCGATGCTGGTGTGGCGCGCCTCGGTCACCGGTTTATGCCCTGCGAGGATGTAGGGCAGTGGCCGCCCCATCGATTGCCGACGCAATTCGTCCGACTCCCCAAACCAACAGGTGGATGTCGGTTGATTGCGTTGATCCAGACTTTATTCAGAATATGGGGTCGGATGTCTGGCCACTGAGTGGGAATGTGCGCGCCCACTCGACAGCATTTGGGGAGTAGGCGAAGGGCGATCCTCCTCAGACAGTGCATTCTCGACGAATTTTGGTGCTGAGATTGCCCATGAGAATGGAGAAGGTAGCTTGACCGTGTTTGTCGATATGAGGCAATGCCATGACATGGTCATCCTATATAAGCTATGAGAGCAGGCCAGAGCGGTTCGGTTTCCTATTCGATTGGCCTGGATGGCCATTCAATTCTACCTCCATCCTCGCTCTCTCCGAGCCATCGCTAGCCTCTCTTTTCCCGTCTCCTCTAACCAGGGAGTTTTAGCTGGTTGTTCCCTGGCCGCTACCATGTTGCAGTTTTTGCTGTGCCGTAGCTTAGTTGCAGTGCAGCAGCTGTGCCCAAATGTCACCCCACGGGGTTTGATCGATGATGTGAGTTTTCATTGGTCGGGGGGGCGGGCGGGTAGTGCTTCGAGTGGGAGGGGTGAAGATTTCCGTGAACTTGCCAGGGCGGTTCGCACGTTCGGAGAGGACGTGCGGCCGCTAGGTCTGATAGTGCAACCCGACAAGAGCGGCTTTGTTGCAAACGCGCGGAATGGTCGTGATAGATTTGCCAAGTTTGTTGCCAGCCAGGGGCTGCGATCCAAGAGAGCGATGCGAAACCTAGGACACGAGATGCACGGCACACGCGTCCGTCGCATCCAGGAAAAGGCTCGTCTAAGCAACATGCAGTCCAACAAGCGCAAGCTTACAGGGCTGAAGCACGCTGCTGGCCAGGGCAGTGCGTACGTTATGGAGAACGGGGCTCCTTCCAGCCGCTGGCCACGGTGCGGGTGTCTCGGGTATTTCGGACGTGGATATACGAGAGCTCCGAACGTTTGCTGGAACTCTTGTAGGCGCTAAGCCCAAGTCGAGCCTCACGCAGTATTTAGCAACGCAATCGGATCCCAAGTTTGACCCAATCTACGATGCGACCGCCAGCATTGTCATAAGATTCTCTGCCTTCATATGGCAGAACAAAGTGTCCTTTTACGATTGCACACTGCCTGGAGCAAAATCAAGGAGCGCCTGGATAATCGCGCCTCTTGGGGCTGGGCGCGGGGTCCGATCTCGTCGGTCTGGCTGTCTTTGCTCCGGGTTGGGTGGTCGATGCTGGCGCCCGCCGTCTTGCTATCGGACAGTGGGCACGCCATTGATTTAAGGGGCGTGTGCCCATGCGACGTCAAGTTGATGTTGGAGGCGGGCATGCGACGCTGGCAGGAAGCCAGAATCCTAGCCCGCTTCCCTGACAGTGTGTCGGAATCTTGCTGGCTCCGAGCGATGCGGAATTCAGTTTTGAAGATTAAAAATGCCAGCAGGAGCGGGGCCCTAAGGACTCTTTGGGCCTCAGGCGCTTGGACGCCTGTCAGGTTGCACTCTATTGGCCTCCGTGGAGACCCGCCGTGCTTTATGTGTCGCCAGGTTCCAGGCACTGAGGGGCACCAGTGGTTTGGATGTGCGGAGGCTCTTAACGTTCCTGAGGACGAGAGGCCCCCTGGCGATGTCTTGGAGCACAGGCAAGGCATGATCGAGGGGCTTGGTCAGTGCCTTGAGGGTCTTGATCTGTTTTATATGTGCTATGGGCTGCCGCCCGCTCCGCCCTGTCCTGGGCCCTCTACTGCTACGCTGCCTGTGTGCGGGTGGGGGGCTGGCGTGGTGAGTGGGGGTCTCGGGTGTGCACTGACGGGTCGGGCCTGGCCTCCTCGCATCCAGGCTTGACCAGATGTGGATGGTCAGTGATTGAACTCGACGCGCCAGGCATAATCTTGCGTGCTGTCTACGGTGGCCTGCCAGGTGCAATTCTTCACGCTTCGCGTATCCCCACCGGCCCATCTCACATCAGCAACTCTTGCGAAGCATGCCGACAGTCGTGTTTTTCAGGCGTGTGTCCGCTTGGCCCCGCATATCCCACCTGTTCCTCCTTCCTTCCGCCTCCTTGTACATCCTCCTTGTGGGGGGGGGCGGGAGAAGGACAGGCGGAGGAGGAGGGAGAGAAAGCGCTCCTCGTGTGTGAGTCGTTCGGGCTCCTCGTGGTGTGAGTCGTTCGGGCGCCTCGTCCTGGTGTGAGTCGTTCGGGCTCCTCGTGGGGCCTCTTGGGGGCCTCTTGGGGCCTCTTGGGGCCTCTTGGGGGCCTCTTGGGGGCCTCTTGGGGGCCTCTTGGGGGCCTCTTGGGGCTTCTTGGGGCCTCTTGGGGGCCTCTTGGGGGCCTGTTGGGGCCGCTTGGGGGCCTGGGGGGCCTCTTGGAGGCCTCTTGGGAGCCTCCTGGGTGCCTCTTGGGGCCATCTTGGGGCCTCTTGCGGCCCCCTTTGAAGCGCAAATGAGAGCTGCCCCCTGAGAAGAACAAAATGAGCCCAAAACCTTTGTAACATCAATGATTTTGCTATGAAGGAAGATGGGCGCGGCCCCCTTCAGGAGGCCAAAATGGGGCCCAAACCGTAGTACAATCAATGAATTTGACTTCAAAGACGAGCTGAGGCACCAAACTCCCCCCCCCTCCCCTCGGGGCCAGAATCCTCGTGAGGGTCGTCGTTTTTTTGCCCTCCCAGACGTCGAAAAAGACCCCCCTGACGACCCGCGGAACTCCCTCTCCAGGTCCAGGGGGAGGGGGTAGGGGGAGGGGTAAACCCCTCCCCGAAGGGGAAGAAGGGGGGTTGAGGACAGACCGGGCTCTCTAAACCACTCACGCCCAAAGGGCTGGTGAGATACAGACGGTGCCCAGAGCGGAACATTATGCGTCACTCATGGCAGTCAAATATGCTGGAGTGGACACCGCCCTTGTGTCTGATCGTCTCTCCCTGGTGCGAGCTGGAAACAGGTGGGGCCCCCGTAACGAGTCGGCGCGGTCTCGCCATGCCTCGGTTTGGCCCTCCCTGCATTCCTCGCGCGCGGACCAAGGGCCTGACTCCGAGCCGCCCCGTTTCTCGGGGGTACCAGCGCACCGCGCAGAGGAGCAAGTTTTTGCAGATCGCTCTGCAGATTTTCTTGATTTTATTGGCAGCGGGTGGGCAGACTACTTCGCCAACAAAGGATCTCGATCGGTTGCAGTTGCCGAGGTTCTAGAAGCGAACTACAGCGGCAGGCTCAGGCAGGCGAGCAAGGACGCTGATGTTTTTTCGTGGACGGCCAGAACTGTTGCGAGGAGGGTCGATGAGCTCCAGCCGAAGGCAGGCAACCCTGAGGCCCCGAGAGCTCCCCCTCCCGCACCGACTTTGGCCATCGAGGCACATGATTTCTTGGTTTGCGACAGGCTCAACGAATTCAGGTGCCAAGTTTGTAATCACTGGTCTCGCACTGCTGGTTCTTTGAAAGCGCTGCGAGGTCGACCATGCGAACCCACCCCCAGGGAGGGGGCCGCCGCGCGCAGGTTCTTTTCTTGCACCCCCGAGGCGTATCGACCGCCGTCGGAGGCAGTGGCACGGGCTCTACTTGCAGCTGGAGGCCCAGCCCCTGGCCATGCTGGGCCTGAGGCCAGGCGCAGGGACGCCGCAGCCGCCATGGGGGAAGGGGGGGTCGCTGTCGTCGCCGAGGACGGAGGTGGGGATGATCCTGAGATTTCGATTTTGAAGGAGCTCGGGCACGTGGCCGAAAGGTTCGGGCCCCACCTTATTTGTTTGGCGTGCGGGGCTTATGTCATAAGCCAGGGTCGAAACAGAAAGTTTGATAAGATCTGTGTTGGTGCCAGTGAGGTGCCTTCGACCCGTGCCAATCAAGAGCAGGCTGTTGCGCGTTTGATGAGGCGCATTCATTCTCGGTCTGGAAAGCCCTTGCCAGATTGAGCCCGTGCCGTATAAGCTCCACACTTGTTTTCAAGTGCTGTCGGGGCTGTCACGGTACGGAGGAACTGCGCGTTGCACCATCTAGTGCAGCGCAGTTCATGTTTTCCCTCTGCTGAGAGGCGTTTGGGCACCAGACGCTTCCTTCATCGCTCGGGACCTCCTCCTCCTCCACCTCCTCCCCCCACGATTTCTGAGAGGGAGGGTGGGGTTCACTTCGCTCGGGAGCTCCCGCGCGAAGTGAACCCCGCCCTCCCCTCTGAAATCGTGGGGGGTAGGGGTGGGGTTCGCATGTGGCCCCCTAGATGGGGCCCCGCGCCTTCACGTGCCCCGCCCCCGACCCGCCTGTTGGGGTCCGCCTGCCCGAGGCGTCCGTCGGGGCCCGCCCGCCCGGGCCCGCCGCCCAGGCCCGGGGAGATCTTCGCTCGCCTCTTCCCCGGCAGGCATCGCTGCCCAAGCAGAGCTTGCACCGAGGGTCTCTTATTTCTGCTCTGAGGATCTGGGCCTGTCTGCCGATCTGGCGGCCATTTTGCCGCCGTCGCCGCGCCGTCGCCGCCTCATCGCCGCCTCATCGCCGCCCGTCTTCTGGGCCTGTCTGCCAGTGTAGCGGCCTTCGCCGCCGTCGCCGCCTCGTCGCCGCCTCGACGCCGCCCGTCGTCTGGGCCTGTCTGCCGGTCTGGCGGCTGTGTTGCCGCCTCGTCGCCGCCTGGTCGCCGCCCTTCCTCTGGGCCTGTCTGCCGGTCTGGCGGCTGTGTTGCCGCCGTCGCCGCCCCTGTCGCTGCCTAGATTCTCCTTTCTAAAAACAGAATAGAATCTGCCCCCTCCCCCCCCGGCGTTCGCCGCCCCCCTTTCGGGTATGTAAATCATATATGATTCTAACCACATGTCCATCCTAAATATGAGTTTGCATCATCCCGGACGGGCCGTATCGGTCCCCTCTGAGGTTCCCTTGTAAAATTACCCCAGTGCGACCCTACTTAGAAGTTGGAACCCTTAGGAAAGCAACATCAGTTGCTATGGTATGCTATGCTATGCCATGCTGTGCTGCGCTATGCTATGCTATGATATGCGATGCTATGCTATGCAATGCTATGCAATGCTATGCTGCGCTATGCTATGCTATGCTAAGCTACGCTATGTCATGTCATGCTGCGCTGTGCTATGCTAAGCTATGCTATGCCATGCTAGGCTTCGCTGTGCTATGCTGTGCTGTGCTGCGCTCTGCTCTGCTATGCTATGTTATGCTGCGCTATGCACTGCTATGCTGGGCTATGCTATGATATGTTGTGTTGCGTTATGCTATGCTACGCTATGCTATGCTATGCTGTGCTCTGCTGTGCTAAAGCTCAGCGAAAGTAAGATGAAGGTAAGCTAAGCTAAGGTAGACCTGGCCTACGATGAAGCAAAACTAAGCTAAGATGAAATAGGCTAAGCTAAGATGATATAAGCAACGCTAGGCTAAGGGGACGTAGCTGGGGGAACCGCAAGGCGGATACCGGGGGAACCGTCCGGGGCGAGCCGCACTGCCCGGCCTTCTTAAGAAAGATAATGAGACCCTTCTGGGAAGGGCCTAGGTAGGGACAAACAATACGCGGGGACATCTTTTGTTCTAACATAAGACTTTTTCGCGACCCCCTTGCAAAAAAGGGACGAAGTGCACACGCGCGCGTCGTCGCGCGCGCATGCCGAAATCCTTCAAAAGCCTTCGATATCAGAAGGATTTCGCAATCGAGTTTCCAAATAACATACAAAAGCACAGGGTTTCGCAAGCCTGATTTGCTGAAAAAGCTTACGCGCGAGCTCTTGCGAAATCTTAAGAAAACCATCGGTTGTCAAGGTTGTCACAAAATGGTACCAAACGGGCTTCGCGCGCGCGCATGTCGACATCTCTCTAACGCCCTTGCGCGTGTGCCGTCGCGAGAATCCTCTGCAACAAATGGGACGAAGTGTAGACGCGCGCGTCGTCGCGCGCGTATGCCGAAATCCTTCAAAACCCATCGGTTTCGGAAGGATTTCAAAATCGTGAGTCCAAAAACGTACAGCGACACAATGTTTCGCGACACGGATTTTCAACAAAAGCGTGCGCGTGCGCTCTTGCGTCGTCGTCGTCGTCGTCGTCGTCGTCGTCTTCGCCGTCCTCCCTCCTCCCGCGTCCTCGTCGTCGTCGTCGTCGTCGTCGCCTACGTCGTCCTCTGTCTTTCCTCGTGTTCGTCGTCGTCGTCCTCTTTGGCGTCGTGGTCGTTTCCGTCGTCGTTGTCGCCGTGGTCGTCCTTCCTACTCCTCCCTCGTCGTCGTCGTCGTCCGTCGTCGGCGTCTCGTCGTCGTCCCTCCTATTTCGTTCGTCGTCGTCGTCGTCGTCGTCGTTGTCGTCGTCGTCTTCCCTCCTCCCTCGTCGTTGTCGTCGTCGGCGTCGCCGTCCTTCCTCCTTCTTCGTCGTTCGCGTCGTCGCCGTCCTCCCTCCTCCCTCGTCGTTGTCGTCGTTGTCGTCGTTGTCGCCGTCGTCGTCCTCCCTCCTCCCTCGCCGTCGTCTTCGTTGCCGTCGTCGTCGTCGTCGTCGTCTTCGTCGTCGTCGTCTTCGTCGGCGTCGTTGTCGTCTTCGTCGTCGTCGACGTCGGCGTCGTCGTCGTCGTCGTCGCCGCCGTCGTCGTCGTCGCCGCCGTCGTCGTCGTCATCGCCGACTCGCACTGAAGTGCCCGCTGGGACGTGCCGAGCAGTCAGCGCCACCGCCTTCGCGTCGGTCGCGCCAAGGGCTAGCGCGGCCGCAGAGATGCACCAGCCAACACCTAGCACTCATCGCAATCGATCCCGCATGGGTTTTGCAAACCAAGTTGCGGGTGGGTGGGTGGGATGATTGCGCGAGCAGTGGAGTTGACAACTTCAAGTTCGGCAAGTGGGTTCTCCTTTCTAAAAAGAGAATACGCTCTACCCCCCCCTGGCGTTATCCCCTTCCTTTCGGGTTTGTAAGTCGTATATGATTCTGACCACATGTCCATCCTAAATATGAGTCTACACTATCCCAGGGGAACCGGTATCGCCCCCCCGCGCCATCCTCTGCAAAAAATACTATGCGCGCGCACTCGTTTATCAAAAACCAAAAGTTTTCACGACCCCCTTGCAACAAAAAGAAACGAAGTGCACACGCGCGCGTCGTCGCACGCGCCTGCCGAAATCCTTCAAAATCTTTCGGTGCCTGAGGGATTTCGCAATCGAGTTTCCAAACAACATACAACACATGGTTTCGCAACACTCCTTTGCTAAAACAACTTACGCGCGAGCTTTTGCGAAATCTTAAGAAAACCATCGGTTGTCAAGAATTTCACAACATGCTACCAAATGGGCTTCGCGCGCGCATGTCGAAATCTGTCGAACGCCTTTGCGCGTGTGCCGTCGCGAGAATCCTCTGCAACAAATGGGACGAAGTGTAGACGCGCGCGTCGTCGCGCGCGTATGCCGAAATCTTTCAAAACCCATCGGTTTCGGAAGGATTTCAAAATCGTGTGTCCAAAAACGTACAACAACACAATGTTTCGCGACACGGATTTTCAACAAAAGCGTGCGCGTGCGCTCTTGCGTCGTCGTCGTCGTCGTCGTCGCCGTCCTCCCTCCTCCCGCGTCGTCGTCGTCGTCGTCGTCGCCTACGTCGTCCTCTGCCTTTCTTCGTGTTCGTCGTCGTCGTCCTCTTTGGCGTCGTGGTCGTTTCCGTCGTCGTTGTCGCCGTGGTCGTCCTTCCTACTCCTCCCTCGTCGTCGTCGTCGTCCGTCGTCGGCGTCTCGTCGTCGTCCCTCCTATTTCGTTGCCGTCGTCGTCGTCGTTGTCGTCGTCGTTGTCGTCGTCGTCTTCCTCCTCCCTCGTCGTTGTCGTCGTCGGCGTCGCCGTCCTTCCTCCTTCTTCGTCGTTCGCGTCGTCGCCGTCCTCCCTCCTCCCTCGTCGTTGTCGTCGTTGTCGTCGTTGTCGCCGTCGTCGTCCTCCCTCCTCCCTCGTCGTCGTCTTCGTTGGCGACGTCGTCGTTGTCTTCGGCGCCGTCGTCGGCGTCGGCGTCGTCGTCGTCGTCGTCGTCGTCGTCGTCGGCGTCGTCGTCGTCGCCGCCGTCGTCGTCGTCGTCGTCGTCGTCGTCGGCGTCGTTGACGTCGTCGTCGTCGTCGTCGTCGTCGTCGTCGTCGTCGTCGTCGGCGTCGGCGTCGGTGTCGACGTCGTCGTCGTTGTCGGCGTCGTCGCAGTCGTTGGAGACATCGTCGATGTCAGCGTAGTCGTTGTCGTTGGCGTCGTCGACGTCGTCGTCGTCGTCGTCGTCGTCGTCGTTGTCGCTGTCGTCGTCGGCGTCGCTGTCGTTTCCAAGTGCTATTTGGTACCCACCGTCACGGTCTTAAGAGATTTTGCAAACCAAGTTGCGGGTGGGTGGGTGGGATGTTTGCGCGAGCAGTGGAGGTGGTCAGGCGCGGTGCAGGGTAGCCAATTGCAAAACATAGATAGCACCACGTAGATTTTCTTTTCTACAAAAGAATTGGGATCTACCACCCCCGCCCCTGCAGAATTGTCCGCCCGATTTTTGTATTGCAATGTACATTTCATTCTGTCCCATCGCTCATTCTGGAAACGAGTTCATATGATCCCAGTCAAACCTGGTTCGACCCCACCCCACCATCCTCTGCAACAGATACTGTGTGCGCACTCGTTTATCAAACAATCTCAGTTTTCAATAATCCTTTGCAACACATTGGACGACATGCGCATGCGCGCGTCGTCGCGCGCGCATTCCGCAATCCTTCAAAAACCACAGGTTTCGTAATCATCTCACCGTGTCCCGAACACATATTGAAACACATAGTTTTGCAGCTCCAGGTTTCGAGAAAAGGTCTGCGCGCGCGCTCGTGCGAGTTGTTAAGAACACCAATGTTTTTTGCATGTTCATCAAATTTGACCAAGCGGGCCTCTCGCGCGCGCATGTCGAAATATTTCGAACACCCTTGCGCGCGTCTGGGTTGGGGCACGATCCCTGTCAAGGAATACCATGCGAGCCATTCGCGCACGTCGGCCGCACGCGCATGTCGAAATCTTCTCAAACCTTCGTCACCGTCGCGTGAACACCATCATCGTCATAGGCGTGATCAGCATCGGCGCCGTCATTGGCCATGCCGCCGTCAGCGCCGTTATCGCCACCAGCATCGCTACTGTCATCATCGTGTCTACCTTCGTCGACTTCGCCATGATACCGCCTTCGCCCAAGACACCGACTCGCAATGGACTCGCACCGAAGTGCCCGCGCGACAGCGCGGCCTGCGAGACGCGCTGGGATGTGCCCAGCGGTCAGCGCCTCCGCGGTCGCGTCGGTCGCGCCGATTTAGCTGGCCGCCGTGCGCGCGAGGATGCGCGGGCCAGCGCGGCCGCAGCGTTGTGCCAGCCAGCGGCAAGCAGTCATCGCAATCGCCGCCGCGTGGGTTTTGCTAACCAAGTTGCGGGCGGGCGTGTGGGATTGAAAAAGGAGTGGAGTTGGCAACTCCAAGTTTTCAAAAAGGGACACCACATATATATATGTATATATTCGAGAAAGAGAGTTGCGATCTTCCCTTCTTCCTGGGGTTAACCCTCCCCTAGGGGATGTGCAGTTTACACCGGGTTGCGTCCCATCGTTCATTCTCAATATAAGTACGTGTCATCCCAGCCAACACGCCAGTATCTCCCCGTCCCTCATTCTCGTCGATTAATTCTGGGCGGCACGTTCGTCTGTCACAAATTGTTGACGCTTCGCGTATCCCCACCAGCCCATCCAGAAACGATGCCCAGGGGAGTTGAGGTGATCAGGGAAGTCGGGGAGCATGCAGAATAACAAAGGGCGGGGGAAGCTGTCACGTACCCCAAGAGGGGGAGGATGGAGAAGGAATCCTCGTCGGAGGGGGAGGGGGAGGAAGAGGAGGAGGAGGAGGAGGAGGAGAATGAGGTGAGGAGGAGGATGTGGAGTAGGGAGAGGACGAGGAGGACTAGAAGGAGGAGAAGGAGCAGAGGGAGGAGAAGGAGGAGAAGGAGGAGAAGGAGGAGGAGGAGGAAGAGGGGGATGAGAAATTGAAGAAGACGGCGAACCGAAGAGCCAGAAGCGTCTTAAATGCAGTTCGGAGATCCTCTTGAGGCTTCTTGGGGGTCTCTTGGGAGCCTCTTGGAGGCCTCTTGGGCGCCTCTTGGGGCCGTCTGGGCGCCTCTTGGGGCGCTCTTGGGGCGCTCTTGGGGGCTGTAGGGGCGCTCTTGGGGCCATCTTGGAGGAGATCGATCAACGAAGGGGGGTTCCCTAATTAGCCTCCCCCCTCAGGAGCTCCAAACATCGCCTCTTGGGGCGCTCTTGGGGCGCTCTTGGAGCGCTCTTGGGCGCTCTTGGGGCCGTCTTGGGGCTCTCTTGGGCCTCTTGTGGGGCTCTCTTGGGCCATCTTGGAGCCATCTTGAGGCCTTGGATGGCCATCGGAAGCGAAACGGGGAGAAAGCAAAAAACATTGATTTTCTTCAGGTTTTGAAACGATTTTGGCCTCTTCGGGGCCTCCTTGGGGAGCTCTTTGGCCACAAGGAGCCGTCTTGGGGCCGTCTTTGGGCCTCTTGGAACCATCTTAGGAGCCATCTCGAGCGATCTTGCGCTATCTTGAGCCATCTTGGAGCTCATCTTGGGCTCCTTGACGCGCTCTTGAAGCCATCTTGGGGCCAAAAGAGCCGTCCGACCGCTCGCGAAACCCTCCGTCCAGGTCCAGGGGAGGGGGTAGGGGGAGGGGTAAACCCCTCCCCAAGGGGGAAGAGGGAGGGGTGGAAGAGGATCTGTTCTAGACCACGTACGCCCAGAGGGCTGGTGGGATTATCAGTTGTCAAGAGCCGGTTGTAACAAATGTGACGAAGTCCACGCGCGCGTCGTCGCGCGCCCATGCCGGCCGGCATCCTTCAAAAATTGTTGGTATCGTACGGATTTCAATATCGAATGTCCCCAACACGTTTGAACAACCAATGGTTTTGCAACATTGATTTCCAATCATGGCCGGGCGCGCACTCTTGCGAATTCTTACGAACAAGCCACGGTTCATCAACATTGCCATCAAATTCGACCAACGCCAGGAAGGCTCAGGAACCGAACCGAACCAGCCGAACCGAACCGGGCCGAACCGAACCGGTATGAACCGCACGTTTTGTCAACAGGAACCGAACCTAACTGGAACCGAACGAGACCCAATTTCGAACCGAGCCGAACCGAACCGGATTCGATTTCGAACCGAACCGGGCCGAACCTGACGGAACCGCACCGGGCCTTGAATTTGGCGACGTGAAGGAGGAGGCCGAGGACGAGGCGGAGGAGGAGGAGGAGGATGAGGAGGAGGAGGATGAGGAGGAGGAGGAGGAGGCCCCCTGAGTCCATCGATCTCGGGGTCGGCTTCCCTGACCTGCGCAGCTGGTGGGGGACGCGCCAAGTACATGGAGGCCGAGCGCGCCCTGAGGGGCCGCTCCTGTGTCGATCCGAGGGCGACTCTGGCGCTCGCACCCTGGCCCGAGCCACAGGCGGTGCCCTGCGAGCTGATCAGCGCCCGGAGGTACGGTAGGTTTGCGTCGTGTCGACCAGCGGCGACCCCAGCGCGGGCGTTCAAGGTTGAACGCCGGCGGCGGCCCAGAATCGATCGATGCTGAACGATCGGACGTTGCGGTGACGGCCGATCGTTCAAGGTTGAACGATCCAGCGCGGTGTCAGGAACCAACGCCTGGGTCGGCACGACACGAACCTGCCGTAGGGGGTGTGGCTTGCTTTCTCCTTGAGGTTGGCTGCCATTGACGCCGCCGGGGCTGTGCCGGCAACGTGCCCAAAGGTGGTTTTGTCCCAGCCTATGCGGTAGACCTCCGATGGCCTTTTAAGCAGCTTGAGGACGGCCGTGACCTGGGTGATGGTGCCCTGTTGGGGCTCCAAACCTGTGATCTTAAAGTGCTTGTCTGAGGGGGTGGCTGCGGCACCTCGGAGCTCGAGTACCACGGAGTTGGCGACTTCCGCTCCCGCCCTGCGCTCGCACGCGATGCCCCCGCGGCCCGATGTGGCCAGCACACGGCTGAGAGTTTGCGCTTACCTGAGGTCGTGCCGTGTCGGCCTAGCCTCGTGGGGTCTCCTTCTCTTCGACTGCGCTGAAGTTGGCGGTGAAGATGGCGGCCAAGGTGTCTTACAAGGTGCCGTCGAGCTTGGCTTGGTTGTTTTTGTTGCGGGCGTAGCGGTCCCGCGCGGCCGCCTGAGCAGGACGGCCGTCGGTACCCCCATCTCTGGCGCCGTTGATAGGGGCTGCTTCTGAGAACTGCCGGGTGAAGAGGCTAGATAGGTCGTCTACCGTGGCGACGGCTTCAGCCTCGCGCGAACTGATTAGGCGTCCAGGTGGCCGCCTGTGCGTGGTCGAGTGCCGTGGCGCCTATGTTCTGGCGGCAGGAATGAAATGGCGCCGAGCTGGTAGACGGTGCCGTGCACGTGCGAGGGGAGGGCTTTGGAGGCCTTACTTGTGCGCTGGAGGACGGTGAGATCGGCATCGCTATCCTCTAATCTCTGCTTTTCTGGCCGAGGACGCGAGCGGCTCGTCCTGACGGCGGAGTTGGGTGAGGAGGCGCTCTCATTGCTGCTGATCGTGGAGGGAGATGTTGCTCTCGGGCGCGGTGCCCTGCGGGGCTCGCGCGGGGAGAGCGACGACTGGCGCTGACCAGCACGCGGGGTCGAAGCTCAAGTTGGGGGCGTTCCCTCCGCAGGGGCGCCGCTGCGGCCTGGCATCTGAGCACCAGCCGATCGGGGAGGGCCTTTTGGTTCGCTGGTGGCGGTCCAGCGTCCTGCTGAGGTTGTGCCTGGTGTGCAGGCGCTGGAGGGCGGAGCGAAGCGAGTCGGGCTTGCTCTCGTGTTCGGTGTGAGTGGTGACGAGCCCGTCGTAGGCAGGAGCCGCGCGGTCGGAACCGCATGGCCGTCGCTGCGATGCGAGCGTCTTGCCTCGGCAGGTCGGTACCCAGGGCGGTGGCGCGGTGGCGCGGCGACCCTTCGCGGGTGGTGCTGTAGAGGACGGGGCGCGGCGAGGTTTACCCATGGCGGCGTGCGGCGGAACGATGAGGAGGTTGACGCACTCAATTCACTTTGAAGCGTGCATCCAGCCTTGCCAGTGGGACCTGGGGGGTGCCTCGGGGGGCGGGCGCCAGGTGGCCGCGTCGGGATCACTGGGGGTCCTCGAGCCAAGGCTCGTGAGGGAGGGAGAGAGGCAAGGGGGAAAGGGACGGAGGGAGAGAGAGAGAGAGAGAGACAGCCCTCGGATCAGCTGGAGCATCCGGCGAGGGCGCATCCAGCCGCCGCGACATCGAGTGATCACGTGTCCAGCTGCCAGAACAGGCGTGGGGCCGCGCGAAGAGGCGGACTTCAGGCCAGTGTGTGGTGGCCGCGCGTCTGGGTCCAGTCGGCGGGGGGATCGACCGAGGGCGGGGCGGAATCTTTGTTCTCGATTCGGGGAGATCACGGAGGTTCGGTTCAGCTGGTTCAGTTTTGGCCTCCTCCTCCTTCCTCCTCCTCCTCCTCCTCCTCCCCCTCCTCCTCCCCCTCCTCCTCGAGGGAATCTATTTTGAGCATTTTGGAACGATGGCGACGGTTTGTTTTTTGAGGTTTGGGCATTTGGAAGACCCCGAGACAGTCAAACAACATCTGGGTGCGGAAAACCGCCTCAGCCAGGTCAATTTCGGCTTGCCAGTTCGGTTTTGGCTGATCGGATTCGGATCGCCAGTTCGGGTCGCTTTTGGTCTGGCAGGATTTTGAGGGCGAGGAGCAATCGTTCCAGAGAATGCCAGAACGCCCTCAGAGCATGCGGGATCGTCCTGAGAACGGCCTCGGCGCCCGACACATCCTCGGACCCGCCAGTTTTCAGAGATTCCCGAATTTATTGTCCTCTGGCCTTCGTCTTATTTCGCTTTGGCCGGTTTGGCCTCAGACCCCACGTCGCCGCCTTAGTTATCCCACCGAAGACTCGATTTTTCCAAGACGCCCCGCTTTGGCAGACTGGTCAACATCAATCCGCGGATGAGCTTGCTCCCGTCTTTGCGATTGTCTGGAGGAGAGTAGTATGTTTCACTGGTCGTCGAATCACACGGACCGTCATGGAACGATCTCAGGGCTCTGGATACTCCAGATAGATGCGCCTTGCCATTCTGCATCCTGTGGCCTGCCCAGAGCTCTGTGGTTTACCTTCAGCTCGAGATCAAAACCCCCAAGTGCTCGAGATCTCGTGCGCAGTGGCAAGGGTGTCCGCGGCTCGGTCGCTTTGGCTTCGCTGCAGTCGGTTGCGCTCAGCCATCGGTTCGGCTCGGCCGGCTGTCGTGTCGTTATTGTGCCGCCGTTCCATTCTAGGACGCCTGCTACCTGTCAGTTTTGGTCGGTTTCGGCTTTACAGTGAGCGGCTCGAATAAGGAGCACGGTCGTTCCTTAGGTTTGCATGCGTCATTGATCTTTCCTCAAACGTTATTCATTATTTCTCGTTTCTTACCGCGTACTCGCTGGAAGAAAGGGGTCTCGTTCCTGATTTATCGTTCCTTGGGTCAGGCCGATGACTGTACGGTGCCGTTTTTAATGCATGCTCCGCGTGCGGACCATGTATTAAACATGCAGGGATCTAGTATTGAAAACAACGATGAGTTCATGCATACATGTATTCATACATTAGTCATGTATGAAACATCCTATATGTTTAGAAATCCTATGTATTAAACTTTGCCCTGTACTGTTAGGAATCCCGTATTTTTAGAAATCCTATATTGTGTAGAAATCCTGTATCAACATAAATCCTATGTATTACAAATTGCCCTATGTATTAAACTCATTTTTTTGTTTTTTTTTTGGGGGGGGGGGAATCCTGTATTATTAGAAATCCTATATCAAAATAAACCTCAAAATCCTATACCAAAATACATCCTATGTATTACACGCTGCCCTATGTATTAAATATTTTTTTCTTTTTTGGAAATC
Source organism: Prorocentrum cordatum (assembly GCA_963575745.1). Taxonomy (NCBI): domain Eukaryota; class Dinophyceae; order Prorocentrales; family Prorocentraceae; genus Prorocentrum; species Prorocentrum cordatum. The sequence continues at coordinate 62,750 of CAUYUJ010018673.1, read as the reverse complement.
CTATATATTCTTAGAGATCTTACATTTTTAGCAATCCTTTGGTCAGGCCGCTGACTGTACGGCTGCGTCGGCCAGTTCTTTTGGCTGGGTAGTCGAAGGCCAGACTGGCAGATTGGACCGGGCCCCAAGGGCCAATCTGGCCTGGCCCAACTGGAGGATTTGGGTTCTTCGCCAGACTGGAGTCGCGTTGGCTCCCTCGCCAGATTGCCCCCGTTTGCCAGAGTGGGCCTGCCAGATGGGCGCCAGATCGGCTTCGACTACCCAGTCTGGGGGCTCCCTGCCGCCCTTTGGACCGCCCCGTCGTGCGCGGGTCCGCCCCCGCAGGATGGCCGCCCGCCGCCCCCTCCTCTGCGCCCTCGCCCTCGCGGCCGTGGGCCTCTGGCTGGTGCCCGGCGGCGCGCAGGACGCCGCGGCAGGGCTCGTTTCGATTCCTCCGATTCGATTCGATTCGACTTCGATGGATTCCGATTCCGATTCGATTCGACTTTGGATTCCGATTTGGGCTCCGATTTTCCAATGGAGGCTTGCTAAACTGCCGATTTCCGCCGATTCGACTTTTCCCGATTCGGCTGCCGACTTCCGCCGATCCGATTGATTTCGATCGCCGATCCGACTTATCGATTCGATTCTGGGCCCTCCTGCAGGACGCCGCGGGCCTTTTGCGCGTGGGGGCGGCCCCGTGCGGCGGGAGGGAAAGAAACACACAGACACAACGAGTCGTCGACTCCCCAGGAAAACATGGGAAGATATGGGGAGTGGGGGGGAAGACAGAAGCCCAGAAGACATGGGAAAACATGGGGCGTCTGGTTAGTTGTGTCTATTTCTTTGTGTGTTCCAGTTCCCCTTCAGTGCGGCGTCGAGCGCACCGCGCGGTCAGGGCAGCCGGCCGGGACGCGGAGTCGCAACGGATGCACGGGGAATGGGGGCCTTGTGGAAGACGCGCAGGGATCAGGAGGGGAAAAAACTCACACAGACAGAATGAAGCGTCGACTCCCCAGAAACTATGGGAAAGTATGGGAAGTGGCGGGGAAGACAGAAGCCCAGAAAACATGGGAAAATATGGGGAATCTTTTTATTTGTGTCGATTTGTTTGTGTGTCCCAGGGCCCCTTCACGAGCGGGGCGGGCGACGGAGCGGCGTGGAGCGCACAAGCGCGGTCGGGGCAGCAGGCCGGGACGCGGAGTCGCCACGGATGTCGGGAGCCTTGAGACGGGGGTCGATGCAAACGGGGGTCAGCCAGGGCACCAGATCCTGCAGGATCCTGCGAAGACCCCCTCTGGCTGACCCGGGTTGGCGAGCCGCTCGTGGCCGCGAGGCGGCCGCGCGTATTGGCTGACCCGGGTCTGCGAAGACCTGCGCTGCATTTTTTTTTCCTGCATTGCAGTTTTTTGGTTTCCTGCTCACCTGGGTCTGGATTGACCCCGGTCAGAAGATCCCCGAGGATGCACGGGGAAGGGGGCCTTGTGGAAGACGCGCAGAGAGCACAGTCGGACCGAGGTAGAAGATCGAGGTGGGTTCCAGGGGGGTACCCCTGATGTTCTTCGTGCCTGCCTGCAGGTTCTAGTGCATCCTGGGCAGGGTGCCCTTGGGTTTTCTGTTTGTCTTGGCCGACGGAAGGTTTCATACTCTTGAAGGATGTTCTTCTGGCCCAGATTCGACTGTACACCCTCGCGGAAGAATTTCCCCTTCAGCTCTGCACAGTTCCCGATGGTGGACGATAATGGGGGGCAACAGCGGGAGGCAGCGGTGGGGAGGCACCGATGGGAGGCAACGATGGGGAGGCAACGATGGTGAGGCAACGATGAGGAGGCAACGCTGGGGAGGTAACGATGGGAAGGCAGCGATGTGGGGAGGCAACGATGGGGAGGCAACGATGGGGAGGCAACGATGGGGAGGCAACGATGGGGAGGCAGTGATGGGGGGCAATGATGGGAGGCAACGACGTGAGCGAAACAGCAAAGTATCTGAAACTTGGCAAAGGGACCCAACCATACGCAGTTTGTGAGTATCATCTTCGGTGGAGCTCAATTCGGGGCTCAGAAACGTGTGAGGGGTGTGCCAAAGTGTGGGAGGGCGCCATGCGGGCGCTGCCACTGGGGCCTTCAGCGGAGCCCCCCATGGGGCCACGAAGCGTGTGGTGTGTGTGTGTGTGTGTGTGCCAAAGTGGGCGCGGTCACGCATGTGAGCCCTGCCACTGGTGGCCTTGGGTGGAGCTCTCTGTGGGGCCGCGAATCGTGGAAGAGGTGTGCCAGAATGGGCGCGGCCACGCATGTGAGCCCTGCCACTGTGGCCTTCGGTGGAGCTCCCTGCGGGGCCGCGAATCGCGGGAGAGGTGTGCCAGAATGAGCGCGGCCTCGCATGTGAGCCCTGCCACCGTGGCCTTCGGTGGAGTTCCCTTTGAGCCACGAAGCGCGGGAGAGATGTGCCAGAATGGGCGCGGTCTCGCATGTGGGCCCTGCCACAGTGGCCTTCTATTGGCTCCCTATGGGGCCGCAGAACGTGGGAGAAGCGTGCCAGCACGGACGCGGTCACTCAAGTGGACCCTGCCACTTGGGGCTTCCTTGGAGCTCCTTACGGAGCCAACAAAAACGTGGGAGTGGTGTGCCGACCTGGGTGCGGTTAGGGGGCCACGTGCGAACCCTACCCCTCCCCCCCACGATTTCTGACGGGAAGGGTGGGGTTCACTTTGCTCGGGAGCTCCCGAGCGAAGTGAACCTTGCCGCTGGGGCTTTCGGTGCAGCTTCCATATGGAGCAACGAAGCTTGTGAGACGTGTCATGATGAAGAAGATGAAGCTGATGATGATGACGACGATGATGCTGATGATGATGATGCTGTTGATGATGATGACGATGATAATGAAGATGCTGATGAGGATGTTGATGCTGATGATGATGCTGATGAGGACGATGATGATCATGCTTACGAGGACGACGACGACGATGATGATAATGATGCTGATGCTGCTGCTGCTGATGATGATGATGAATCTGATTATGATGATGATGAATAAGATGCTGCTGATGCTGATGCAGTTGTTGATGACGATGATCATGATTACGAATATTATGACGACGATGATGCTGATGGTGCTGATGATGATGGTGGTGCTGCTGCTGATGATGCTGCTGACGATTACGACGACGATGCTGATGCTGATGCTGATGCAGACGAGGACGACGACGACGACGATGATGATGATGATGATGGTGGTGGTGGTTTTGGTGGTGATGATTATGATGATGATGATGATGGTGGTGGTGGTGGTGGTGATGCTTCTACTACTGATGATGATGCTGATGCTGCTGCTGATGATGATGATGATGATGTTGATGACTACGATGATGATGGTGGTGGTGATGATGATGAGGAGTTTGATAATAATGATGGTGGTCATGATGACGATGACGATGATAGTGATGATGGTGATGATGGTGATCATAATGATAATGCTGTTGATTATGCTGATTATGATGATGATGCTGATGCTGCTGCTGATGATGATTATGATGATGATTATGATGATTCTGATGATGATGCTGATGATGATGATGATGGTAGTGGTGGTGGTGGTGATGGTAATGATGCTGCTGCTGCTACTGCTGCTGCTGCTGATGGTGGTGGTGGTGATGGTGATGATGGTGATGATGATGATGATGATGATGATGATGATGATGATGATGATGATGATGATGCTTGCACCCCCCCTAACGTGGAGTACCCACCTAACGTCACCCAGACCTCGGTGACATCGGCTCGGCCTTCGCGGAATGGGGGTGTCACCTGCATTCTGGCGACGCGCTTGTCTCGGAATGATGCTGCGGCCAGTGCGTGGGCCACGTCTCCGATTGAAAATGTTGCTGTCGCCTAGGCGCCAGCGACATCCTTCATTGAGAATGACGTTCTCGTCTGTGCGTGGGCCGCATGTCTGATTGAGAGTGTTGCTGTCGCCTAGGCACCGGCGATATCCTTCATTGAGCATGCCGTTCTCTCCTGTGCGTGGGCCACATGTCTGATTGAAAATGCTGCCGCCTAGGCGCCAGCGACATGCTTCATTGAGTGTGTCGCTGTCGCCTTGGCGCGGGCCACATCTCTGATCAACGCTTTTGCTGTGGCCTTGGCGCCAGAGACACACATCATTGAGCATGTCGTTCTCGCGTTGGCGCCAGCCAGCCACATCTCTGATTAAAAATAGTGCTGTTGTCTAGGCGCTGGCTACATTTTTCATTGAGTATCTTTTTCTTGCCTTCGCGCCAGCCGCATCTCTGATTGAGAGTGTTGCTGTCTCCTAGGCACCGGCGACACCCTTCATTGAGCATGTCCTTCTCGCTTGTGCGTAGACCACTTGTTTGAGTGAGAGTGTTGCTGTCGCGTAGGGGCTGGCGACATCCCTCATTGAGCGTGTCGTTCTCGCCTTGGCGCCTGCCACGCCTCTGATGAAGGCGCCAGCCACACCCTTCATTGAGCGTGTCGTTCTCGCCTTGGCGCTGGCCACATCTCTGATTGAAAATTGCACTTTCGCCAAGGCGCCAGCGGCGCGCATGATTGCGATTGTTGTTCTCGCGTCAGCGCGAGCCGCGAAAACATTGTAGTCACGACTGCTGTTATCGCCTCTGTCGCTTCGGCGCCGGCCGCACCCTTGATTGGGATTGCGGTTCCCACCTTGATTATGGATTGTACCATAGCTGGGGCGCCCGTCACATCTTGACTGCTAACACCGTTGTCGCCACAGGGGCGGTCCCACCCGCGGCCAGTTAGGCGCCAAGGAGGCCAACATGTGGCGAATATCTTTTTGTAAAATCAATGATTTGGGCTTCCTCGCCGAGGCCATTTTGGACGCTCCAACCCCTCGGAGAAAACCCCGTTCAGACCCATGGGTAGGGGGTAGGGGGAGAGGTCAAGACACCCTTCCCGCCCGCAAGACGTCTCGCTCACTCCCACCCCCCTTCCCGAGCCGCAGCGTGTTCAGCTAATGAGAACCACAACGAGCCCCATGTGCGCAACGTTGGGGCGAGGTGTGCCAGGCGTGCCAGGTGCGCCATGCACCGCTGTGGCCCAAGCGTGCCAGGCAAACCCGGTGCGCCAGATGCGCCACGTGATCCACGTGCGCCATGTGTGCCGCATGCTGAAGACGCGCCAGGTGCGCCACGTTCGGGACACGCGCAGAGTGTGCCAGGTTCGCCTGCGCCCGTGGCAGTACACATCGGGAAACGTGTGGGCCCCCACGACCACTGTCGAAAACCAGGTCGCAATCGCGGCGGGGTGGCCATCATAGCGACTGGTGCGCCTGCACATAGCAGGCAATATGCCAGCATTTACCGTCTCAGTCCAAAACCATGGCATAGTGATCGCGGGGTGCCCGCGCATGATCCAGATTTGCCTGGCCCTGCGCACAGCAGGCATATTCTGGCACCCCCGCCGTCCCGGTCAAAAAACACTATAAAGTGCTAGCGCCCCCCGGTCATGACCCAAGATTTGTCTCAACGTGGACTTTGCATTGTTTTTTGACTGGGATGGTGGGGGGGGCGCGCATTGGTCATGGTTGGCTGCCAGTCGAAATTGGGAGGGGGTGTTTGTTAATAGGGAAGAGTGATAACGTTTTCCCGAAAGGGAAGAAGCGGGGGTGGAAGAGGAAATTCTTTAAACCACCCACGTCCAGAGGGCTGGTGGGATCTGGTTCGAAACTTGCTCTGCCGATTAGGCAGCAGAACTTTCAATGTCTGAGAAGCAGACATGTTCGAATGCCTACTCTTTGGAGTACTCATGCCAGCAGAAGTTTCGATACAGACACATATCATGCTTACTGGCAAGGATGAAATAGTCGACGAAGTACGAAGTCACAAGAATATCCGTGTCGGAATTGTTGTTTGGGACACTGGTGTGGAGTGTACCGGCGATCCCCGATCGCTATTTGTAGTTATTTGGTCCCGTGTTGAACGTATCGGGTCACTATCTGAAATCATTCGTCATTCTTGCATCAGTCTGTACGGAGAAACCAAGTGACCAGTTCCAGTTACCATGGATCTTAGCTCAGACCGCAGAATCCGACGACCTGGAAACGGATTTTACTTACATGCAAATCAAGGAAAAGGCAAAGATGGGAAATGCAATGGACATTCAGGGATTGGTTAATCAAGTTCTGGTGGGGAGGGGGGGGGACAGAGAAGCAGCTGAGGTTTATGAGGGTTGTTGTGAGCCAGCGTCTCACAGTGAGGCCGGAGGAGTTTGTGTACGCGAGGCGAGGCGAGGCGAGGATGAGGATGCTGAACAGAGATCGGATCTGGGACGAGTCCAGCACCCTCCCCGTGCCATCGCGCATGAAAGGGATGCCCAGGGGTGGTCAGCTTGCGGCTCCCGACTCACCGCAGGAGGAGACCTTCGTCGCCCAGGCACCCGCGCTCCGCGCCACCGCCACCGCGAGCAAGCTGGCTGGCGTGCAGAAGGAGGCGCCCGACCCCCCCCCCTCTCGGGGATCGCCGGCTGCACCGCCGCACCGATCCCGGCCAGGCCCAGCAACTGGGCCCCGAGGCCGTGCGCGCGCCTCCCCGGCCCACGCGGGGGTGCGCATGCACCGACCTCTGGCCCGCCAGGATCCGTCTGGGCGTACAGCGCCCTGCCCTCTCGGGAGCTCTTTCGCCAAGTTCTCCCCGGTTGAGGCACTCCGCCAAGAGTGTGGTTTTGTTCTCTCGCTTGCAGCTCCTCGTGTTGCACTGCGTGTCTCATAGTGTAGTGGCTGTGGCTGTCGCTGCCGCTTTCGCTGTTGCTCTCACCATTCTTACCGTCGTTCATTGGCGCAGCCCGCATGAAGCTAAATTGACATCGAGTTGACTCGAATTTTTAGACGCTTCGCGTGTCCCCACCAGCGGCCCGCTGGCAATTATCTTGCTTGTCGCCCCAAGCTTGCTACGACCCGCTCTCTGGAATCGTCCTTGGAGCCGCAGATCAAAAAGTGTCCCCACCAGCCAGAGCAGGTCACGACCTCTCCTGGCGTACTGGAGCCAATTCACTCGCATAGTGCATCAGCTACCCTGGCCGTTTGCAGTCAGCTCAGCCAGCCTTCCATCAGTCCGCGGCCCCACCGGCGGTAGGTTCTGAGTGCGGGCTCGGCCGCTGTTGTTTTAGGCTTGCGCGTTGCTAATTTGACAGGCCCGTGGCCCGGACCTCTCAGCTCGGCGACTGCGAATCCGCGTCCGCCCGTGACCAAAAAAAAGTGTCCCCACCAGCAGTCTCGCGCGTTGCTAATTTGACTGGCCCGTGGCCCGGACCTCTCAGCTCGGCGACTGCGAATCCGCGTCCGCCCGCGACCAAAAAAACGTGTCCCCACCAGCCCCTGACGGCGCGCGGCTCCTCCGCTTGCGCTCACGAGCAAAAAAGTATCCCCTCCAGCCCATCCAGAAACGATGTCCAGGCGAGTTGAGGTGATCAGGGAAGTGCCGGAGCAAAGAGGGGGACAGCCGGACCGTGCGAAGGAGGGAGGATATTGAGGAGGTTGGATGGATGGATGAGGGAGTGAGGAGAAGAAGGATGAGTAGGATGAGGAGGAGGAGGGGGAGGAGGAGGAGGAGGAGGAGGAAGAGGAGGAGGAGGAGGAGGAGAAGGAAGAGGAGTAGGAGGAGGAAAGAGGAGCAGGAGGAGGAGGAGGAGGAGGGCAAGCAAAAGGGCCAGAGGTCTCTTGGATGCCTCCCGGAGCCTCTTAGGATATCTCTTGGGCGCTTCATGGTGACCTCTTGGGACGTCTTGGGGGTCTCTTTGGCGGTCCTGGGGAGCTCTTGGGCGTCTTGAGTGCCTCGGGGGGGCCTCTTGGGGCTGTTTTTTGGGGCCTCTTGGGGGCCTCTTGGGGGCCTCTCGGGGCCATCTTGGGGCCATCTTGGGGCCTCTTGGGGCCTCCTGGGCGCTTCTTGGGTCCATCTTGGAGGACACCGATCAAAGAAGGGGGCTCCTCAATTACAGTTGCCCTCCCCAAAGGCCCAAGTGGGGCCAAAAGCTTCCTCGCCGAAACCGTTTTGGACGCCCTGACCGCTCGCGACGGGCCCCGTCCAGGTCCAGGGGAGGGGGTATGGGGGAGGGGTAAAACCCTCCCCGAAGGGGAAGAGGGGGTTGGAAAAGGAGACACTCTAGACCACCTTACGTCCTGAGGGCTGGTGGGATTATGTTCTTGGGGTGGACTGATCTGAGTTGCGACGAACACAAAGCCATTCTCGTTGCAGTTTTATTTATGTGGGATGAGGTTGTTTGACAGGGCGTTTTCTGTGGACGCTTGTACCCCCTTCCGACATTCCTGGCGTCCCCTCCTCTAGTCCCTTTCGAAAATGGGGAGGAAGGGGTTTCCACCCCCCCTCGGCGCATCGGCAAACGAGGAGGAGGATACGAAGGTCGATGTCGTCGGCGTCATCGTTGTCGCTTTGCCCCCAACCTCTTGTCTGATCAACAAGTGAAGGTCAGATTTATGGTACCGCCCGCCCGACTTAAACATCCCGCCCGATTATATCGTTTCCTTAAGATTTTGATTCGTCAGCGAATGATGCATAGTTCCCCAATCAGAGCTTGCACTAATGGGTCCTAGCGGGTCTTGAAAGAGTGGGCGAATGTGCGGCGCTGCTTTAGGTAGGCGGCCGAGAGTAATCATAATCGAGTAAATCGTAAGGAGTGACGAGTACACTGTCACATAGTAGAGTGCATAGTTCACATATAGCATAGCTGCGAATTTGAACGTCAACAGCACATAACATATACCATAGGTGTGTGCATGTATGTATGGTATGCATGTGTGCATGCATGCATGGTGTGCGTGCATGCGTGCGTGCATGCATGTATGCATGTATGTAGGTCTGCGTGTGCATATGCACATACATATATATATGCATAGACATGTTTTCAATACACACATTTATGTGTGTATGTATGTATACACATAGGTATGCATTCATGTATGTGCGCATGTATTCTTGTATGTATGTACGTGCATTGGTGTATGTAGTTGTGTGTATACGGTGCGTACGTACGTATGTATGTATGCAGGTATGCATGTATGCATGTATGCATGTATGCATGCATGCATGTATGCATGTATGTATGCATGTATGTATGCATCGATGTACGTATGTATGCATGCATGTCGGTATGCATGCATGTATGTATATGTATGCATGTATGCATGCATGCATGTATGCATGTATGCATGTCTGCATGTATGCATGTATGCATGTTTTCATGCATGCATGCATGTATGCATGTATGCAGTCATGCATTTATGCATGTACGTACGTATGTATGCATGCATGCATGCACGTATGCATGTATGCATATATGCATGTATGTATGTATGCATGCATGCATGCATGCATGCATGTATGTATGTATGTATGTATGTATGTATGTTTGTGTGTGTGGGTGTGCGCATGCATGTATGTATGTATGTATGTATATATGTATGCATGCATGCATGCATGTATGTATGTATGTATGTACGTATGTATGTATGTATTTATGTATTTATGTATATATGTACGTACGTACGTACGTACGTACGTACGTACGTATGTATGTATGTATGTATGTATGTATACATGCATGCATGCATGCATGTATGTATGTTATGTTATGTTATGTTATGTTATGTTATGTTATGTTATGTTATGTTATGTTATGTAATGTTATGTTATGTATGTATGTATGTTTGTATGTATGTTTTTGTGTGTGTGTGGGTTTGTATATGTATATGTGTGTATGTATGCGTGCATGTATGTACATATGTATGCATATACATAAATGGGCGTTCCCAGCCCGGGGGCGGGCCCAGGCGCATTCCCCCATGGCGGTGCCCGGGCTCCAGACGTTTTCTTCCCCGCTCCAAGACGACTTAGATGCCCCCCCAAGACGGCCACGATAGCTCAAGATGGCCTCAGAGATGCTTCCAGCACCACCAAGAAGCCACAAGAGGCCCCAAAGAGGCCTCCCAGGAGGGCCCCACGAGGCAAAAATGGTCCCACTCCCTCCGTAAACCGTATACTTTTACCGCATTCGCCCTTTGGGCTTTCACAGCGTCCAAGACGGCCCGAGGGGCCCCGAAGATCGTCCCAAGACGTCCAAAGAGACTCCCAAGAGGGCTCCAATACGGCTCAAGAGGGCCCTGAGACGGCCGAAGAGGGGCCCAGGACGCCCCAAGAAGGAGCCCAGAGGGGGTCCCCGAACGGACATTGAAAGCTCTCTGCCCCTGGAGGCCCCCAGGAAACCCCAAGAGGCTCCCCAAAGGGTCTCCAACAGGCCCCAAGAGGTACCCTGGAGACCCCCAAGAGGCCCTAAGAGGCCCTAAGAGGCCCCCAAACAGCTCCCAAGAAGCCCCACAAGGCCCCCAAGACCCCCCCCCAGGCCCCGAGGCATTCCTGACGATCCTCGACGCCGTCGCCGCCACTGGCAGCCGTTTCGAGCTTCTTCTGTACCCTGTGGAGGGTTCGAGGGAGCCCCAGTGGAACTCTATGACACGGGCTTTCAAATTAAGGAACCTTCAGAACCTCCCGATGGCGCCTACAAGGCCTCCGAGATGCCCCCCACGAACTGTGCGCGTGAGCTAGTCATGGGCTCGGGCATGCTAGAACCTAAGCGCGCGCGAAGTGCGTGCGTGGTTCTAGTATATATGTATGTACGCATATGCATATATACACATCGAACCCAGATGATATATTCAAATCAGATTTGCACGGAACCGTGACCATGATTGCACGGCGGCCCATTGTTGGGCGACAGCAAGCAGGTGGAACATGGTGTCCATGGCTGTATTGGCAGCAGCCCTCAGCGTGGTATTATCGCTGGTTTTGCCGAGGTGGCTTCGGGTCGGTCTGGCCCTCGCGGGGCGCCTTGATAGCCGGGCTGTTCGTTTTGAAGGCCCCGTGTAAGCCAGGTCTACGTCTTGTGGGCTCTGTGAGCCACTTTCTCAGCCTGCCACTCGAGCAGCGGTGGCCACTAGGCAAAGCCAGATGGCAGTAAGGCTGCTGCTAGCCTGTGCAGCCGAGGTGACTCCTGGCGGCGGCCCTGCGTGGCCTGGTGGCCAGAGGGGGTCGTGGTGGGCCCGTTGGCCGTTGACAGTGCCGCGTGCTGCCACCGTCTCTCTTGCCCAGTCAAGGAATTACAGGAAGCCTTTGCTGATGCCAGTTCTAGTAAACACGCCGAACTGGGAGTCCATGGGCGTGGTGACGACCACGCTGAACGGCGCGTGGCTGTCCGAGTCCGTTCTTTCGTGCTCGGCTGTGTGTTGTGGGACGTTGTCGGCTGGCGTGGTCCGTGTTAGCGTGTCTTGGTCAGCGTCGGGAGTGGCCTCTCCTGCAATTGTTGCGATAGCGACTGCCAGGATGATCTACGTGAGGGTCGTGGCCCGTTTGTGCCTTGTCGTGGCCCCGTCGTGTTGCGGTCGAACCCTGACGGGTTGGTTGGCCATGGTGGCACCTCCAGTGAATCTTCTTCGGATGTGTTTTTCATGAATCAGTCGTTGTCCAATGGTGCTTCCCCTGGTGGGGTGCATGTTACTGGAATGTCAAGTTACCGTCCTCTCACCTGGTGGTGGAGGTGGGCCGATGATGATGCTGATGATGATGATGCTGATGAAGATGAAGAAGATGATGATGCTGATGATGGTGATGGTGAGGATGATGATGATGATGCGGATGCTGCTGCTGATGATGATGATAATGACGCTGCTGCTGATGATGACGCTGCTGCTGATGATGATGACGGTGATGATGATGCTGATGATGCTGATGTTGGCGACGATGATGATGCTGCTGCTGCTGACGATGATGACGCTGATGCTGATGACGATTGATGCTGCTGATGCTGCTGATAACGCTGATGGTGATGATGATGCTGCTGATGATGATGAGGCTGATGATGATGACGATGATGCTGATTATGATTATGATGATGATGAGGATGATGATGATGATGATGACGATGCTGATGATGATGATGCTGCTGATGATGATGATGCTGATGGTGGTGATGATGATGAAGATGCTGATGATGATGACGATGATGATGCATCTGATTATGATGATGATGATGATGATGATGATGATGATGATGAGTGCTGCTGCTGATGATGATGATAATGCTGTCGCCGCTGCTGCCTGCTGCTGCCTGCTGCTGCTGATGATGCTCCTGCTGATGATGATGAAGATGAAGATGACGATGCAGATGATGATGATGATGCTGATGCTGATGCTGATGCTGCTGCTGATGATGATGAGGAGGAGGCTGATGATGATGCTGATGCTGATGCTGATGAAGGTGATGGTGATGATGATGATGCTGATGATGATGATGACCAATGATGATGATGATGATGATGATGATGCTGCTGCTGATGATGATGATGATGATGCTGATAATGCTGATGATGATGATGACCAATGATGATGATGTTGATGATGATGATGATGATGATGATGATGATGATGATTATTATGATGTTGATGATGATGATGATGATGATGATGTTGATGCTGATGCTGCTGCTGATGATGATGAGGAGGATGATGATGATGCTGATGCTGATGCTGATGATGATGATGATGATGATGATGATGATGATGATGATGATGATGATGATGATGATGATGATGATGATGATGATGATGATGATGATGATGATGATGATGATGATGATGATGATGATGATGATGATGATGATGATGATGATGATGATGATGATGATGATGATGATGATGATGATGATGATGATGATGATGATGATGATGATGATGATGATGATGATGTGATGATGATGATGATGATGATGATGATGATGATGATGATGATGATGATGATGATGATGATGATGATGTTGTCCGATGTTATCCCTTGTCCCTGGTGGAGACGGTGGTTGCGCAGCTGGGTGCGTTGGAGGCGGACTCCCCGCTGCCGACGGCGGGTGCCGCATATTTCGTATCTGCTGCTGAAGCTGCTGGTGGGCTTCTGTCTGTTCTGCCCTATGGAAATGGCGAATTTAATTGACCAGATGGACATCGCGGTCCGCGTAAGAGAGCCTGCTGAAGGTCCTGCGTTCGCATGCGCGGGGCATTTGCGTGCTCTGCCACACTTCCACACGTTGAGGTAGAGGTCGTAAGCCTCCCGTTGGATTCTGTACCCCAGCTGTGCAGTGTCGGTGCGCGTGGGTCGTAACGACGGTGCATCGCTGCGGTTTGTATTTTCCTGGAAAGGGCGGCGCGGGCCCAGGGTTCTCTTGTAGCTGTTTACCCCCAGAACCGACGGCTCTAGGGCTGGCGAAATTATTTGCGATAAATAACGAGGTCGTCTTGGGCCGGCGAAATTATTTGTGAGGATGTCTCGAGCGAAACGCTTGTGTTTGTTTCATAGTTTGTTGAGGATGTCTCGAGCGAAGCGCTTGTTTTGTGTTATAGATTGTCCTCTCCTGGGGGCCAGAATTCAGAGGATCTCTCAAGTGGCGTGCTTGTTTTCACGCGCCCAGGTCTTGCGGATGTCTCGAGCGTGAGGCGTGGTTTCACGCCTCCAGGTTGCCCAGACAGATGTCTAGCATGAGGATTTGTTGAGGATGTCTCGAACCAGAGGCTTGTTTTCACGTGTCCAGGTCGCCCAGGCGGATGTCTAGCATGAGGATGTGTCGAGGAAGTCTCGATCGAGACGCTTGTTTGCAAGTGTCCAGGTCGCCCAGGCCATGAGGATGTGCTGAGAACGTCTTGAGCGAACCGCGTGTTTTCACCTGTCCAGGTTGCCCAGGCACAGCACAGCCCTCGGCATGGTACATCAATATCGATGCCCTTAGCATTGCAGCCTGGCATGTTGCCTGGCACGTTCCGCGGAGCGTCCCGTGGCGAGTCCCCCTGGCACGTCGCGCGGTGCACGTCCACTGGCACGTTCCGTAGCGCGTCCCCTTGGCACGTCCCGCGGTGCGTCCCCATGGCACGTCCCCTGGCACGTCGCCTGGCGCGTCCCTTGGGACGTCCCGCGGCGCGTCCTCCTGGCATGTCCCCCTGTCGAGAAGTTCTGGGGCAGCTACCGTCTGCTCAGGCAGCTCGAGCTTACGATCCAGATCAGTTCGGTCAGGACTCGGATGCCGGGGAGGACTCGATCCACAACGCTATATCGAGCACAATCGCGGCATGGCACATCGCAGTTCAGCACGGCCCAGCACAGCACAGTCGTCGGCACGGTACATCAAGATCGATACACTCAACATTGCACCTTGGCACGTTCCTTGGCGTGTTCCGTGGCGAGTCCCCCTGGCACGTCGCGCGGCGCGTCCCCTGGCACGTCCCGCGGCACGTCCATGGGCACTTTCCGTAGCGCGTCCCCTTGGCACGTCCCGCGGTGCGTCCCCATGGCACGTCCCCTGGCACGTCGCCTGGCGCGTCCCTTGGGACGTTCCGCGGCGCGTCCTCCTGGCATGTCCCCTCTGTCGATTAGTTTTGGGGCAGCTACCATCTGCTCAGGCAGCTCGAGCTTACGATCCCGATCAGTTCGGTCAGGACTCGGATGCCAGGGAGGACTCGATCCACAACGCGATATAGAGCACAATCGCGGCATGGCACATCGCAGTTCAGCACGGCCCAGCACAGCACAGCCCTCGGCACGGTACATCAAAATCGATACACTCAACATTGCACCTTGGCACGTTCCTTGGCGCGCCCCTGGCACGTCGCGCGGCGCGTCCCCTGGCACGTCCCGCGGCACGTCCACTGGCACGTTCCGTAGCGCGTCCCTTTGGCACGTCCCGCGGTGCGTCCCCATGGCACGTCTCCTGGCACGTCGCCTGGCGCGTCCCTCGGGACGTTCCGCGGCGCGTCCTCCTGGCATGTCCCCTCTGTCGATTAGTTCTGGGGCAGCTACCATCTGCTCAGGCAGCTCGAGCTTACGATCCCGATCAGTTCGGTCAGGACTCGGATGCCAGGGAGGACTCGATCCACAACGCTATATCGAGCACAATTGCGGCATGGCACATCGCAGTTCGGCACGGCGTAGCACAGCACAGTCGTCGGCACAGTACATCAAGATCGATACATTCAGCATTGCATTTGCCCGTCGCCCAATCAGGTGTCTTTGAAACGTTGCCATGCCTTACGTTTCGATATTCTTTTCCGGGTTCGTGGGTCGATCCTGTTTTCCATCGCACGGTCGATGCATCCATCCTTCCATGCAGGCTTGAAATGAGACCTGCTCCTCTTCCCATGGGGACCAGAGGGCTGCCGTGTGCGGGGGCCATCTTGGAGGATCGATCTCAGGAGTGGGGCTCCTTGATAAGGGTCCCCCCTCCAGGAGGCCAGAATGTGGCCAAAACCTCAGTCAAATCAATGATTTGGGCCTTCTCACCGAGGCCTCTTTGGGCGTCTTGGGGTTCTCTTGGGAGTCTCTTGAGGGCATTTTGGGGCCTCTTGGGGCCTCTCGGGGCCTCCTGGGCACCCCTCGGGACCGTCTTGGGGCACACTTAAGGGCCTCGGGGGCCATCTTGGGGCCATCTTGGGGCCATCTTGGAGGATTGACCTCAGGAGGGTGGCTCCTTAATTAGGCCACCCCCTTCAGGAGACTAGAATGTCGAATGTGGCAAAAACGTACGTACAATCAATGATTTAGGCTTCCTCGCCGAGGCCGTTTTGGTCGCTCTAACCATTGGCGACCCCCCTTCCAAACCCAGGGGTAGGGGGTATGGGGAGGGGTCAAGACACCTTCTGGATAGCAAGCCGTCTAGCTCACTCCCACCCGCTCTCCCAACACAGAAGGATCACCCGAGCTTCAGCATGTTCAGCGGTCGTCTTTGGATGGGCAGCTACTGGGAACCAACACCGAGCCCATGTGCGCGACGCTGGGGCGAGGTGCGCCACGCGTGCCAGGCGCGCCACGCGCGTCAGGCACCCCTGGGGCCCGAGCGTGCCAGGCACGCCTGGTGCGTCAGATGCGCCATGTGCCTCCGCGTGCGCCAGGTGTGCCGCATACTCCAGCCGCGCCAGGTGCGCCACGTTTGGGGTACGTGCACGGTGTGTCGGTGGCGCCTGCGCACGTGACAGCACACATCGTTCAACATGTCGGCCCCCACCATCTTTATCGAAAACCAATGCCAATTATTGTCTGCTGGGCCTGCACTCAGCAGGCCATACGCCACCACCCCCGGCGCCCCTGTCAAAAAGCACTTGGCAATGATCGCGGGGTGGCCGCGCATGATCCGGATGTAGCCGCGAGGTGTATTTTGTACGGTGTTTTGTCAGGGATGGTAGCCCTGTGCGCAGCAGGCAATATGCTGACACCCCCGCCGCCCCTGTCAAACACAAAGACAACGTGCTTGCGGGCCTCACGAACATGACTCCGGACTTTACCCCAAAGTGTACTTTGTATGGGGGGCCCGCATTGGATTGGTTGCGCATGCTCCGAATTTGGAGGCAGAGTGCGTTTAGTGTGATTTTTGATCGGGATGGTGGGGGGTGGGATCATGGTTCCTGGTTGGCCGCCGGGTCGCCTGGGGGAGGGAGTGTATATTAATAGGGAAAAGTGATCAACCCCTCCCCTAAGGGGAAGAAGGAGGGTTGGAAGATGGAAGTCGCTAAACCACTCACGCCCTAAAGGGCTGGTGGGATTTTCTCAAGGCTCGTGCTGTTGTCTGTCACTTTTGAATCTTTTGTTTTTTAGATTGAATCGCTTCGCTCATTCCGCCGGCCCGTGATATGGCATCGCTGGTTTTTGTCTGTGTGTTCGTTGCCCATGTTGCGCTCTTGGGGGCGGGTGTCGTTCGGACGCGTTGCGTGGGGAGTTTTGATGGTGAAGCAGTTCCCTGGGGGTCGTCTCTCGATGGGGCGAAATAGAGTCGTCGTCAAGATGCTTCTTTGGGGGGCCTCTTGGGGTCTGTTGAGAGGCCGTTCGGGGGCGCCTGGGAGACATGTTTGAAGCCTTCTGGGGCTTCTTTTGGGCCTCCTGGGAGTCTCCTGGGGCCTCTTGGCGACATCTTGGGGCCTCTTGGAGGCCTCTTGGGGCCTCTTTGGGACCTCCTGGGCGCCTTCTGGGACGGAGGGCTCCATTTTTGAGTTCTCGGTATCCCTCCTGAGTCCCTCTTGGGCCCGTCTTGGGGCCTCTTGGTCCGTCTTGGGCGGCACTTGGGCCGTCTTGAGGGCTCTCTTGGGTCGTTTCGGCGCCGTCTTGGGAGCTTCGTGGGCCGTCTTGGAGCGGTCTTGGGGGCCTCTTGGGCCGTCTTGGAGCGTCCGGAAGCCGAAAAAGCCAGAACACAAAAAACATCGAAAAAACAAATGAAAATCAACGATTTTGGCCTCTTGGGGCTCTCTTCGGAGGCCTCTTGGAAGGCTCTTGGGGCGTCTTGGAGGCCTCTTGGGCTGTCTTGGGGGCCTTTTGGGCCGTCTTGGGGTCATCTTCGGCGTCTTCGAGCGCTCTTTGGGCGTCTCGGGGGCCTCTTGGGCAGTCTTGGGGGCCTCTTGGGGCACTCTGAGCGCGCTCTGGGGAGCCTGAGAGGCCGCACCCAGAAGGAAAACCATCTCTGAGTAGACTTGGTCGGGCGGCGACCGGGCGTTGGTCGGGGTACTTTTCGCCGGGGGACCCCCAGGGGCCGCCCCGCGCGCGCGAACTAGAAATACTGTTAATACTGTTAACCAGTTACCGGAGATCTTAGCACGCCCTGGCCCGTTGGGCCGGCGAATTCGCGACCCCGCCGCTCCGCAATCGTGCCCTCGCCCTGGCGCTCCCTGCAATTTGCTGACGAATCGCGTTCTCGTCTGGGACTTGCCGACACTTTACGAACGAATCGTGGTTCAATGTTCCGCCCGCCCTCCTCACCGGATAGGGCCCGCCCGCCCTCTCCGCCCATGTAAGTCTGCCCATCCGACCCGTGCCCACTAGGTCCGCTCGCACGAACCGCCCGCTTGGATTCGCCCGCACGAGAAACAAGATGCCCCCGCCCACAGGAATACGTTCACATACGCCGCGCGGGCGCGAAACTTAACGCGCCTGCGATTAGCGCGTCGCGGTATTTTTGGCTGAAGTTTCATTTCTGAATGATTCTTGTTGCCCTCCCCGCTGAACCCATTATGTTTTCCCAATTGAAGTGTTCCACCCCCTCGGAATCGCACCCTGCTGTCTTGTCAGGGAGCACTTTCTGCTCAAGCTGCACACCTCGTCGTCGTCCTTGTGATTGCGGAGGCTGTTTTCCTGTTCCTCGCCCTCCTGCATCTCTTCCCCCCCGCCTCCCCCCCTCCCTTTTGCAGGGGCGCGCACGCCGATTTTTGCTGCTCTCTGCCGCTCTCTTCCGCTGTCTGCTGCTCTCCGCTGGTGTCTGCCGTTCTGCGCTGCTCTCTTCTGGCATACCTGGTAGGCCGACGACCTCCTCGGAATGCTAACGTCAAGTGCGGACCCCACGGGGGAGGGGGCTCCCGCTCGAGATTTCCTCGCGACTCACTTACAGACCAGCCTCCCGCTCGGGGCTCCCGGTCGAGACGTCCTCGCGAGTCATTCACCGGCGGGGCTCCCGCTCGAGACCTCCTCCCGATTCAGGCATCAGGGGCCCAACATGGACGACAGTCACAAGTCTGCCAGTGACCGCGTCGGATTACTATCATGAAGTGTGAGCCCCATTCCGCAGCCGTTTTGGCTCAAGGCAATTGGCTCTGTCAGGAGAGAGCAGCAGGCCTATACCCCGAATTTCGATGGCGTCCGTCCGTGACGTCGATATTGACCCTGGGGAGGCATCCCTTGCACTCATTGATGCCGAGAAGGGGGAGATATCCACTGAGGTTGACACGCAGGAAGGTGCCCTATCCGACATCGATCCACAAGAGGAAGATCACGAGGAGAAGGGCGCCGTCAGCCTCATCGACAGCGGCAGGGCACGCTTTTTGATGGGTGTCTTCGCCTTGATCATCTCGTCTCTGTCCAACTCGAGCCAGTCGGTGGCAGTGAAGATGGCCGGACGTGCCGGCTGCCAGGCCTTAGTTACTGCAACAGTGCGGTTCACGATCCAGACCGTAGTTTCAAGTTGGAGCTTGGGGAGCGTCTTGACTCCAGCGAACGACATTTGGAGCATTGGCAGCAGCAGAAGATTCTGGATCATCGTACGATGCGTGGCGGGCAGCTTGAATTTCGGCATCTTCTCTGTTGTCGTGACGTCGATGGCCGTAGGAGAGGCAACTATGATCAAGTATGCGTCACCAGTCATCACTTGCGTGCTAGCTCGTTTCATGCTGGACGAGGCTTGGGGGTGGTCAGAGAGCGCCGCCCTGCTCGCGTGCACGGGCGGGGTAAGTCTCGTCGCTTGCGCGCACGAGGGCGGAGGCGGTACGCATCACCCGGGGCACCTCGGCCAAACCTCGGCTATAGTGTTTGGGCTCTTGGGGTCTGGCTGCAACGCAGTGAGGAACATCTCCCTGAAGCGGCTGGGCAAGGCCACGGAAGCCTCGGACGTGAATCTTCCAACGACGACTGCGCACCAGGCTGACCTGATGACATGGCTGACTGGCGTCATCGGCTTTCTCATGTGCGGCGCCGCGGCGCTGGTGATCGAAGGCCCTCGGGCGTTCACCTCGCTTTGCTCACCAGTCTGCCTGCTCTGGGTGATGGCAGTTGGTGCTGCTGGGTACTGCACGCAGTGGTCTATGAATTGGGGCGCGCAGGGTGGGACCGCAACCCTGAATAGTTTGATCAGCTACCTGGATGTGGTCTTCTCCTTGACGTGGCAGGTTGTCCTCTTCGGGGAGCCGTTGATGCTCAAAGTCGCCCTCGGTGCCTCATTGGCGTTCGTGTCAGTGGTGCTGGTGACAGCACAAAAGGTGTGCCAAAATTGACGGGCGTGTGTTCTTCCGATGTGCGTGCTTCACATTTAGTAGTTAGGCTAGGGGGTTTAGGCTCTCTGCGAGGGCGCAGAACGTGTTTCGACTTGACCGCCCAGGATGCCTGTGGTTCCGGTTCCGTTTTGTCACAGGTTTTAGTCTAGGTCGTTGGTTGGCAGATCGTTCTGTATGCTTAAATACTTTTTTTTGTTGGCCGGTAATCCGCACCACCTCGCGCTCCTCTGTCTTCCCTTACGCTTCCTCATGTGTCTTCCTCCCCCTCCCTCTTTTCGCCCTTCACCACTGCTCTGCCTCCCTGTCGAGAGCAACGACGCCGGGCCAGCACTGGTCAGCGCTTCATTTTAAGGCGGAAGACCGTCGGTGGTTCCTTGCATCCTCTTCATGCTTTTCTCTTTGTCATCTCACCTTCTCCACTTCTCGCCCCCCTCGTCGTCCTCTCTTGGCACCCCCCACGCATTGTGCCGACAACTCTTTGTGCTGGGGCTTCCGTCCTGTACTAGGCCGAACCTGCGCGTTGCAGGCACCTCCCCCGCCCTCCTTGTCCTCCCTTTTCCCTCCCCCTCCCCCCCCTCCGAAGTATTTTTTCGTGTATTACATTTTTATCTCGCTTCTGCAGCAGCCCCGCGAATATCGCAAGCCTGGAGCGTTGACAGACAGTGTGTACCCACACCATTCTCGACCGAGCTTAGGTTCGGCTCAAGGCGTCGCGCGAGGGGCGCGTCGCCTGAGTCGCCAGAGGCGCCGGCAAAGTGGTGGAACTTAGCTCAACGGCTTTAATTTGTGTAACTGTCGCAGCTTCTCGCAGCTTCTGGCCTTAGTGAGCCAGAGGGACCCAGGCTCAGATACTGGGAGATCCCCAAGTCTTAGAAAATGAAGTGCGGGCCCCATCGGAGGGGGTTCTGGCTTGAGATTTTCTTTTCGCGCACTCACAGACGATGCTCCCGCTTCAGACTTCTCTTTGACTTGGGCATCGGGAGCCCGAACGTGGCTACAATTAAATGACGACAGATACAAGCATGCCGATGACCACCTCGGATTACTATCATGAAGTGCAGGCTCCATAGGGAGGGGGCTCCCACTCGTGACTTCCTCTCCGCGCACTCACAGACGAGGCTCCCGCTCCAAAAAAAATCGCGTATCCCCACCAGCCCCAAGAGGCAGCTAGGCTCATATTGCAAGGGATCGTGGTACCCGACTGTGACCAGCAAAGTGACAGCGACGACGACTGGCACGAGGGTCAGGTCCCCCCCCCTGAGCCAGCAGAGACATCGGTTTGGGCCCCCATGCTCGAGGCCTGTGACACGTGTAACCCACAGGGTGGGACGGGCCAGTGCATCAACGGCGCCGCCAGGCCGCACATGGACAGCAAGCTGTCCGCGCTGGTGGGGAGGTCAGACGCCTCCCCGTCGCGAGTCGAAGCGCCCGCTCTGGGGAACGGCTCGCAGTGCTCCAGGCCTCGGACACGAGGGCAGCCTGCATGATCCCAGGCCGTGGGTTGTTCTCCTGCCCCCGCACGGACGCAGACCCGTCTGCGTACTGGATCAGGAGATACTGCCGCGCCTGCGACACCCACACCGTCACCTTGTGGGCCAGCCGGCCCATGGAGCGGGGAGACGAGATCACCGTAAGCGACTCCCCCTTCCCATCTGCGGATGCGGCGCAGTGGCCCTACGAAATCACGTTCGACGGAGGCGCCAGGAGCATTCTGGAAAGGCCCAAAGTTGCTGGTGCAGGTGCCCTCCTGTGGAAAAGCACGACCCAAGCACCGGGCCCCCCAGGGTGGTCGCCGCCGTTGTGGTCGCCCTCCCCGGTGACGACAACGCGCAGGCGGCCGAGGCTGCGGGAGGCAGGGCGGGCCTCGCCCTTCTCCCACACATTGACAGTCCCGTTAGATGCGCCCGGGAGGTAGGCGACCATCTCGCCGCCACACGGCACGGCGCGGGCACCGGACGCCACAGGAGGCTCCAGTTTTGCACAGCAAGTGGACCACGCCCTGCGGCAAACGGCCAATGGGGGGGTGGACTGCTCTCACCTGGCAGGCCGAACGACGGCGACTCCACAAGGCCGCCGACCGGCTGGCCACCCTGGGTGTCTACTGGGCTGACGCCCTGAGAGCCGAGGGGCATCGCTCGGTGCAAACAGCCGTGGCGTGGGCCACCCGACCCTCACCTCTTCCCGACGGCTTTCCCCGTCTGGCCCCCGACCTCTGCGACCTCGGCGCTGTCCTTCTCGCCGCCTCGACCGGTTGTCCGTCGCTGGCGCCTCAGACGACCGCATGTTGGATATCCCCCCTGGGTGGGCTGGAACCGTGAGTTTTTACATGTGCAGGCCATCAGGGGGGTATCTAACATGGTGGTCCCGAGCAGGAATCACGTGTTTTCACGTGTCCAGCCCACCCAGTGGTGTATCTAACATGGTGGTCCCAAGCTGGAACCACGTGTTTTTAGGTGTGCAGGCCACCCAGGAGGGGTATCTAACATGGTGGTCCTGCGCTGGAACCGTGTGTTTTCAAGTGTCCAGGCCACCCAGGGGGGGTATCTAACATAGTGGTCCTGTGTCCAGGCCACCCAGGGATGTATCTAACATGATTTTCCCGAACTGGAACCACGTGTTTTTACGTGTCCAGGCCGCCCAGGGGGGATATCCAACATGGCGTCGGGCCCAACGCCGAATTATCAGAAAACGCACGCGGGGGCCGAAAAGCGCTACCCGAACACATATCCCAGTGATGTTTTCTTGCTCTGGACAGGGGGTGGCGCTTTGGGGGCTTCTCCAGGGAAGACACTGCGAGGATGTCTCGAGCGGGAGCGCGAACCACCTGTTTTAACATGTCCATGCCACCCAGGGGTGTATCTAACATGGTTGCCCAGAGCTGGCACCCACGTTTTTACGTGTCCAGGCCGCCCAGAGGGATATCTAACATGGTTGTCCCGAGCTGACGCCACGTGTTTTAACGTGCCCAGGCCACCCAGGGGTGTATCTAACACGGTTGCCCAGAGCTGGCACCATGTGTTTTTACGTGTCCAGGCCACCCAGTCGGGTATCTAACATGATTGTCCCGAATTGGAACCACATGTTTTTACGTGTCCAGGCCGCCCAGGGGGGTATCCAACATGGCGTCGGGCCCAACGCCGAAGCATGAGGAAACGCACAGGGGGCCGAAAAACGCTACCCGAACACATGTCTCAATTCAGAAACGTTATGTTTTCTTGCTCTGAACAGGGGGTTGCGCTTTAGGAGCCTCTCCAGGGAAGACATTGCGACGATGTCTCGAGCGGGAGCGCGAGTTCAGCGTATCCAGGTCACGCAGGGGGTATATAACATGGTTGTCCCGAGCTGGAACCACGTGTTTTTTCATGTCCCCCGAGCTGGAACCACGTGTTTTAACGTGTCCAGGCCACCCAGGGGGTATCTAACATGGTTGTCCCGAGCTGGCATCACATGTTTTCACGTGTCCAGGCCACCCAGGGGGGTATCCAACATAGTTGTCCCGAGCTGGCACCACGTGTTTTTACGTGTCCAGGCCACCAGCACGACGCTTGTCCCCAGCACGTTCCGTAGCGCGTCCCCTTGGCACGTCCCGCAGTGCGTCCCCGTGGCACGTCCCCAGGCACGTCGCATGGCGCGTCCCTTGGGACGTTCCGCGGCGCGTCCTCCTGGCATGCTCCCTTGTCAATTAGCTCTGGGGTACTACTATGTGGACTATGTGCTCAGCCAGCTCGAGCTTAAGATCCAGAGCAGTTCGGTCAGGACTCGGATGCAAAGGAGGACTCGATCCACAACACTGTAGAGCACAATCTCGGCATGGCACATCGCAGTTCAGCACGGCGCAGCACAGCACAGCCCTCAGCACAGTACATCCAGATCGATACATTCACGCAGCACTGCAACTTGGCACGTTCCTTGGCACGTTCTGTGGCGCGTCCTGTGGCGAGTCCCCCTGGCACGCCGCGCGGCGCGTCCCTTGGCACGTTCCGCGGCACGTCCATTGGCACGTTCCGTAGCGCGTCCCCTTGGCACGTCTCGCGGCACGTCCCTATTGCATGTCCCCTGGCACGTCGCCTGGCGCGTCTTTTGCAACGCTTCGCGGCGCGTCTTGCTGGCATGCCCCCTTGTGAAGTAGCTCTGGAGCAGCTACTATGTGCTCAGGCAGTTCGAGCTTAAGATCCAGAGCAGTTCGGTCAGGACTCGGATGCAAAGGAGGACTCGATCCACAACACTGTAGAGCACAATCTCGGCATGGCACATCGCAGTTCAGCACGGCGCAGCACAGCACAGAATTCGGCACGGTACATCAAGGTCGATACATTCAGCATTGCATTTGCCCGTCGCCCAATCAGGTGTCTTTGAAACGTTGCCATGTCTTATATTTCTATTTTCCTTTCCAGGTTCGTGGGTCCATCATGTTGCTTGTGCCTCTGGCTGTTTTCTGTGCTTGCTGTTCGCATCGGTTTCTGAGTTATTCTCGCCTTGTTCTGGTCGGTCTGCTTGATCAGGGGGTGTGGGCAAAAGCAGTCATAATGGTCACCGCACTGGAATGCCTGAGACGCGTAGAAAAACTACGATGGGAAGCTTGCGAGCTGCGAAGCCTTAGGAATGATGGGCACGTCAACGCAGCCATGCAGTGAGAACAAAGGCTGCCCAAGCCGCCGGAATTTGTAACAGCATCGTCGTGCGTCTGTCTGTTCTGCTCCCTGCTTGACTGTCAGTCCTTGGACTACCTGTCTGTCCTGTCTCGTACTGTCCTCTCCTTGGCTCCCTTGCCCCCTGTCTCGATCATGTTGTGTCTTGACATGGTTCTGCCCTGGTCTTGTCCCATCCCGCGGGCCACGTCCACGCCTGACCTGCCTTGTCCTAATCCCCACCCGTCCTGCGTGCTAGGTTCTTGTTCTGAAGAGGCAGCACCGCGCCCCTTCTCCCTCCGCCTCCTCCCCCACCTCCGCCCCGCCACCTCCCCCCTGCCTGTGCTCTCCGTCCCCATGCCCATGTCGGCACACCTCGCCCTCGTTTCCTACGCCCAGCTCCGTCGACGGCCCCCGCGGCTGCGACCGCATGCCGTCCCCCGCCCACCTCCTCGGCGCACCACTCGCACGGGTCGTGCCTTGACAGGGCAGGAAGCTGCACCTACGGCTTCAGGGTGTGCGGCCGCATGCCAGCCCCCGCCAACACGCGCCCTCACACGCTCCAACACGGCCCTCGCCGGCCCGCCAACACGCGCCCTCGCACAGCTACACCTGCGGCTTCGCGTGCGCGCTCTCACGCGCTCTGTACCATGAGAAGGGGAGCTCCCTCGACGGCCTCGGTGGGCGCGGCCGCGTGCGGTCCCCCGCCCACTTCGGCGCACTCGGGCAGCTCCGCCCGCGGCCCCGGCGGGAAACTGGGTACGCGTACCCTTCCACGCGCCTCGCGCTCATTGGGGAACTTCGCCGACGGCCTTCCATGGGAAAAGTTGCGTGCGCACCCATCGGCGCAACCGCCATGCGGGGCCCCACCTACGGCCCCAATGGGAAACCTTGCATGCGTGCCCTTGTCCATCTCGGCGCCGCCCCCCCAAACACACACATATATGTATGTATGTATGTATGTATGTATGTATGTATGTATGTATGTATGCATGCATGCATGTATGTATGCATGTATGCATATATGTATATATATATATATACGCGCATACAAACATATATGTATATATACACATAATTATATATATATAGACATGTATACATGTGTGTATAGATATACGCATTTCGCGGCCCACCGGGAGCTCCACCTACGGCCTCATTGAGAAAGTTTGCCTGCGCCCCCCCGCCCGGTTCGGCGTTCCCCTCCCATGGGACCGTGCCCCGCAGGGAACTCCACGTGCGGCCCGGTGGGAGGGCTCGCACGAGCTCCCCCCGCCCACTTCGACGCACCCCGCACTCGGATCGTGCCCCACAGGGAGCTCCGTGCACGGCCCCGGCGAGAGGGTTCGCGTGCGTCCTCCCGCCCACGGCAGCACACCCTTCACGCCCAGCAGGGCCCCCCAAAGGGAGCTCAGGATTGCGGCTCCAGCGGGGCCCCCGCGCGATTTTAGGGAGCTTCCGCGCAGATCGTGGCTCACGGGGAGCTCCACTCACAGCTTCCGCGAGGGTGTTCCTAGGCGTCGGCTCACCCCAGTTCAGCAGGTCTCCCCTTGTGCGAATTGGAAGCGAACCTCTTCTGTCGTCCGAGTATCCGCAACGCGGCTGGGACAGCCTGCGACAGCATTTCCGAACCACATTCCGTGACATTGCTTTGCCTTGTTTCTTTGCATGCTTCTTGTTTCTTTCTCCGCCTCGTCAAAGTCGAAGTTGTGTAATCATGATGCTGCATGCTTGTTGGACAGCCTTCGATCAGTCTCTCCCCACGTACTGCCCTGCGGGGTGATATCATCCCTTCTCCACTTGGTTCGTGAGGCTGGAAGGAGACTAACACAAAGCATGTTGATATGTTAGTTTCTCTCTCCTTCCCTCTGTTCTCCGACATCCCCGTCTCTACTCACTGCCGCGCTTGCGAATTGTGTGCGCGGTCAGCAATCGCACGACACCGTCGCGCGCTGCGAATTGCACATTCGCAGGCTGGCCCACGACCACGAATCCTTTCGCCCAGAGCTCGCTGGCCACGAGAGTGGCCCATGGCCCATGGCCCCCAGGGGCACTGGGTCTCTCGGCGAGGCGGCCCATTCGGAGCCGAAGCAGCTCTCACTTCCCACCCCTTCGCTTCCCCCTTTCCCTCGTCCAGTCCCCCATTCTCTCGTACAGCGCCGGTTTTAATACACGCTCCGCGTGCGGACCATGTATAAAACATGCAGGGATTTAGTACTAAAGACAGCGATGAGTTCATGCATAAATCTGTTCATATATTAACCATGTATAAAGAAAGCATCATCTATTATTATTGTTATTAGTATTACCATTACAGTATTATGATTATTAGTATTCGTGTTATTATTGCTGTTGTTGTTGTTGAATATTATTACTTCTAAAGAATAATTATTGTTGGGCCCCCTGGTGCACGCCCCCCTCGCCGCGCCTAGGCCGCAGCCACATTTTCATCATTTTCGTGAGGAAGTCTCAGGCAAAACGGGGGAGTCCGGATCCGGTTGTTTTGTTGACGCCCGCTTTCCCTGTCAAAAAACAATATAAAATGACATGTCTTGTTCTAACATAACCAAACTTCAAGAATCCTTTGCAAAAAATGACACGAAGTGCACACTCGCGCGCGCAAGATGAAATCCTTCCAAAACCTTAGTTTTCGTAGCGATTTTAACATAAAAACATGAAAAACCCAATGGTTTTTCAAAACAAAGTTTCAAAAATTCATCCCGCGCGCTCTTGCGGATTTCTTAGGAAACCCAATACTTTTTCAACATTTCTGTCAAACGGGCTCTTGCGAGCAACTTTTTCACGTGCTTCGAACTTCTGCAACAACGGTTGCGCACCTGCCAGGGCCATCATCCCTGTCAAATAATACCATGCGGGACACATTCGTTTTTTCTTCGCGCGCGCACGCCGTCGTCGTCGGCCGCGGGGCCCTGAATAGTAGCCACGGTCGTCCGCATGCCACGAAGTGAAGTGTCCGAACGTCATAGGGCGGGAAGCTGGGTGTGGGTGGTGGCGAAGAGTCGTTTGGAAATTTGGTAGAGCTTGAACCGGCCCCCCCACAAAGTGGGGGTATTGCCCGCCTCCTATGAAAACCCTGGCACTGGTGAGAACGGAGTGTCCCCACGTGCTAGTAATTGTTGTTGTTGTTGTTGTTGTTGTTGTTGTTGTTGTTGTTGTTGTTGTTATTATTATTAGTATCATCATCATCATCATCATCACCATCATCATCATTACTATTATTATTATTATTATTATTATTGTTATTATTCTAAATCTATGTATTTTTTTAAAAAAAAAGCTGCCCTGTACCCTCCTGCACCCTTCCGTCCTCGCGTCCCAGTCGCCGCACGGGAGAGGCGGCGCACACCGCCGTGGCGTCGCGCGCGCTGCCGGAGCCCAAGCCCAACGAGGAGCGCGGGGGGGGGCCGCCGCGGAGGGGCCGCCGCGGGGGCGGCGCTCGGAGCGCCGGGGACCGGGGCACGACCCTGCTCGGGGCGGCGACGCCGCAGCGGCAGTTGAGACTCGGCCTCCTCCTCGCCCATCCTCCGCGCTCGCGGGAGCGCCCAGGGAGGCTCCTCCCCCTCTCCATCCTCCCCCCCTCCATGCTCCTCCCCTCTCCATCCTCTCCATCCTCCGCCGCGCTCGCGGGCGCGACCCTGCTCGGGGCGGCGACGCCGCAGCGTTAAGTCGGGCGTGTCCTCCTGCAGGGGGATCTTCGACGAAACATATAAAAAAAAACCAAGAAAATACCCCAAGAAGGTCAACAAACTACCCAACAAATAGTCCCCAGACCATTTTTGGACTATTTTTAGATTTTTTTTTTTTTTTTTTTTTTTTTTTTCCCCCCCCCCCCCCCCCCCCGGAAAGGGCTCGAGCCCAGGGTTCTCTTTTAGATGGTCTTCCCCCCGGTTTTTACTTGAAGGGGGCCGGCGGAATTCTTATGCGATAAATTACGAGGTCGAAGGGGGCCGGCGGATGACGGGAAGCGTCTTCGAGGTACGAGAAGCAAGCGGGACGTTCTGGCTGAATCCTTGAGTATATATATATATATATATATATATATATATATATATATATATATATATATATAACTATATGGGTTGCGCCGCTGCACGGGAGTTTTCGTTGGCGGATTCCCCAAAATGGCCATTTCGCTCGAGACATCCTCGAATAATCGAGGTGTTGGAGGCTATCGTTTAAGACGTCTTATGTTAAAATTGAATTCCGAGGCGGTGCCGAAAAAAGGCCACTCCAAAACATATTTTTCTTTCGAAAATATTGATTTTCTCCTCCCGGCGCCCTGGAACCCCTTCCGGGCCGATTCCGGCACCCGGGCCGGCGCTCGAGCCAAACGCCCGGGCTGGCACCCGGGCCAGCGCCCGGGCCGGTTCCGGCGCCGGCCGGCGCCGGAAAATTGAATTCCGAGGCGGTGCCGAAAAAAGGCCACTCCAAGACATATTTTTCTTTCGAAAATATTGATTTTCTGCTCCCGGCGCCCGGGAACCCCTTCCGGGCCGCTTCTGGCACCCGGGCCGGCGCTCGAGCCAAACGCCCGGGCCAGCACCCGGGCCAGCGCCCGGGCCGGTTCCGGCGCCGGCCGGCGCCGGAAAATTGAATTCCGAGGCGGTGCCGAAAAAAGGCCACTCCAAGACATATTTTTCTTTCGAAAATATTGATTTTCTGCTCCCGGCGCCCGGGAACCCCTTCCGGGCCGCTTCCGGCACCCGGGCCGGCGCTCGAGCCGAACGCCTGGGCCAGCACCCGGGCCAGCGCCCGGGCCGGTTCCGGCGCCGGCCGGCGCCGGAAAATTGAATTCCGAGGCGGTGCGGAAAAAAGGCCACTCCAAGACATATTTTTCTTTCGAAAATATTGATTTTCTGCTCCCGGCGCCCTGGAACCCCTTCCGGGCCGATTCCGGCACCCAGGCCGGCGCTCGAACCGAACGCCCGGGCCGGCACCTGGGCTGGCGGCCGACGCGCGATGCGCTGCCACAAGCCAGCTTCCCGCAAGATCGGTCCAGAGTGGGAGGGGACGGAGCTGGGCGGGTGAAGGACCACCAGAGCACTGCTCCAGCCTTCCCTCAGCCCTGGGTCTGCTGACCACACAGGAGCACGGCAGACCACACAGGAGCGCGGCAAACCACAAAGGAGCAAGGCAGACCCCAAATGAGCACGGCAGTCCACACGTTCGCACGGCAGACCGCACAGGAGCACGGCAGACCGCACATGAGCACGGCAGACCAAGAAGGAGCACGGCAGACCACACAGGAGCACGGCAGACCACACAGGAGCACGGCAGACCACACAGGACACGGCAGACCCCACGGGAGCACGGCAGACCACACAGGAGCACGGCAAACCACACAAGAGCACGGCAGACCATACAGGAGCACGCCAGACCACACAGGAGCACGGCAGACCACACGTTCGCACGGCAAACTCCACAGGAGCACGGCAGACCCCAAAGGAGCACGGCAGACCACAGGAGCACGGAAGACCGCACAGGAGCACGGCAGACCACACAGGAGCACGGCAAACCAAGAAGGAGCACGGCAGACCACAGGAGCACCGCAGACGCCACAGAAGCACGGCAGATCGTCGTCGTCGTCATCGTCGTCGTCGTCGTCTTCGTCAATAACGATCTCGAAAATTACGACAAAAAACGATGACAGAAAACGACCACAAACATAACACAAAAACCAACCGAACACGGAATCCAACAACAAAAAAACAATCAGAAAAACGACCGCAATCATAAAATGATAACGACGGCGACAGCGAGAACGGCAACAGCGGACGATTATAATGAAAACGACGACCACGACAAAGGAAAGGCACGCGACGACGACGACGGACAAACAAAAGACAAGACAGGCTGGAACAGAAAAAGTAGGCTGGGCGACAACGGGTGGGGGCCCGCGTGGCCGAGAGAAAAGCACGGTGTCGACACCATGATGTGGCCAGGGCAGCAGACTACCTCGACAGACCAGCGCGGCAGGCCACCATTTAGTCTGTTCTGTTGCGTTTATGGGTTTCTCTGACGTTCTCGCCAATACGGTCTCTGACGCACGTGGTGGATAAAAAACGGCGCTTCCCGTTCTTGTCCGGTCAGGTTCCCCAAAATGGCCATTTCGCTCGAGACATCCTCGAAAATCGAGGTGTTGGAGGCTATCGTTTAAGACGTCTTATGTTAAAAATGACGGTTTCGCTCGAGACATCCTCAAAAAATCGGGATGTTGAAAAATATCAAAATTTTTTGTTATGCATGAAAAATGAGCGTTTCGCTCGAGACATCCTCGAAAAAATGAGATGCCGACAGAGGTGTTTTACAACCTCTTATGTTAAAAATGACGTTTTCGCTCGGGACGTCCTCAGAAAATGAGCAGGAGCACGGCAGGCGGAAAAAAAGGAGCACGGCAGACCACACAGGAGCACGGCAGACCCCACAAGAGCACGGCAGACCACAAAGGAGCACGGCAGACCAAAGAGACGACACAAGGAGCACAGCAGATCCCGCAGGAGCACGGCAGACACCACACGAGCACGGCAGATCCCAAATGAGCACGGCAGACCACAGAAGCACTGCAGACCACACAAGAGCACCGCAGACCTCACAGGAGCACGGCAGACCCCACAGGAGCACGGCAGACCCCACAGGAGCACGGCAAACCACAAAGGAGCACGGCAGACCACAGGAGCACGGCAAACCACACAGGAGCACGGCAGACCACACAGGAGCACGGCAATCCCCACAGGAGCACGGCAGACCGCGCGCAGGTACAACATAAACGCGCCTTTTGTTGTACCCCGAACGCCGCTGGCGTTTCCCCCACAGGAGCACGGCAGACCCCACAAGCTCGCGGGAAACCCCAAATGAGCACGGCAGACCACAGGAGCACGGCAGACCACACAGGAGCACGGCTGACGCCACAGGAGCACGGCCGGCGCCGGAAAATTGAATTCCGAGGCGGTGCCGAAAAAAGGCCACTCCAAGCTGGTCTATGCATAGCGCAATTTTTCAATTTTTCACCCCGCGGAATGCCATGGGCGCCCCAGACACGCGCGCACACGCACGCTATGCGCGCACATGCATACGTACATACAGACATACAGACAGACAAACAGACAGACATACCGACAAACAGACATACATACTATGTATGTGTATAAATGCACTTATACATGTATATATATATATATATACATCTATATATATATATATATATATATATATATTCTTATAAACACACATTATATGCGCCCAAACACGCGCGCACACGCACGTTTTGCGCGAACATGCATACGTGCATACATACATACAGACAGACAAACCGACAAGCATACTGAGAAACATACATACACACATACATACAGACATACAAACATACATTTGTTTCTATATATATATACATGTATACACATACACACAACAATGAGAGCA
This sequence comes from Prorocentrum cordatum, assembly GCA_963575745.1. Classification (NCBI taxonomy): domain Eukaryota; class Dinophyceae; order Prorocentrales; family Prorocentraceae; genus Prorocentrum; species Prorocentrum cordatum. Next base: position 30,884 of record CAUYUJ010018673.1, on the reverse strand, counting down.
CTGACGCGAGACACGATAAATAAAGCAAACAACTCACTGATCTCCAAAAAAAGGGCGTTCTGCCGCGATGTGGTTTTCGATTCGGCGCCCGCCCCCTCTGCCAAACTGCCCAACGACGCATATATGCATATGTATATATATATATATATATATATATATATGTATGTATACATATATACATATATATATATATATATATACCCATGTAGATGTGCGCGTGTGTATATATATATATATAGTTAATGTGTATGTGTACAAAAGAACGTACGTTGAATAGCGCAGTACTACAATGGGCTACCATTGTCCTACGAATGTAGCATGACATGCTGGATATTCGAGTAATTCACCGTGGAGGGCCCGTTTGATGTTCCAAGCCAACATCATGGCGACTGTTCGCATGTGGACACGACCAAACTCCACGCGCGCGCGAATGACGCGCGTCACTTGCGCGCGCCGCTCGCCATGTGACTAGTGACAACTTTTGCTTATGAGGCGAAAACCATCTTAATTATTAGACCAAATATGTGACCATAGTTTCCAGGCCACCATGGCGAAAAACGTCGAAAAACGCATGTTAACTTCAAAATCCAATCTGTCACCATTAAGGGTTCACTTTAGTTTCCAGACCAACATGGTGGCTTTTTCATTTCGGATAATCCAAACTTCGCCACGCGCGCGTCCGCGCGCGCGCGCGCGATCGGGTGACCCACGCGCGGGCGGGTCACCCGAAATCCCGTCGGGCACCGTTAAGCGTTCACTGTAGTTCCAAGTCAACATGGCGACTTTTCCATTGTGGGCATTGCAGAACTCGCCACGCGCGCGCCCGCGAGCGCGCGCGATCGGGTGACCCACGCGCGGGCGGGTCACCCGAAATCCTGTTGGTCACCGTTAAGGGTTCACTTCAGTTCCAAGCCAACATGGCGACTTTTCCATTGTGGACACTACAGAACTCGCAGCGCGCGCGTTCGCGCGCGCGAGCGCGCGCATGGCGATGTTTGTATTGTGAGTGAACGCATACATAGAACCACACACCCACATGTATTTGATTAGAGGCCCCCCACCGACGTATATGCATACATCTGTACATATACAGTGTGCACACGCGTACGCAAACAACACATGTATGCAAATCTGGATATGCATGTGCACCATTACATACACACGCACACATCTGTATATACATAAAAATGTATACATGTGTGTGTACATACATATGTATTATGGGTATCGAAGATCAACAGGTCAGAAAGGAGGATAACAACAAGTGTGAATAGGGTTTTAGAACAGATAACACACATACCGAACAACAAAATATGAACAACGAAAAAGGGTACAACTGAGTCCGCGCGTGTGTGGTTAAACGATAATGCGCCATTTTGTGAAGGTCATTTGTTGCTTCTGTATGAATGACTGTCCGTTTCGTTCTGGGTGATCTGTGGTTGAATCTAGTCCCGTGGTGCATTATGGCTCGAACTTTTTTCCTCTTTGCATTCTCACCACGTGCTGTTCTCTGTTTCCCTTTCTTTGCTTTTGTTCCCATGGAACGAGCTAACATCGCAGAACGGGATGGCAACGACCAGATCCCTGTCACGGGCACCCTGACGCTAGATCTCGTATGTCAGACATCCGACGGGGAACGTAGAATGAGTGGCGCGGTATCATTGAACGGTTCAATACAAATTCATGGTGGTGATTTGCGAGGAAGCCTGCTAAATCAAATGAATCTGTTTCTAATGGAAGTAGCTGGTCTCCTGCGTACCGCACCGTCTGCTCCTCATGCTGATGATCTTGATGGCGCCGCTGACACTGAGCCTGGCACCGCCGCAGACGCTGCAGATTGTTTCAGTGATTTGGCTCCTCCTGGTGATCGCGATGGCAATGCTGGCAGTGCAGTAGCGGCTGCTGGTGATGATCGTCGTGACAGTGGTGATGGTAGTGTTGGCACCGTGGATCGTCCTGGGGATCGCGATGGTATTGCTTGCGCCAGGCCTATCCATATGAACGACATGACTTTCGACAGCGCCAGGGGTGTGGACGCTATCATATGCAGCGGGGAAGGCCCGCAATGTGAATCGACCTTGCCGGACGACGATGTGGACATGCCCCCTGCGCCCTCCATCTGGGGGAACGCAATGATGGAGCCAGTGCATGTGCTCGATTCACCGGACGACGAGGCTCCCCCCAACGAGTCCGAGGCCCCGAAGGGCGCTGATAAAAAACGATCTTGGTCATTGAATCCTGATTTCATGCCGCGGGCGAAGTCGGACACCAAGGAAGATGATGAGCTCTCGTCGTTGGGCCTTGGCCATCAGCTCACCGACATGCAGAGTTTGATACGCCAGCTGGATGCTCCCAGCCAGCTGGATCAGCCCAGTGGCAGCAGTCAGCAGCACGTTCACAAATAATTGGGGACCTTCGCATATGAATGGAGCTATGATGTCTTAGTTGAAGGATGGGATCTTTGATAGTGCGATTGTTCTTTCTTTGTAGGGATCTTTGCACCTGAATCGAGTAGCGTGGCAGATCGGCCGTAGCACGATGCTGCAACAAGTTCAGCTCCAATAATAATATTCAATTAAGTTGCTGTGTTCCCCGTTCCTGGCATCGTTGGCCTTTTGTGTGCCAGCGGCGACGCTCACCCTTGCAGTGGCGACAGCTCGTCGTCGAAAGCACCTCATCATCTTACATCCCAGTCCTCCAGGTTGCACCAGCCCACCCGTTCAGGAGGGCTTCGCCCGATGGCACGCTTGGCTTGTCTTCACTGGGAGGGGGGGTTGAGGCAGGGCCCATCCACGGGGGCCTCAAGCCATGACCCTTAGACGCATGCATCAGTGACCCTAAAAGCTTGTTGTGGTCTCTTGGGCCTTGTAGGGCCTTGTATGAGCATGCCCTAAGCCGTGCGGGTCCTGTAGATAGTTCTTGGGGCCTCATTGGTGTCTCTCGGGGGCCTCCCAGAGGGGCCTGTGGGCGGGCAGGGCGTGCATCGCATGCTTGTACATTTGTGTATGTACGTATCTGCACACATGTATATATATGTGTTTGCCTATGTATGTGTATAGGTATATGTATGGTTATGCTTGTGTATCTATACGTGTATACACACACTCCTCCGCAGTCCATTTGGACTCATGTTTCCAGCTGATGTTTTGCTCCTTCGACCCTGCCGAATGCCAGCAGCCGTCGACGGTGGCGCTGGCGCCGAAGGCAGGCCTTGGTTTGCTGCGACGTGCTCGCCAGCCGCGCCAGCGCCCAGTGCGGGACCCAGACCGAGGAGATCACGACCTTTCCCAGGCTTGCGCAGCGAAGACCTCTAAACAAAAACAACATCACTCTACCAAGGGGAAGCTGGTTGGGAAACTCAGAAGCAGATGCCAAGAGACTGTTGAATCAAAATACAATCGCATGATAAAGACGTGGGCTCGCAAATTGTTTATTGATCCAAATTATCCAGAAAAGGGCGTGTGGCTACAGGGGCGCACTCACGATTCGTTGGGATGGTCCGTGGGATGCGTGGCGTGCAATGCTGCAGGTTTGTCAGGGCAGTGGGCCAGAATGGAAGTGGACTCCCCAGCCGCCCTACAGTTGGTCAACGCGCTCCGGCATGCGGGGCTCAGCAGGCACAAGGAGGCTGTCCAACAGTATTTGGGGAATACCACGCAAAAGACGATTGGTGCCCCAAGTTATGCTGACTTCAAGCTCGTCATAGATGACCGCCGGAACGGTGTTTCTCTGGCAAAAGGAAACCCACGAGTTGGCAGCGCCAAGAAATGTACGGAAATGACATTACAACTCGCAGATGCGATCTGCGATCTGGATAAGGAGTTCCTGAAGACAGCAACCGTCAACCATATCAAACAAGATGCCCGATTCATCCGGCTTATGACTACTTTCACTGCGTCGAACTCAAAACTACAAGTCCGGAGTGGGATCATCTGGAGTACAAAATGGGCAGGGGGTCATGCCACAGAAGTTGTTGAACACACCCAGTCTGCGATGAAGAAGTTTTGGAAAAATGACGCTGCAGGCATGGCTCACCATTGCAAGATCACGGAGGTTTACTGCGTCGACTCTGCAAGCAACGAGCTGAAAGCTGGGCGGCTCCTCACGAAGGGCAGCCTGGAGCACGGCATCGAGGCGCCTTTTCAACAGAAGGTGCGATGTGCAAGCAGACGTAACCCATGCGAGTACCCGACTCCTGAAACGACCCTGGGCTGCCAGCGAACGAATGAAGAAGATCTTCGAGGTTAATATTTGGAACAAGCGCAGCATGATCAATATGATCCAGCACAGCCCTGATATTGCCAAAGTGTTCCGCAGCAACGTGCTGACCCTGAAGAAGTGCCCCGTCATGAACCGCCTCATCAGGAATCTTCAAATGAGGAAGCATCGTTTCAACAGCACGTCCAAACCATTGGGGGGGTGGTGTCTACTCCTACGAGCGGTGGTACTGACAGCTGTCTGGATCAAGAGAATGCGGAGAGGAAGGAGTGAAGCCAAGGACGCAGATGACTTCCTTGTCACCATCACTGAGGAGGATTGCCTACTGCTATCTATGATGTCCGATGCAGCCGACGAGGTGAACCAGGTGACAGTATTTGCGGATAAATCCAGTTACGACGTGACGGAGTTTGCCAGCAGACTGAGTATGCTCATACGGCGGTGCGACGCGTTATTTTTACAGAGATGTGCACTCACGTCAGGTTACACGAAGCACATGATTGACACGATGAGTCTATCACCACTGATTTTTAATATTGGCACGGACAATGGCGTGCGATCTCTTGGTGGCCCAGGCAAATTGACCCAGGACGGCTCTCAGGTGGGAAATGGAGTGAATTCTACACGCTTCGCGTATCCACACAGCCCATCTAGAAACGATGTCCAGGCGAATTGAGAGGCGATCAGGGAAGTAAGTGCCGGAGCAAAGAGGGGGGCGGCCGAGCCGTGTGAAGGAGAGAGGAGGCGAAGGAGACAATTGAATGGATGTATGGTGGGAGTAGGGAGAAGGAGGAGAGTAGGATGAGGAGGAGGAGGAGGCGAAGAGGGAGGGGGCAGGCTATCGGCCACGCGGCGGGGAAAAATTCCTGCCGCTCCAATGCGATCCTTGCCGCCCCGCCCGGTGGATCTAGAGGGGGAGGAGGATGAGAAGGGATAGGAGGAGGATCGAAGAGGAGGAGAACAAGCAAAAGGGCCAGAGGTCTCTTGGATACTTCTCGGAGCCTCTTGGGGTATCTCTTCGGCGTCTTGGGGCGTCTTGGGGGTCTCTTGGCGGTCGTGGGGGGCTCTTCGGCGTCATGGGCGCCGCTGAGGGGGGCCTCTTGGGCCCGCTTGGGATCCTTTTGGGGGTCTCTTGGGGGTCTCGTGGGCCCATCTTGGGGCCATCTTGGGACCTCTTGGGGCCCCCTGGGCGCTTCTGGGGCCATCTTGGAGGAGATGGATCAAACAAGAGGGGAGCTTTAATTAGCGCCCCTCCCCCCAAGATGCCAAAATGGGACCAACACCCTAGTGCAACCAATGATTGTGGCTTCCTCGACACCTCGCGGAACCCCCTCTCCAGGTCCAGGGGAGGCAGGGGGAGGGGTAAACCCCTCCCCGAAGGGGAAGATGGAGGGGTGGAAGAGGACACTCCCTAAAACACCGACGCCCAGAGGTCTGGTGGGACTTGGGACCCCCCTTCCCGACTCATTGTAATATCTCATGTAGGCGTCGTTTGAGGCCATGGGCCATTGCTTTACTAGCGCCCCTGCTAGAACATGAATTGGAACTCATCTGATCTCTCCTAGGTCTTTGATCCAGTTGCGCTGCCGCGCGATTCCGCCATCGTGCTCGGTCGGGCTGCCGCCAGAGGGAGGGCCTGCTGGGGGCCTCTTAGGGGTTTATCGGGTCTCCTGCTTAGAGCCTCAACTGGATTTCCTCTTTCTGGGTCTCGCTGGACCTCAGGAGGCCTGCATTTGAAGAGCTGCCGCCGTGATTCCTAGTATTGTCTGTACCTGTTCACAGATGGCATGCCTACTGCGGCCTCTCCTACTTGACATTGACCGCTGGGTCACGTTTCTACGATGACCCTTCGACTCTAGATTATCAGCAACACATTTGCTTCAAACATGTACGGAATACGTCGCCACTATGACTCCGTGCTGAGGCTCCCTGGGAGTCGACCGGGGGGAAGTGGGTCCTTAACCCAAGGCCCATCCGGCAGAGAGTGAGCGGCCCCCGCGAGAGGAGCGATGAGAGTCCGCGCCGCCACGCACACACACACACACACACGCACACACGCACACACACAGAACATCCACTTGCATCCGACAAGTCTGGCAAAGTGTTCCGATGGAGCCGCGATCTGATGCTCATCCGTCCTCCCGCCACTCCTTCTGCTCATGCCCATTGTCCTCCCTTTTCGCGTCGTCATCCTGAACCGTCTGCCCGTCGTCCTCCTTTTCATCATTCTCCTCATCGTACTCCGCGCTCTCCGACCCTTCCTAAATGTCCTCACCTCCCACCCTCCCCCACTGTCCTTTCTCTCTCGCTACGCCTTCCTGCGGCAAGACAACTAGCTTCAAGGATCGGCCCCATCCTCCGTCATTTCCTGCTCATCATCGTTACTTCTACCCCACCCCACCCCGCCCCGCCGTGCACGCCGCGGCCGCCCCAGGCACCCGATAATCCCTGGTGGTCCCGCACCCGCCCCCCCGCCCTGTATGCCGCGGCCGCCAGATCCCCAGGCTCCCGATAATCCCCGGTGGCCCCGCGCCACGCGCCGACTCGCGCACTCTGCGTGCTGCGGCCGCCAGACCCCCAAGTTCCTTGATAATCCCTGAGGGCCCCACCCCGCGCGCCGACTCGCCCACTCTACGAGCCGCGGCCGCCACATCCCCAGGTCACCCACATAACATAACATAACATAACATCCCCGAGCATACCATAACAGAACTCGCCATGGCAGAGCAGTACATACCATAGCACAGCATCACAACACAGTTCTTTACACAACAGGACAAGCAAACCAATCATATCATATCAAACCAGTTGAACATACTAAAACATAACGCGTCATATCGCGACATAGCGTGACTAAACATGTCATAACACAACGCGGCATGCCAACGCATGCTCTGACACATCGGAACAGGCATAACATATCATAGCATAACAAATCATGCCATGCCATGTAACACCACAGTGACACATGCGATACCCGCACATAACAAACACAATGATTACACAACATCACAACGCATATCACCCCAAATCATCACACATCGTAACATGATTTGATCCGGGCATAATGTGGCATAGTATAGCAAAACGTATCATAGCATGGAACCGTACGCTATGACATAATTGGTCGCACAACCTACCGCATCACACCACACCTTACACCGCAACACGACAGCGCATAACATACCCCACTATATCATAATATGTCATATCCACATACAATGGCAGAACAAAACGCACCGTAGCACTGCATCGCAGCATATAGCAACCCATGCCATGACACATCGTACCATGACAGAGTGCGTCATAACACAATAGAACATAGCATGGCGTAGCAACTCATATCACGTTAGCGCAGGTTTCGGTGGGGATCGTTCGAAGCAACATATGTTCCTTTGCCCGTGAGGAGCACTTGGATGCCTGCTTCGTGCACATGGCTGCATGGGTTCGCATGCTCATCCACACGGTGGACGCAGAGTTCCCGCAGTTCAGTCTGATCAACTCAATGGGTGTGTTCAATGTATCTGAGATCGATGAGAATGCTCATGATAACGAACTGTCGCTGCGGAGGTGTGCCAACAAATATGGGGTCGTGGCCGATGATCTGATGTACGAATACGGAGATTTGCTGCCATATGCCCAGAAATTTTACCAGGCTGCCCCAACAAAGGGCAGCACAGAAGCATGGAAACGAACGGTTGAGGAGACACAAAAAACAGTTGGCCTCCGCGCCAGGCACCCCTGCGCCGCCTTGAGGACAGTGTTGGAACGAGTTGCATGCTACAGGGGTTGCAGCACTTCAATTGTAGAGCGGATATTTGCTTGCCAGGCTCCGATCACAGATGGGAACCGAGGGGCTGACAAGCACGAGACTACCGAGGTGGCCGAGATAAAAATAAAACACGATCTCCTGGACGCAGACATCGACCGAGTCATCGAACTGGCACAAAAGAAATGGATGCAATATCGAGGGCCCCCGAGGGCCTCTGGATCTGAGTATCGCGAGCCGTACCTCGGCAAGGGCATCAAGACTTTTCGGGACGTCGACAAGGACCCGCATGGGTCAGGAAAGGAGGTGCAGGACGAGGAAGAGGAGAGGCAGGAGGACGGCAGACGGGGGCACGCACGCACACGCACGCACACGCACACACGCACACAGAGTGAGTGAGGGGCACCAGTCGCAAAACGAGCGATCGAGGACAACGCTCTGACTGTCGCTGTCCGCCCGCCGCCCAGCCTCGAAGCTCAGACGAGGAGGAGGGCGGCGGACGGGCCCTCGTTGATCTTGACGCACGGCCCGGGGCCCACCTCACCGTCCATGAAGTAGTGATAACACCACAACCGCCATGCTATAACAGATGCAGCTCCGCCAAACTATTGATTTGAACACCGACTATCGCAGCTGACGGGCGAAACGCCCGCGTGCACAAGCCGAGAGCCAGCAGAATACGCACCGTTGAATTCGAACAGACATACTGATTCTGATCACCAGAGCCTTCATCTACCAAGAAACATGCCCCAGAGAACAAGGTCGAAAGACATGAGCGACAACAACAAGATAAAGACATCCGCGCCCGCGTTGCCTTCAGCAACCAGGGCAGAAATCCCAGACCGCAGTTGTCAAACACGCAAACCTTGCATATGATGAATTCCGACTGGCAGCACTGAAAACTGATTCCAAAAGCACCCAATTGCACATCAGGAATTACACAGTTGGCCGCGCCACCGACAAAATAATGCCGTAAATGAATACAATTCCACTTTCATAGCAGCACCGCGCCCTGCCACGCCAGCCGACTGCGAACGCCACTATAGTGCTTGAACTGGAAAACCTGGGGCCCGAATCGCAACCTCAGCGAAGAACCACATGACCGCCGCGTTGACCGACACATGAGGCTGTAGTAGATCACGCGGAAAGCCCGCTTCTGTGAATAATGTGCCGTCGGCCCCCGATGCGAGATATGCGTTCATGATCTGCTGGATCTTCCGATCTGTGGCATACGTGTAGTATTCGTCGTAGCTGTACGCTTGGTTCTGGCCCCCCATGAACTTGGTGGCAAAAATACGGAGCGCGGGTTCCACCAGCGGCTGCGACGGGCGACTCGCCACTTGATGAAGGCGATTCCGCACCTGCACCCCGCAAGTTAAACTGAGAGCGCCATCCCATTCGCCAACGAACAGCACCTGAATGCCGTGAACTGTCGCCGTCGTCAATAGGCCGATCAGGTCGAGAAACCCGCGCACGTCGACGTGCGCGTCGATTGAGATGGGTCCTCCTCGAAGCCCTCGTGCAATGAGTCGGTCTCCACCTGCTAGGCACTGCAGCTGACCACCCTCGTCCAGGTAGCACTGCTTCGGACGAAACCCCACGATAGGACAGACCGGCGACACCGTCGAAGGAGAATCGCCCAACTTCAGAAGATCAGTCTGCCTGCAAAGGGTAATCACAGTAGCCCGCGGCAACTGGCCCACCATGGCCTCGTACGCGATGGCCTCGAAATAGCTCCTCCGCTCACTGGGCGAAGGCGAGAACTTGGCATACTTGCGAAGAAGGTCACATAGAGGCTGCACTGCTGCCGGTGATGGGCACAAACATGATGCAATCACGACCGTCGGAGCTTCGACCAATTGCTGGCACTCGAAAAGTTTGAATAAATTCAGCTCGAGAATACTAACTCCCAGTTCGACCAACGATGGCCCGCAGTGCTGCTGCAGCGTCGTCAACTCAATGTCCGACGAGAACCACCGTCGGAAAAGGGTGCGCCGAGATACTTCATCAGCACCAGAATCCAGCTCCATCGAAACTCACGACCAAATCACTAAATCCCAAACAAACTCTGAGTGCCGCAGCGCCGCGAGGAGAAAGGAAGCGCGGTCGCCGCAAACTGGCTTGTGCCAAAATGCACTCGCGCAGGAGGACAATGACGAGGATAATACAAATTACCCCAGTGCGACCCTACCTAGAAGTTGGAGCCCCTAGGAAAGCAGCATTAATTGTTATGATGTACTATCTTATGCCGTGCTATGCTGTGCTATGCTATGCGATGCTAATGCTATACTGCGCTATGCTATGCTATGCTATGCTATGATATGTCATGCTGCGCTGTGCTATGCTATGCTATGATATGCTGCACTATGCTATACTATGCTGTGATGTGTTGAGCTGCTGTGCTATGCTCTGCTACGCTATGCTATGTTATGGTATGCTGCGCGGTGCTATGCTGTGCTGTACTGTGCTGCGCTATGCTATGTTTTGCTGTGGTATGCTATGCTATGCTGCACTATGCTGGGCTAGGATATAATATGCTGTGCTGCGCTATGCTATGCTACGCTCTGCTATGTTCTGCTGTGCTCTGCTATGCGAATGCCCGGCGAAGCTAATATGATGGTAAGCTAAGCTAGGAGAAGCCTGAGCTAATATGAAGCTAAGCTAAGATGAAAGAAGCTAATCTACAATGAGATACGCAATGCTAAGCTAAGGGGGCGCAACTGGGGGAACCGCGGTGCGGATCCTGGGGTAACCGCCCGGGGCGGGCAATACTGCCTGGTCCCCTTTAAGAAAGAGGGTGATAGCCCTACTAGGCAGAGCCTAGGTCGGGAACAGCGGGGGGAGATAAACGGAGGAGGTGGGATGTAGGATGAGACAGATAGTACCCGTCGTCCTTGTCGCCCTCCCCGTTCCCGCCCAGCTCTTTCTCTTCCTCCTCCTCCTCCTCTTCCTCGTCCTGGTCCTCCTCTTCCTCCTGATGCCCCAGCGTCCTTTCCTTCCCCTCCCCCTCCTTACTTCCTCCTGTCTGGCAAATTCTTGACGCTTCGCGTATCCCCACCAGCCCATCCAGAAACGATCAACAGGGGAGTTGGTGAATCAGGGGCGGCAGGACGCATGCAGTCGCGCGGCCGTCTTCGAGAAAACAATGATCACACATAGCTTCCCGCATTGAAGTTTAAGATAGGAATCGGTGCAAGCTACGATGGTGCTTCGATGAGGGGCGAGGGTGTTTCGATGACTCGTAATGGCTGTTGCGCTGATTTGTGTCTTAAGCTCGCGTGCGTTCCGAAACTTGGAGGCATCTTGGGGCTCTCCTGGGGCTCTTTCTTGGGGCTCTCTTGGGGCCTCCGGGGGCTCTTTCCTGAGGTTTTAGGGCCTTCTTGGGGCTTCTTGGGGCTCTTTTGGGGCGTCTTGGGGCCCTCTTGGGGCTCTTTGGGGGGACTGGGGGCCTTCTTGGGGCTCTTTTGGGATCACTGAGGGGCCTCTTGGGGCCGTCTTGGTTCTTATGGCTGAAGAGGGGGGGGGGCTCAATTCTTGCCCCCCCTCGGAGGCTCAAACATGCCGTCTTGTGACCCTTGGCCCGCTCTTGGAGCGCTCTTGGCGCTCTTGGGGCCGTCTTGGGGATCTCTTGGGCCCCTCTTAGATCTTGGGGCTGTCTCGGGCCATCTTGGGGCCATCTTCAAGAGCCCTTCGGAGGCGAAAAAGCGAGAAGGCAAAAAACATGGATGTTCCTCAGGTTTTGAATAATTTTGGCCTCTTGGTGTGGTCCTTGGAGGCCTCGGAGGGCATTTGAAACCGTCGTGGGGCCGTCTTGAGGCCTCTCGGACGCGTGTCGGAAGCTATCTTGACCCGTCTACCGCTATCTCGGGCCATCTTGGAAGCCACCTTGCGCTCTCGGGGGCCCTCTTGGAGCCATCTTGGGCCATCTTGGACGCTGCTATGGGTCCGCTCCCACCCCCCCTGTCCAAGCGCAGGGATGGGGGGAGGACGTAAACCTCTCGCGCAGGGAACACAATGAGGTTGGAAAGGGAAACGCCCTAGACTTAGACCACCCGCGCCCAGAGGGCTGGTGGGACTCCTACATCCCACCTTTTAACATCCCCACCTGTGTCCTCCCCCTCTACTTTCTGCCCCCTGCCCGCGCCCTCCCTCCGCCATCTCCGCCCTCCGATGGCATCGGAGGGTCCCAGATACCGAGACGAACTGGCCGACAGGATACCGAGACTAACTGGCTGCGCAAGCGCCGGCTCGACGTCGCGAGCCAGATGGACGAGGCACGGACGCCTCGCCCTCCTCGCCATAATTAATGTTCTCGTCGGCACGGCTGGGCTCGGCTCGATTTTCCTGGGGGCCCCCCCTTAGACTTCAGTCAGGGTCGGCGGGGCCAGCTAAAGCCACTCCAATCAACAAAAATCCCACTGGTAGGTTTGTCTTGAAGACAAACTTACCAGTCTGTTAGGTCGGTAGGGGCAACGTGGACCGAAGGGCCCTTTAGGGGCCCGTGAAAGCTTCTTCAGTGCCACTACTATCCTGAAGTCCTCGATTCCGCTTGTTGCCTCCACCGGCCGCCCGATTGCCCCCTCCTCCTTTTTATTTGTCTCTCTCCAAGGTGACCAAGCGGTCACGTTCTGATACACTGGCTGCTGCCGAGCTGGCGTCGGCACCCAAGTGGACGCCGAAAATGGAGGGTGAGGTTGTCAAGCAACATGCTAAATCATTCAACAAACGGTGCGCTGCTGCAGACAACGGCACGCTGCTTGATCATGAGATGGACGATGACATGCGATCCGACTTGGACATATATCGAGCTCGCCAGAGACAAAACGACAAAAAAGCAGCAGCAACGGCACGAACGCTCGCCCATAATAATGCAAGGTTCCGCCACAGCTTCGACATGTCAGGGTGTCACTGTCACGTCGATGATGCTTGCAAGACCGACTCAGTGCTGATGCGTGCCGTCGCCGTGCGAGGTTTGCGAGTCGTGCCCACGCCATCTGTGCGCATAGGAGTGTTCGTTGTGGCCGACCCGTCGAAACCAGGGCAGCGGGCCGCGTGGATATCTGCACTGACGTCTGCGCGATTGGTTGTTCCCGAGTTTGTCCAGACCAACGGCCGGAGTGGTGCTTGCGTTGTTCACAAACCAGCTGCCATCACTCAGCGTCGCAAGGTGTGGATATCAGACGCGTTCCTGGCTGCTCATCCGAGGATCGGTGTAATCATTGATGAGGCCAGGCGGCTGCCGCAGAGCAAGTGGATTGACTTGCGAACACGTGATAGCTTTTTAGCTGCCAGGCCGGAGAACAGTTTTAATCAGATTGCCTTTGTCACGATTGCAGAGAAGAATACGGATGATGAGTTCCAGCGGAGGCGCAACGTCTTTACTGTACAGTCGTATTTGCCTTGGATTGCTAAGCACAGGGGCGGCCACGCGCCCGACTTCGCCGTGGGAGACTGTGGCGGCTGAAGCCGCAGTGCGTTTGGCACGTCGGGACAATCGCAATGCCACTTAGCAATGTATCCCTCATTCAAGTCATCATCATCAGCACCAGCAACATCAGCAACACTCGCATCATGATGACCTATGTCATCACCATCATCACCAGCCTCATCGACATCATCATCAGCACCCTCGCCATGATAGATCAAATTTCGGCGCACCCCTTACGCGCTTCGTGGCCCAATAAGGAATTAGCTTAACAATGCCCATGTCAACGCCCTACCACAATCGCCACCCTCCCTCTTGCGTATTGTCCGTCCCTGCCGCTGCTCCAGTCCACTCCAAAACTTCCTCTCCTCCCCTTCCCCATCCCGCACCCACAATCCTTTCGAGTCCTCGTCGCCCCGCGGGCGTGGCATGTCCGCAACGGGGGTGGCGCTCAAGATCATTCGGGAAAAGGGACCGCCTTCCGGCGCTTGGGATAATTCACAGAAGCCCCACTGTCACTGTCCATAATTCCCTACCTAGGCTCTGCCTAGAAGGGTTCTTACTCTCTTGGTTTAAAGGGCCAGTATCCGCCCCGCGGTTCCCCTGATACGTCCCCTTAGCTTAGCGTTGCTGATCTCATCTTAGCTTAGTTTATTTCATCTTAGCTTAGCTTAGCTTCATCTTAGCTTATCTTAGCTCAGCATAGCATATCATAGCATATGCTAGCATATCATATCATAGCATAGCATAGCGCGGCTTAGCAACGCATAGCATATCATAGCAAACCTTAGCATAGTACAGCGCATAATGACATACCATAGCTTAGCATAACGTAGCATAGCATATCGCAGCATGGCATAACATACCATAGCATAGCATAGCGCAGCATAGCATGGCACAGCATAGCATATCATAGGAACTAATGCTGCTTTCCTAGGGGCTCCAACTTCTAGGTAGGGTCGCACTGTGGTATTTACTAATGTCCTGGAGAGTCCAGCTGCGCCGGTAGGCCCTCGTTTCGACTCCGATGGACGGTCATCTCGACCCCCCCCCCAAAAAAGGTCGTGAGCCTACTGGTCATTTTGACCAGTAGGCTGACGAGCCGGGGACGTCCCCGACGCGTGAGTCGACTGGTCTTGGGGTCGTGAGTCGACTGGTCGGCCTCGGGAATTTCCGAGACCAGTCGACTCACGACCCCTAGACCAGTCGACTCACGCGCCGGGGACGTCCCCGAGGCGTGAGCCCACTGGTCATTTTGACCAGTAGGCTCACGACCAAATCGCTGATAGGCAATCGGGCTGAGAGGACCAGTCGGCTCACGCGCCGGGGACGTCCCCGATGCGCGAGTCGGCTGAGATGACCAGTCGGCTCACGCGCCGGGGACGTCCCCGACGCGTGAGTCGGCATACGACGATGACCAGTCGGCTCACGCGCCGGGGACGTCCCCTCGGCGCGAGTCGGTTGAGATGACCAGTCGGCTCACGCGCCGGGGACGTCCCCGAGGCGTGAGTCGACTGGTCTTGGGGTCGTGAGTCGACTGGTCAGCCTCAGGAATTCCCGAGACCACTCGACTCACGACCCCGCGACCAGTCGGCTCACGCGCCGGGGACGTCCCCGAGGCGTGAGTCGGCATACGACGATGACCAGTCGGCTCACGCGCCGGGGACGTCCCCTCGGCGCGAGTCGGTTGATATGACCAGTCGGCTCACGCGCCGGGGACGTCCCCGAGGCGTGAGTCGACTGGTCTTGGGGTCGTGAGTCGACTGGTCAGCCTCAGGAATTCCCGAGACCACTCGACTCACGACGAGTCGGCTCACGCGCCGGGGACGTCCCCGAGGCGTGAGTCGGCATACGACGATGACCAGTCGGCTCACGCGCCGGGGACGTCCCCGATGCGCGAGTCGGCTGAGATGACCAGTCGGCTCACGCGCCGGGGACGTCCCCGACGCGTGAGTCGACTGGTCTTGGGGTCGTGAGTCGACTGGTCAGCCTCAGGAATTCTAGTCGCTTCGCGTATCCCCATCAACCCATCAAGAAACACTGTCCAGGCGAATTGAGCGTTGAGGGACGGCCGAACCGTGTGAATGAGAGAGGGAGTGAATGGGACAATTGGATGGACGTATGATGGAGTATGGATAAGGATTAACCCAGCGCGACCCTACCTAGAAGGTGGAGCCCCTAGGAACGCAGCATTAGTTGCTATGCTATGCTATGCTATGATATGTTGCGCTATGTTGTGCTATGCTATGCTGTGCTGCGCTATGATATGCTATGCTATGCTAAGCGATGCTATGTCATGCTGCGCTGTGCTATGCTAAGCTATGCTATGCTATGCTATGCTGCGCTATGCTATGCTATGTTATGCTGAGCTAAGATGAAGCTACGCTAAGCTAAGATGAAATAAACTAAGCTAAGATGGGATAAGCAACGCTACGCTAAGGGGACGTAGCTGGGGGAACCGCGGGGCGGATACTGGGGGAACCGCCTGGGCAGGTCCCCACTGCCCGGCCCTTTAAGCCAAACGCGTAAGCACCCTTCTAGGCAGATCATAGGTAGGGAATGATGAATAGGATGAGGCGGAGGATGAGGCGGAGGATGAGGCGGAGAGGGATGGTGCATGCTATCGGCCACGCGGCGGGGACCTATGCTTGCCGCTCCGATGTGATCCTTGCCGCCCCGCCTGGTGGATCTAGAGGCAGGAGGGGGATGAGAAAGGATATGAGGGGGTAGGATGAGGAGAGCAAGCACACGGGTCATATGTAGGGCTCTTGGATGCTTCATCTCCTGTGCGTCTTGGAGTGTCTTGGGGGGTCTCTTGGCGGTCGTGGGGGGCTCTTCGGCGTCTTGGGTGCCTCGGGAATGCCTCTTGGGCCCGCTTGGGATCCTTTTGGGGGCCTCCTGGGTGCCTTTTGGAGGCCTCTTCGGGCCATAGTCTTGAGACCTCCTGGGGCCTCCAAGGCGCTTCTTGGGGCCATCTTGGAGGAGATGGATCAACCAAGCGAGGGGCTTTAATCCCACCAGCCCTCTGGGCGCAGGTGGTCTAGGGCGTTTCTCTTTCCAACCTCCTGCCTTTCCCTGCTCGGGATGTTCACCTCCCCCCCCCCTGCGTTTGGACGGGGGGGGACGGACCCATAGCAGCGTCCAAGATGGCCCAAGATGGCTCCAAGAGGGCCTCCGACGAGCGCAAGATAGCCTCCAAGCTGGTCCAAGATAGCGGTAGACGGGTCAATATAGCCTCAGACACGCGTCCAATATGCCTCAAAACGGCCCCAAGACGGTTTTAAGTGCCCTCCGAGGCCTCCAAGAAAACCCCCAAGAGGCCAAACTCCTTCAAACACCTACGGACAATCAATGTTTTTTTGCTTATCGCTTTTTCGCCTCCGAAGGGCTCTTGAGGCCTCAAGATGGCCCCAATATGGCCCAATATGGGCCCACGATCGCCCCAATACGGCCCCAAGAGCGCCCAAGAGCGCTCCAAGAGCGGGCCAAGAGGGTCCCAAAACTGCATGTTTGAGCCTCCGATGGGGGGGACACAATAATTGAGGCCCCCCCCCCTAATGACCAAGATGGCCCCAGGAGGCCCCTCAGGCATCCTAAAAGAGTCCCACGAAGGCCCCCAGACCCCCCCAAAGAGCCCCAAGAGGGCCCCAAGACGCCCCAAAAGAGCCCCACGAAGCCCAAAAGGCCCTAAGAGAAGCTCAGGAGAGCCCCAAGAAAGAGCCCCAGGAGGCCCCACGAGGGGCCCAAGAGAATCCCAAGAGAGCCCCACGATGCCTCCAAGTTTCGGAGCGCACGCGAGTTTAATATACAAATCAGTGCAACATCCATTACGAGTCGTCGAAACACCCATCACCCCCCATCGAAGCACCATCGTAGTTTGCACTGATTCCCATCTTAAACTTCAATGCGGGAAGCTATGTGTGATCCTTGTTTTCTCGAAGACGGCTGCGCGACTGCATGCGCCCTGCCGCCCCTGATTCACCAACTCCCCTGCTGATCATTTCTGGATGGGCTGGTGGGGATACGCGAATCGTCAAGAATTAACGTCCCCCCAAGAGGCCAAACTGGGGCCAAAACCATACTAAAACAAATGAGTTTGGCTTCCTCGACACCTCGCGGAACCCCCTGTCCAGGTCCAGGGGGGGGGGTATGGGGAGGGGTACCCCCCCCCCGAAGGGGAAGAAGAAGGAGGGGTGGAAGAGGAAACTCCCTAAACACCGACGCCCTCAGAGGGCTGGTGGGGTTCTCGATGCCGTCGTGTAGCCGGTTTGGCTCGAATGATTCATTGAGTGATCTTAGCGGGCACCGCATCCGCCATTATTATGGCCCCCAAGAAGTCTCCAGTTTCGGCCAAGGCTGCCACCAAGCCTGGCAAAGTTGCCAAGCGCTCCTCCGATGCCGCTGTCGCCGATGGCACTCATCCCAAGGACGACGTAGACACCCATGCTGCGAATATGAATGCTGCGTATTACTCCAAGCTGCAGACCGCCTATGACACGATCCTGTCGTGCGATGATTTCGGCGCTGCGTTCTTGAAAGAGGATCCCTGGGGCCTGGAATGAAACCTCGATCGCTACTTATCCTTCTCCTCATTCTCCTCCCTTCGGACAATTTGTCATCCTCCTCCCCTCCATCGTCGACCTCCTCCTCCTGGACCTCCTCCTCCTCCTCCTCTTTTTCTTTCTCCTGTTCCTCCTCCTCCTCCTCCTCCTCCTTCTTCCCCTCCTCCTCCTCCTCCTCTTCCTCCTCCTCTTGCTCGGACTCATCGCCCTCGCGAGTTTGTCAAGTTCTGCCCTGCCACCGTCTTTCCCTCGTCGCCCAAGGACCCGCTGCCGCTCACGAAGAATGCTGATGAACACTGCGGGATCATGGCTCCGTTTAGTATGGATGATTTCCAAGTGTCTATGGAGACGAAGGGTGAATATATATGTGGTGGCAATGCTGCGTGGGTCAACCCTTTCTGGTCCTATTCAGGCGGTATGCCACTCGACGTTGCAGCATGGGATGTCATCATCAAAGATAATTTTCACGATGCCCACACAGCCCGCTACCCAGGACTTCTAGTGGTGGCCGTACTAGGCGAACGTACTCCGGCGAACCCACAGATGCGCGGGTACCTCCGGATGATCAGCCCCGAAGAGACCCTCCATGCCCTCTATATCAAAGTCGCGCAAGAGATCGACCGCAACGCTACATCGACGGAGCTAAAGAAATGGGGTGCGGCCTATCTAAGTGTGCCTATGAAATTCGTGAATTTGAAGAACCACTGGGACGGCTTCTGGAAGGCCGGTGAAATGCGGGAGAAGATTGGCAATGACTACGAACTTCTGTATCCAACACCGACGCAGCGCGCCGTGCAGATCGCTAACTTCAAGGCCAAGATCCTCAAAGAGCAGAGCCTGGACCTCACGCACGCGCAAGTTTTCGAACACTACAAGAAGAACTTGACTTTCTCCAAGGCGTCGTCGGACAAGATGTCCGTGAGCTACGTCGACAGCGCCTTGACTGTGTACAAAGGACTACTGTCGTACCCAGTCGCGCTGGACCTCGTCACTGAGATGAAGAATCATGCAGGGAAGAAGACGCCCTACGACTCTATCTACAAGATGGAGCTCTACACGCGGAAAGCGAACGATATCCCTAGGATGCTGTGGATGCTTCGGTACACTAACGAGGTCATCATCGAGGGCACCGTCGGGCCGGGGGAGCTCACTTTCAACAATCTGAGTGGAAAAAACCAAGTGGGAGGCAAAGGGCTGCTGGACCTGTTCTCCATGAAGGAGGATCTGCGAGTCAGTTTGATCGGCCCGACCCTGGATGGCATTAACTTGGAGTTCAATGGAAAGGAAGCTATTCGGGCGACCTTCGCGTCTTGGGACTCGTATCGGAAGGGCTTCGGCGGGGGCTCAGCTGGGACTGTCGACACGACGTGGCTGACCGTGGAGAAGAAGAGCACGCAGTATTACATCGCCCTGGTCAAGGATATCGTCTTCGACAGGAAATACGACTGGATCATAAAAGGCGTCTTGCGGAACAGACGGGGCATCGCGGATGTGCTCGATCACGAAACCATCGCATCGAGGATACATCATATCAATGCGCTTGTTAAGGAGGCAGATCATGGAACGGTGTCGTCTCAGCAGGATGGCGTCGATCGCAAGACGGACGCCGTCCCGATCGATGACGACGTCGACTGCGTCATGACCGCGTTTCGCACTGCGCTCGGCAATATCGACATCAACACTGGCAAACCTATACTGGGGACTGACACCATCACCAAGCTGGAAGATGATAAGCGCAACCTCATCAAAGACTACGCCGCCAAAGCGAAGGAGGACACGAGGAACAAGGTCAAGCTCATCAGCATCGACGGCAAGTCAGTGCATACAATCGCCAGCCTCATCAAGGACACGCCATTTGGGAAGCTGCGCGCCAACAAAGACGGGCCCAACCATTGCCTGATCGTGGTTGACGCCAAACTCCATGGCGTCTGCAAGGGGATGGAACAGAGCCGGCATCCCGCCTTGAGGACTGGCGAGCTCGGTGCTGTCGTGTCGGCGTTCCTGAAGTCCAGGATGCCATCGGCTGATGACACGATTCAGATCATGCCCGGCGACATGTATGCCTTCTTCGACGGCGGCAAGAACTACGAGACCAAGATGCTGAGCATGCTCGTCACGGCAGATGGCAAGAAGATCACGGAGAAGCACACTCGGCAGCTGAATGTCATCTACTCGGAGGCTGCACTGGAGCAGCGGAAAGAGCTTACCCGAGGCTTCATGACTGTCGCTCAAGTGGAACGTGTCTTTCTTGTCACCAAAGACAACACGAACCTCGATAAGCAGCCCAACCTGCACTTCCCTGGCACGACGAGCGGTGACAGCCTCTACGGCGTCGGACTCCCCAGCCTGTCAGACCTCTGGGTCCTGCAATACGGCGACAAGAAGAGAATTCTCGGAGACGCTGGTATGCCGCTCCCAGGTGGCAAGACTGAGGGCCTCCCGTCGAAAGACGATGGCGTTATCAAGAAGATGAAGAAGACCGACAAGACATGGGAACCCATCACATTCCACAGCAACCACAAGCACCTCTACGAGGAGATCCTTCATCGGACGCACTCGAACGTTTGCGTGTATGACCTGACATGCCTGGATGGCATCCTCGCGAAGGTTTGCATCGAATCTGGAATCCCGTACTTGGGCCTGGTCTGGACCGACGAGTTCCGCGAGGCGCTGCTCAATCACCTGGAGACGCAGATGTTCCAGTGCTACTTGGATCCGGACAGCGACCACTACAAGGCCGACCTCGCTGCTGTGATGGGCGACAAGAAGACTGACGGTGACCACCTCGAGACGCCGCTGACTAAGAAGCGTATCTCGGGGGGCTCTCGAGGCACGGCGGCAAAGCGCAGGAGGCAGGCCTGCAAGGGGCAGCAGACCAAGCACGGCAACGGTTCAGCCATCGCCAAGGCCGCAGCGGAGCAGCAGGATGACGAGGACGGTGTTGGCGGGGATGGTGGAGCTGATGATGGCGGCCTCGGTGACGACGACGAGCCAGCGGACTCGGGGAACGATGATTTCTGAGGGGCAGTGGTGTTTGACTCCATTGATTTCGGGGAGCCTGCCGCTGAGGTTGGCGGTGAGGCGCACTCGGCGAGAGTGCAGCGGTGCTCTGACTGTGCGTGCCTGGCGGAAGCAGCAAGGCGTTGCCACAGATTCAATCGACGATCCAGCTCGCGAAGCTGGCGGATCCACGCATGAAAAATGAGTTTGTTTCGAGTGATCCCCACCGGTCACATGCTATGCTATGATATGCGTTGTTATGCTATGGCTTTATGGCGTACTCTGTCGTGCTATGCTATACTGCTACGCCACGCTCTGTTATGGTATGATTCATTGACTGCGAGGTGTTGACGCTGCTACGGTGCGATATGTTATGCCATGGTATGTTGGGGTATGGCAGATCATGTCATGATGCGTCAGAGTATGTTATTGTATGTTACGGTGTGAGGTGTGATGTCATGCTACGTTCCATGTGGCAACGTATGACTTAGCTTTTATGGTGTTTTGCGATGCTACTTTCGCTATGCTATAACAATTTACGCCGCGCTCTGTCATGGTACGCTTTGTCATTGTATGGAACGGCATGTGCTGTGATGCTGTATTGTACAATGTTTTGTGTTGTCGTGGTGTAGTATGGCATTGCGTGCGTTATTATGGTATTGTGCCATGCTTTGCTATTTCATGTTATGTGATTGTGTGACGTGTTATGCGTTGGTACGTTCAGTTATGTGTTGATGTGTTATGCTATGGTCGGTGTGTTTGTCATGCTATGTAATGGCGTGTGCTGTGATGATGCGCTATGGTATGCACTGCTCTGCCATGGTGTGTTATCTTACGCTATGGCCTGTCATCATATGGTATGCTATGCTCGGATATGTTTTGTTCGGTGGTGTGGTGTCATGTTCTGTTCTTTGGGGGGCCTGGGATCTGTCGCCCGCGGCATGCAGACTGAATGGGCGAGTCGGCGCGGGGGGCGGGACCCTCCGGGATTGTCGGGGGGGTCTTGGAGTCTGGCGGCTATGCAGAGTCGGCTAGTCGGTGCGGGGGGTGGGGCCACCAGAGATCGGGAGCCTGGCATTCTGGCGGCAGCGGTACGCAAGGCGGGGGCAGGGATTACCGGGGGCCTGGGAATCTGGCGGCCGCGGCATGCAGGGCCCAGGCGCGGGGGGGGCGGGTCGGCCGCGGTATGCAGGGCGGGCGGGCCAGGATGTCTGTTCTTAAAATCTAACGACCCCAACCTGTCGGGTGGGGAACAACTTACCATCCCCCTCTTCTGACTCTCTACTCCTCCTCCGTGTTCTCCCCTTCCCATCCTTCCTCCCTCTGCCCGCCTCCATCCCTCAAGCGTCGTTGTCGTCGTCAGTGTCAACGGCAACGCCATCGACATCGTCATGTGTCATCGGCATCAAGAAACATCGAATTTGGCCACCATCGCCATCGTAATTCTGCTCCATCGGTTTCGCAGAACACTGCTAAACTACAAATTACCCCAGTGCGACCCTACCTAGAAGTTGGAGCCCTAGGAACGCAGCATTAGTTGTTATGTTATGCTATGCTGCGCTATGCTATGCTATGCTATGCTATGCTATGCTATGCTATGCTGCGCTATGCTATGTTATGCTAAGCTAAGCTATGTTATGTCATGCTGCGCTGCGCTATGCTAAGCTATGCTATGCTATGATATGCTATGCTAAGCTGCGCTATGCTATGTTATGCTGTGCTATGCTGCGCTATGCTATGATATGCTATGCTTGGCTATGCTATGCTATGCTAAGCATGCTATGCTAATGCAGCGCTGCGCTATGCTAAGCTAAGCTAAGCTAACCCTCTAGGCAGAGCCTAGATAGAGAATTACACCCATGTTAATGAGATAAGCAACGCTAAGCTAAATGGACGTAACTGGGGGACCGCGGGGCGGATGCCGGGGGAACCGCCCTGGGCGAGCGCCACTGCCCGGCCCTTTTAAGCTTAGACTGTAAGAACCCTTCTAGGCAGAGCCCAGGTAGGAAACAAAACAACAAAACAAACACCAACTACAAACAACACAACAATACGGGACAAACAACAAAACAACATGGAACAATACAACTACAAACAAACACAACAAACAACACGGAACAACAAATACAAACAAAACAACACAACAAAACGGCATGCCGACTGCATGGTAACCAGAAGTGCCATTTTGGCTGAAGGAACTTGCTGAGGTTTTGCACCCGAGTAGTATCCATCAATGCACAATGTCCTCTTACGCCGACATGGATGATGACATGATGCCTAATGTACGCCGTTTGCCTACTGTCCGCCAGAGGCCTGCCATGGTCGAGACCGCGACTCCACGCAGGCCGCCAGCTGCTAAGTCTACGCCCAAGCCGCGGGCTGAGAAGCGCGGTCGCAGAGGCTCTCGCGGGCCGTCGCAGCAGCCTGCTGCTAAAGCCAGCAAGGCTGCACCGACCAGGACGATGAGCACTCCGTCAGCAGCTGTCGGTGGGTTCCGCTCGCATCTCTTCAAGCAGAAGCACCCGGATGACATCCTTGGCGCAGACATCCTCAACCCGAAGGGTTTGACGATGGACAAGTCGTTCAGGAGTAAAGCCCACCAGATTCTCAAAACTTATCCGTACGATGGTACGCTGACTATGGGAAGCGCATGTACTGGCTGGGCAGTGGGCGTGCAAGCCGCTATGCGGATGCCTACCATCGACCACAAGCTCAAATTTGGATGCGACATCAACAAAAGTGTCCAGAAGCTCGTTCGTCAGAACTTCTGCTGTGAGAGGTGGTACGATGACGTCTGCGACCCAGCCTTCAAGTGGGCAGGCCACGTCGACATGTTCGAGTTCGGGATGCCTTGCCAACCTTGGAGCAGAAGCAACGTGAAACCATCCGACGAGAAGGGCGTGCATGACAGTCGGGCGCATGTTGCGGAGCCTATCAAGGAGTACATCATCGAGAACCTTCCAAAGTATTGGTTCCTGGAGCAGGTGCCTCAGATTCTATCTGGGGAAGGCTTGGTATTCCTGCAAAATTTCTTGAAATCCCTTCACGACAAGACTTACGGGGCCTACCACGTCCAGGCCGCTCTGATCAACTCCATGGACTGCGGGTGCCCAGAGGACCGCCTTCGCCTCATCATTGTGGGCGAGTTGACGTTGGCCGTGAACGGCCCCAGATTTGAGATGCCATTGTTCAAAATGCCCAGTGCCAAAGTCAGCGTGCGTTCCACCTACAATGAGTCAGCGTTGCAAGACTCGAGGGGCAAGTTGCTTGAGGACGCCATCGTGTCTGAGGGCCTGAACGCCGGCGAGACGCAGCGCCTCAATGAAGCGTACGAGTTAATCAGGAAGGGCGGTGTCGACCCAAAGAAGTCCCCTTTCGTGATCGACATCGGCGGAAGCAAGGTACTCATCAAGCTGGATTGTTTCCCCACGATGACGGCAAACAGGTGCTCGAACTTATCGTATTGGAGTACGGAGCTCACGAGGAAATTCAAGATCGAGGAGTTGGTACGAGGCCAAGGTGGCGACCCATCGAGACTCGACCTCACTGTGATCAGTCCGAGGGCCATGGGCCAGATCGTGGGCAATGCGATATCCGTGCCGTTGTTTCGTAAGGTCCTAGACAATATTGTGGACAGTTTCGCTGCTTCTAATTCTTGAGTCGGTGCCGCGTCGCTGCGCTTTGGGGTGATATGTAGACGGAGAGTCGTCTACAAGGACGAGTCCAACACGTTGAACATCATCTCCATCACCATCATAATTATGACACTCACCGTCATCAGCACCATCACCACCACGATCGCAATCATCATCAGCATCGCCATCACCGCCAGCACCACAACCATCACCATCACCATCAGCATCATCATCACCATCACCATCATCACCATCATCATCAGCATCATCATCACATCATCATCAGCATCATCATACTCATCATCAGCATCATCACCAGCACCAGCATTAGCACCAGCATACTGATCATCAGCATTATCACCATCACCATCAGCATCACCATCATCACCATCATCATCGTCATCATCGTCGCCCTCGTCATCCTCATTCTTAACCTCATCCTGAACCTCATCACCAGCCTCATGCTGATCACCTCCATCATCCTCATCACCACCATCACCGTCATCACCATCGCCACCATCATCGCCAACGCCGTCGCCATCGTCAGCGCCGTCGTCGCCGTCGTCAGCATCATCTTCGCCATAAACACTACAAACACCATCATTATAAAAAACGCAACCACGGTCATCCCCGTAAACGGTCCCTCCTAAAAGGGCAAATGATACACCCGATCCGACATTTCGAGCCCTCAGCCCCGGGGGGTCTTCTCCAAGAGGCCCCAACGAGGTTCCACGAGGCCCCCAAGAGGCCCCACCTCCTCCCTTCCCCTCTCCTCATTTCCCCCGTGACCGAACGGATTGTGATGTGTGAGCTCGTTTTTCATTCCTTTTCTGATCCTCTTCCTCATCGCCGTATTCCTCGTCGCTCGCCGTTCCTTCCACTCTTTCTTCCTCCTCCTCCTTCCCTTCCTCCTCCAACCTGCGCGTGGCCTGAGGGACGGGGGGCGCAGGGGCTGGACCTCGAGTCGAGGAGGGGGAGGAGGAGAAGGAGGAGGAGGAGAAGCGCCCAAGCTTCGGCCCCGCCCGCCTCCCGGAGAGGCGAGAGGGAGGAGAGAGAGAGAGAGAGAGAGAGGGAAAGGAGGGAAGGACGCGACGGCGGCGCCGACGACGCCGACGGCTCCCTGGTCCGAAGCAGCGGCGGCTTCGAGCATCCGCGCTGCAGGCTGACACTGAGGCGCAGCATGTTGCTGGGTATTCGGCCCATCCCGCCACCGTGCCTGGGTTGCGGGGCAGAGTTTCCAGGTGTGTGTCTTCGGGTCTCTTCGGGGCGCTTTCGGAGAAGGATGATAACATGGATTGATAAGGAACGATGGAGCATGATGACACATAAGATGAGGATGAGGAGGATATGGAGGATGCAGGAGGAGGGCGAGCACTAGAGTCCTCTTGGATGCCTCTCGGAACATTTTTTGGTGAATAGTGGATTCCCATTGGGGCGTTCTTGAGGGTGCCTTGGTTGCCCAATGGGGCTCTTGGGTGTCTTGGGGCCATATGAGGGTATCCTGGGACTTTCTGGGGGCCACTTTTTGAGATATCCTTTGAGGGCCTCTTGGGGCCATCGTGGGTGCGCGCGCGGCGACTTTTGCATGTTGTCCACTGTGGGCAAGTCGCCATGTTGGACTGGAAACCCAAGTGAACCCTTAACACTGGCCGGTCGCATTTTGAAGTTCGCATGCGTTGTTTATTTGTGTTTTCGTTTTTTTTTTATTATTTTATTTTTTTCTATTTTTATCTATTTTTTTAGTTCTTTATTTTTTGTTTAAAAAAAACTGCGACCAGCGTGATTTGATTTCGGGTGACACGCCCACGCGTGGGTCACCACATCGCGCGCGCGCGGACGCGCGCGTGGCGAAGTTTGGATTGTCCGCAATGGAAAAGTCACCATGTTGGTCTGGAAACTAAAGTGAACCCTTAACGATGACCGATTGGATTTTGAATTTAACATGCTCTTTCAACGTAGCGGCCCAAGCAAAATGAATATCTTGCTGCTGGAATGGGAAACGGGGGAGGATGCCCTGGCGGCGGTCCTACCGACTGAGCCGCCAGGGCTCCCCCCCCCTCCCAGCTGGGCTGTCCCCCCCCGTCCGCCCATTAATTTTTTGGACCTCCCCGCCCTGGGGTTGCCCGCCGCGCGCCCGCCATGGGCGGCGCGGCGCGTGTGCGTGCGTGGGCTCGGGCCGTGGCCCCTGTGGTGGTTCTACCCGCCTGGGGGGCCGCGGCCGCCTCACTGGTGGCTGCCGCCGCCAGAAGACCTCGAGTCCTCGTGGCCCCCTGCCCCCTACTGGGGGCAGATGGGTACGCCCCACGCGCTCGCGCTTGTGTGGTTCGAGGCTGGCGCGTGCTCCTGGGCAAATCAAGCGCCCCACTTTTTTTTTTTTTTTGTTTTCTTGTTTTTGTTTTTATAGATATATATATATACATGTTTTCTTTAAACAAATGTTTGTTTTGTTTGTTTTTATGTTTTTTGTTTGTTTTTATTTTTCCTTTTTGTTTGCATCCCAGGTACCACTACACGTGGTACGACCAGCACGAGGACTACGCAGTCCTCGCCGCAGCGTGAAGGCTTTCCCACGGGGGGGGGGGCTGCTTTTGCGTTTCCCTTTATCTCCCTCCCTCTCTGTTTCCCCCCCCCCCCTCCTTCTCCGTCGTTGCCAGTTTGGCTCGGCCCATGTTTTGCTCGAGCGGAACGCAGAGCCCAAATCGGTTTCGGTTTCGTGTTCGTGCGTGCCGTGCGTCGCGAGGCGAAGCTGCGTGGGCGGGCGATAGATTTGCCGCCTCCGGCTGACTGAGGCGCGGCCGGACCAACAATCTCCCTTCCGGCAGCCGGTGTGCCGCGCGGTGTCCTGCTGGTAGCCCGCCGGTGTCCCGTCGGTGTCATGGTGATGATGATGATGATGATGACGCTGTTGATGTTGTTGTTGATGATGGTGATGATGGGCATGGTGGTGATAATGATGGTGCCCCGATAATGATGATGTTGATGATGATGCTGAAGATGACGATGGTGTCCAGATGATGATGAAGAAGATGATGCTGGCCCTGATGATGTTGATGATGATATGATAAGGTGATGGTGATAATGAATATGATGTTGATGATGGTGATGGTGTCCCGATGATAATGCTACTAAGGTTAATAATGATGCTGTTGCCAATGGAGATGGTGAAAATGATGATGGTGTCCTGGTGATGATGATGATGATGATGCTGACGATGAGGGTGTCCCGATGGTGATGGTGTTGCTGATGATGATGATGAGGTGATGGACATTAACTTTATGGTGGCACACATGTATACAATTTTATGTATATACAGATGTGTGCGTGTGTATGTAAGGGTGCACATGCATATCCAGATGTGCATACATGTGTTGTTTGCATACGCGTGTGCATACTGTATATGTACAAATGTATGCATATACGTTGATGGGGGCCTCTAATCAAATACATGTGGGTGTATGCTTATATATGTATGTGCACTTACGCTACAAAAGCCGCCATGCGCGCGATCGCGCGCGCGCGAGAAGCGCGCGCTGCGAGTTCTGTAGTGTCCTCAATGGAAAAGTCGCCATGTTGGCTTGGAACTGAAGTGAACCCTTCACGGTGACCAACGGGATTTCGGGTGACCCGCCCGCGCGTGGGTCACCCGATCGCGCGCGCTCGCGGGCGCGCGCGCGGCGAGTTCTGCATTGTCCACAATGAAAAAGTCGCCATGTTGGCTTGGAACTAAAGTGAACGCTTAACGGTGGCCAACGGGATTTCGGGTGACCCGCCCGCGCGTGGGTCACCCGATCGCGCGCGCGCGGACGCGCGCGTGGCGAAGTTTGGATTGTCCGCAATGGAAAAGCCACCATGCTGGTCTGGAAACTAAAGTGAACCCTTAACGGTGACCGATTGGATTTTGAAGTTAACATGTGTTTTTTCAACGTTTTCAATAATAGAGAAGTCGCCATGATGGCCTGGAAATTATGGTCACATATTTGGTTTAATCGTTAAGATGTTATTCGTCTCATAAACAAGAGTTGCCAATATTCACATGGCGAGCGGCGCGCGCAAGTGACACGCGTCATTCGCGCGCGCGCGTGGAGTTTGGTCGTGTCCACATGCGAAAAGTCGCCATGATGTTGGCTTGGAACATCAAGCGAGCCCTCCACTGTGAATTACTTGAACATCCTGCATGGCATGCTACATCCGTGGGACAATGGTAGCGCATTGTAGCACTGCGCTATTCAACGTACGTTCTTTTGTACAAATACACATTAACTATATATATACACACGCGCACATCTACATGTGTGTATATACATATATATATACATATATGTGTGTATATATATGTGTATATTTACATATACATACATACATATACACATATATGTGTATATGCGTCGTTGGGCGCCCGAGTCGAAAACCACATCGCGGCAGAACGCCGTTTTTTGGATACCAGTGAGTTGCTTGCTTTATGTATCGTGTCTCGCGTCGGCACTCTCATTGTATGTATGTGTATATATATATATATACATACATATGTATGTTTGTATGTCTGTATGTATGTGTGTATGTATGTTTATCAGTATGTTTGTCGGTTTGTCTGTCTGTCGTATGCATGTGCGTGCAAAACGTGCGTGTGCGCGCGTGTCTGGGGCGCATAAAATTGTGTGTTTATGATAACATATATACATATATATATATATATACATATATATATACATGTGTAAATATACATACATGCATCGTGTGTATGTCTGTTTGTCGGTCTGTCTGTCTTGTTTGTCTGTCTATATGTCTGTATGCATGTGCGCGCATAGCGCGCGTGTGCGCGCATGTCTGGGGCGCACTCCGCGGGGGGGAAAAATTGAAAAATTGCGCTATGCATAGACCAGCAAGACATATTTTTCTTTCGAAAATATTGATTTTCTCCTCCCGGCGCCCGGGAATCCCTTCCGGGCCGCTTCCGGCACCCGGGCCGGCGCTCGAGCCAAACGCCCGGGCCAGCACCCGGGCCAGCGCCCGGGCCGGTTCCGGCGCCGGCCGGCGCCGGAAAATTGAATTCCGAGGCGGTGCCGAAAAAAGGCCACTCCAAGACATATTTTTCTTTCGAAAATATTGATTTTCTGCTCCCGGCGCCCGGGAACCCCTTCCGGGCCGCTTCCGGCACCCGGGCCGGCGCTCGAGCCAAACGCCCGGGCCAGCACCCGGGCCAGCGCCCGGGCCGGTTCCGGCGCCGGCCGGCGCCGGAAAATTGAATTCCGAGGCGGTGCCGAAAAAAGGCCACTCCAAGACATATTTTTCTTTCGAAAATATTGATTTTCTGCTCCCGGCGCCCGGGAATCCCTTCCGGGCCGCTTCTGGCACCCGGGCCGGCGCTCGAGCCAAACGCCCGGGCCAGCACCCGGGCCAGCGCCCGGGCCGGTTCCGGCGCCGGCCGGCGCCGGAAAATTGAATTCCGAGGCGGTGCCGAAAAAAGGCCACTCCAAGACATATTTTTCTTTCGAAAATATTGATTTTCTGCTCCCGGCGCCCGGGAACCCTTCCGAGCCGATTCCGGCACCTGGGCCGGCGCTCGAGCCGGACGCCCGGGCGCACTAGCTGGCGCCTGGGCCGGTTCCGGCGCCGGAAATTGAATTCCGAGGCGGTGCCGAAAAAAGGCCACTCCAAGATTCATTTTTCTTTCGAAAATATTGATTTTCTGCTCCCGGCGCCCGGGAAACCCCTTCCGGGCCGCTTCTGGCACCCGGGCCGGCGCTCGAGCCAAACGCCCGGGCCAGCACCCGGGCCAGAGCCCGGGCCGGTTCCGGCGCCGGCCGGCGCCGGAAAATTGAATTCCGAGGCGGTGCCGAAAAAAGGCCACTCCAAGACATATTTTTCTTTCGAAAATATTGATTTTCTGCTCCCGGCGCCCTGGAAACCCCTTCCGGGCCGATTCCGGCACCCAGGCCGGCGCTCGAACCGAACGCCCGGGCCGGCACCTGGGCTGGCGGCCGAGCCGGATCCAGCGCTGGCGTCGGATCTGGCCGTCGCCGGAAAAATTGAATTCCGAGGCCGCGCTAACAAAACTCATCCAAACAGATTTTTCGAAAGTGCATCATTTCTGCTCCCGGCGCTCGGAGGCTTCTGCGTCTCAAGGAGAGGTGGAGCAGACATTAAAGGAGGTAAAAGCAAGCACACGAACGCTATGACGCGCGATGCGCTGCCACAAGCCAGCTTCCCGCAAGATCGGTCCAGAGTGGGAGGGGACGGAGCTGGGCGGGTGAAGGACCACCAGAGCACTGCTCCAG
>CAUYUJ010018672.1:151383-198323 GCA_963575745.1 Prorocentrum cordatum | reverse complement strand
CCCCCACCACTGTCGCACTGTCCCCACTGTCCCCGCAACTGTTCCCACCACGGTTCCCACCGCGGTTCCACTCTCCCCACTGTTCCCACGCCCCTAGCCACTGCCCGACTATCCCCACTGTCCCACTGACTCCTCCGCTGTCCCACTGAACTGTTCCACTGTTCCCACCACTGCCCCCACTGCCCCCGCCGCTGTCCCCACTGCACCTCTGCCCCATTGTCCCACCGCCATCCTCGCCACCGCCTCCCCTTCACCACTGTCCCCACCACCACTGTACCCTCCACTGCCCCACTCTTTCCACCTCATTCCCACTGTCCCCGCACCGCTATCCCCGCCACCACCGCCCCCACCACTGTCCACTGTCCCCACTGTTCCCACCATTGTCCTCACCACTGCCCCCGCCACTACCGCCCCCACCACTGCCCCGCTATCCCCACCACTGCCTCGCTGTCCCTTCACCGCTGCCCCCGCCACCACCGCCCCCACCACTGTCCGCGCCCCCCCTCGGTTTTCGAACGGGGATGGGGGGGGGGGCTCGAACCGGCAGTGACCCCCCTCGGTTTTCGAGTTCGACGGGGGAGGGGGGTTCGAAACGGCAGCGCCCCCCCCTCCTTTTCATGATGAGCTGGGGGGGAGGGGGGCACCGGCACTGACCCCCCCCGGTTCTCCGGAAGGGGGGGGGAGGGGTTCGAACCGGCAGTGGCCCCCCCCGGTTTTCCGCCAGCTGCGTTAGAACACGCTCTTTCCTTTCTTGACATCCCACGCCTCGATCTTCTTACCCTCGGCAGGCCGCTTCGAATGCGACCACTCTCTGTGGGGGCCATTCGACATGACAGCGTGGGCGGCGATGAGATCGGCGCCGACGCCCCGGAAGCCGCAGAAAGACAATCGCGCAATGTGTCCTCCGACGCGGTTGTAGGCACCGATGCGAGACACAATGCTGCGACGAGGCGCTGCCGTAAACCCCCGACCAAGACGCTGATGGACCTGAGGTACCTGAGAAAGCGCTGTCGCCACTGCGGGTCGCCTAAGCCGCAGCCGGTCACCAGGTCGAAGCTGTCGCCAGACGCGAGCAGTCGGCGCGCGGCGCATGGCGATCGGCGAGGCGCGGACCTGTCCCAGTCGAGATTTGCGTCGCGTGTTTGCGCTTACACATCGAGAAGTGACCCAAGATAAGCGCATTGCGATGCATCCTACAAGCTAAACGCGCTGCTCTGAATATCGCGCCATGCCGGGCACGTGCTCAATCGCGCCGGCATACTTCGCGCAGGATGATTCCCCGGCGAGGTGCGCCGGGGCTGCCCTCGAAGGGCCGTCGGCTCATTGAAGGCCGAGGGCGGGCCGCTGCCTACCCGCGTCGTCCTCTGTCTCTGTCTCCGCCTCGTCGGCATGGGCGCGCAATTGCGATCGGCGGCCAAGGGCGCCCCAGGATGATTGCGCGGCTCTCTCGATGGCGCCGATGACCATGGCGAGGCGCAACCTCGGCGCCTTCTGAGGTGGGGCGCGGACCGTGCCGGCTGGCCACCGGATCCGCGCATCGCCGCCCCATGTCCATGTCCAAGACCGCGCGGATTGACTCCGCACTTCGAAACCCGCGCCCCCCCCTGGGTAGGTCGCGGCCCGGACCGCCCCCGATGGGCGTCGTGGAGCGGCGGAGCGAGGCGCGGCCCTGATCATCTGCGACAGCCACGGGGGTGCTCCCCTGACGGGTGCGCTCCTGCGCGCCGTGGCGGACACCACGGGGGCTCGGGGGCTCGCCCACGTGGATCCGCCGCGGCCAGCGCCTCGCCCCCGCGCGGCCGCCAGCGCGCTGAAGGCGGCTCATCGCGCGCGAGCTCGACCGAGCTGTCGGCGGCGACTCGCCCGCAGGCAGTCGGGCGCGGCGTGGGCGCACCGCGGGCGCGCGCGACCTGCCGCGCTGCCAGGCGCTGTCTGGACGCCGGGCATCGCGAGAATGGCGCCCGCGACGGGTCGCCTCGCAGCTCAGCCTCGACGGCGCCACGCTGCCATTCGTCGTGGCTCGTGGAGGCCTGGGCGTCGGCGCTGGCCTCGATGGAGTTGGCGGCCGCGCTGATAGATCACGCATTCAACCAAATTCGCCGGCCCAACGGGCCAGAGGCGTGCTAAGATCTCCGGTAACTGGTTCACAATTCTTAGTTCGGGCGCGCGGGGCGGCCCCTGGGGCCCCCTCGGCGAAAAGCACCCCGACCGCAGCCCGAGGTCCTGGGAGGGCCCCGGAAGGTCTCGGGAAGGTCCCGGGAAGGTCTAGTCAGAAATGGTTCCCCTCCTGGGCACGGCCTCTCAGGCCCCCCAGAGCGCGCCAATAGGGCCCCGAGAGGCCCCATGACTGCCCAAGAGGCCCCCGAGACGCCCAAAGGGCGCTCCAAGACGCCGAAGGTGGTCCCAAGACGGCCCAAGAAGCCGCCAAGACGCTCGAAATGGCCTCCAAGAGGCCTCACAAGAGCGCCCCGAGAGGCCAACATCATACATTTTACTATGATTTTGAAAGAATTTTGACCCTGTCGCATTTTCGGCTCCCCGATGCTCCAAGACGGCCCAAGAGGCCCCCAAGAGCGCACGAAGACGGCTCAGGTGGCCCCCAAGAAAGCCCCCAGAGAGCCCAAACGGGCCCCGAGACGGCCCAAGAGACGCCCAAGACAGCCCAAGAGAGCCCCAAGACGGCCCCAAGAGGGGCCCAAGATGGGGACCACGAACCGAAACCTTAAGCCCCCCGCCCCTAGAAGGCCCCAGGAGGCCCCGAGAGGCCCCCAAGATGGCCCAAGATGCCGCCAAGAGGCCCCCAAGAGACCCCAGGAGGCCCCAAGGAGGCTCAAAAAACGGTAAGGCTTCAAAAGAATCTCCCCTGCGCCCCCGCACGGCCTCTCAACAGACCCCAGGGCCTCCCAAAGAAGCATCTGGACGACGGCCCTGTTTGGCCCCAAGAGCGCCGCAAGATGCCATCGACCTCCTCCGCCCTTTCCTCTTCCTCCTCCTCCTCCTCATATGCATATTCGCCCTCATCCGCTCCTTCTCATCCTCTTCTCCCCCCCCCCCCCCTCCCCGCTCTCATCCCCCCCCTTCCGGCGGCGCCGCAATGGCCCCGAGCCCGCGCCGAAGCAGTAGCGATCATGCAATGCGGGCCGGCGGAGTGGGCGAAGAAATTGAATAAATATATTCTTCGAAGCAGATGCCGCGCATTGCACCCGATCCACCTCCACGGCAGCAGCACCTGAATCGCCCCTCGACCCACGTGCACGGGTGGATCTGCAGTCGGCGGCCCGGCCGCGATCAGGTCGATCAACTGCCGGGCCCGCTCGCGGCGGCGAGCGCGGCGCTGTTCTATCTGAGCATCAGCGTTGGACTCGAGGCTGGCCAAGGCGGCAAGTCGCGCCGTGATCTCAGGGGCTGAGTCGCGCGCGGCATCCGTTCCGGCGGCGGCGGCCGCCCCCTCGGCGACGCGCCAATTGCCGCGACCGCCTGCTCTTGGAAAGCGGCCCGCTCGCGCCGCCCCCCCGACGCTCGGCGAGGCGGCGGGGCCCGCCGCGCGTGGAACGTTGGATCGCCGGTCGCCAAGGCCCGCGGAATGCCCATTAGCCGGCTGAGACGAAGCCCCCACGCTGCGCGGCCAATGCACCAAAGCGAATTCTCGGGGGCCCCGCGGAGCCTGGGCCCGCGGGGCGGCGCTAGCTCCGGGGCGCTGCAGACTTGCTGGCGCGGCCGGCCCCGGCTCTGCAGGGGTCGGGCAGGGGGGCGGCGGGCGGGCCGATCGTTGCGGCCGTGGCAATGAAGCGGCAACGTCGAACACAGGAGACGCAAGAAGCATGGCTAGAGCGTCGGTGCACGCGAGGCCCTGCACGGCGGCTAATGGCGTCGCCGACCAAGATGCGAACTGACCCGCGCATCTGCCAGGAGCCCCCACAAGCATGGTGCGCCGGACACGGGCTGGGCCCCGACTGCGGCGGCAATCGAGATTCGGCGACAACGAAGCCGACCCCAAATATGCCCGAGAAGGTTCCAGCATCCAGAGCCACCGGCAAGCCCCGAGTCGGCGCGGAAGCTCGGGCCACCTCTTTGGGCGCCTGCACTTCCAAATGCTGGCCCGCGGGCACTCTGCTCGGAAGCGGCGCGCCGAGCCGCCGACGCTGCGCGCCGCCGCCGCCCCGTCGTAAAACTGCTGGCCCCCGGCGCGGCCCATGCCCGCGCCGCTGGACTGCCCCCCCTCGCGCGCACCTTTGCCGTCGCCGCCATTAGAGAACACGGCGTCGACCTTGTCGTCGGTCAGCCGGCCTCGGAAGCCCCACTTCTGATCTGCCTCGCCTTGGCCGTTGCCCTTGCCAGACCACGAGCGCCCATTCTCCTCGGCAAGCTTTTTCCTGGTGGGCCCATGCGCGCAGCGTTGCCGCAGACGCTGGCGACGTTTCATTGCAAGGTACGCTGGGCGTCGATCTGAGCTGGGGGCAAGCCTCCGCGCTGATCCGACATGTCATTGATAGCGCACCCAGGGTCCAGGGTCTGAGCAGTAGTCGGAACATGCGCCGCTCGCACATTGGCAGTGGGCCAACGCTTCACCGGCGCGCGGCGACGCGGCGGCGGGGCACGCGGCCTGCGGCGAGGCGGCGCTCGGCCGAGAGCTTCTGGCGCGCGCGAATGCATCTTGGGCGCCAGGGAGTTCGGCGGCGCGTGCAGCCCAAAGGCCATGCCTTGTAAGTGCCGAGGGCATGTTGCGCCCGCGTCGCGTCGGTCGCGGTTGCCCTCGGTCGCGCTTGCGAAGCCTGCGAAGGATGGGGAGCACGGTGGGCGCTAGCGACGTCGCCGGGCGCGCGCTACAAGATATGGGCCACGGGCCTGAGCATCCCCAAGAGATTGTCGAACTCGGGCTCTGCTGCAGAGCATCGTTTGCGTTGCGGCTAGGGCAGCGCCATAAGTTGGCTGCCCGCGACGCCGACCACTCGGACTGTAGCAGCCCCACGGCATCGGAGCTCCACTTCTGCGCGGCGATCGAAATCGCAGCGTGAGGGGCCGTCAGAAGAACGCG
Organism: Prorocentrum cordatum; assembly: GCA_963575745.1. Classification (NCBI taxonomy): domain Eukaryota; class Dinophyceae; order Prorocentrales; family Prorocentraceae; genus Prorocentrum; species Prorocentrum cordatum. The sequence goes on along the minus strand of CAUYUJ010018672.1, from coordinate 193,288 downwards.
TCGGTGGCCTCCTCGTTGCGCCACCTCGAGGACTCGATGAGCACTGTGTAGCATGCAAGTGTGGACATTCGCCAAGTAGCCCGAACGAACTTGAGAGGTATGCCGTTACCCAAGCATCCTCCAATCATTTCCGCGAAGCTCATAGAATGCGTAAGTCCACAAGCAGCGCCACAACATGTCAATGTGATGGCTGAGCGCTGCTGAACCCATGTCCGTGCAAGCATAACATGCACCCAATGGCGAAGGTAGACGAACTCACGTTCTGGCGACCAGGCATGTGGCTGGCGCACGTTGCCTGCTCATCCGCCGCTTCCGCTCTCTCTCTCTCTCTCTCTCCCTCTCTCTCTCTCTATATATATTTGTCTTCCTCTCTCTCTCTCTCTCTCTCTCTTCCGGACATCATACAGACGAGCAATGGAGGCGACAACGGATGGGGCTGAAAATGCTGCCGAACAGTGTGATTGTGAAGCTGCGGAGATCCTCTCGTGAACAAAGCCGTCGCTGCTGCCTCTCAGGCGCCCATGGACTCGCACCTGCATGAGGGTGAATCCCATCTCGACAATTGCGACAAACGTAAAGAGTAATGGAACGACAACATATGATCAAGGCTGGTGAAACAGGTACGTTGACCTGCTTCAAGCCACCCGGAGTGTGCACAATTCGCAGTAAAAACCGGCACCGACGCGCTCAATCCGAACACGAAAACTGGCCACAGTAACGCGATATAGCGCACGAGTCTGCGCCCGACTGCCTATGCCGGGAAATGGTTGAGGTGAGGGGGCCGAGGCATCGCTGCCGCCTTGGGCTGGCGTGCCCCTGCACAGGGCCATCTGCCCCACGAGAAACGATGCTCCCACAGGGTTTCACAGGGTCGGCTGCAGTCGTCGGTGGTTGCCTACTCGCGTTCCTGGGTGAATTGGGCGAATTTCCGTGAGGGCTGCAAAACACCCATGCGCACAAGCTGCAAACTGTTCAAGGAATGGCGGGTGGTACGAATGCGGAGGGTTGGGAAAGTGCGTATGCGCGTCCACGTCGCACTCTGCGCGTCTTCGGTGGATCGCGAGCTTGGATCGCCCCCAGCGCCACTGCCAACTAACATTTCGGGAGTTGGTGAATGCGAGAGAGGCAGCACGGCGGCAATACAGAAAGATGTAGAGCAGGTACTTTGCCTTCTCAGAAAAAAAGATCTCGCACCGGCGCTTGAGCCAGAACGGACACCAGGCATCCGATTCGAGTGAAGAGGAAGGGGAGGAGGAGGAGGAGGAGGAGGAGGAGGAGGAGGAGGAGGAGGAGGAGGAGGGGGAGGGGGAGGAGGAGGAGGAGGAGGAGGAGGAGGAGGAGGAGGAGGAGGAGGAAGAGGAGAATGGACATGAGAGAGGAGGAAGAAAAGGAAGAGGTCCAACCCCTCCTCACGCAAAACAAAACATGATCGACCCACGAACCCGGAAAGGAATATAGAAATGTAAGGCATGGCAACGTTTGAAAGACACCTGATTGGGCGACGGGCAAATGCAATGCTTAATGTATCGAGTTTGATGCAAATGCATGCTTAATCCTCCTGATCTGGATCTTAAGCTCGAGCTGCCTCAGCATATAGTAGCTGCCTCGGAGCTAACTGACAGGGGAACATGCCAGGAGGACGCGCCGCGGAACGTCCCAAGGGACGCGCCAGGCGACGTGCCAAGGGACGTGCCACAATGACGCACCGCGGGACGTGCCGAGGGGACGCGCTACGGAACGTGCCAATGGACGTGCCAATGGACGTGCCAGGAGACGCGCCGCGCGACGTGCCAGGGGGACTCGCCACGGGACGCGCCACGGAACGTGCCGAAGTTGCAATGCTGAGTGTATCGATCTTGATGTACCGTGCCGTGGGCTGTGCTGTGCTGCGCTGTGCTGAACTGCGACGTGCCATGCCGCGATTGTGCTCTATAGCGTTGTGGATCGAGTCCTCCTTTGCACACGAGTCCTGACCGAACCGACCTAGATCTTAAGCTCGAGCGGCCTCAGCACATAGTAGCTGCCCCAGAGCTAATGGACAGGGGGACATGCCAGGAGGACGCGCCGCGGAACGTCCCAAGGGACGCGCCAGGCGACGTGCCAAGGGACGTGCCATGGGCACGCACCGCGGGACGTGCCAAGGGGACGCGCTACGGAACGAGCCAATGGACGTGCACCGCGCGACGTGCCAGGGGGACTCGCCACGGGACGCTCCGCGGAACGTGCCAGGCAACGTGCCAGGCTGCAATGCTAAGGGTATCGATATTGATGTACCGTGCCGAGGGCTGTGCTGTGCCTGGGCGACCTGGACACGTGAAAACACGAGTTTCGCTCAAGACGTTCTCAGCACATCCTCATGCTAGACATCCGCCTGGACAACCTGGACACGCGCAAACAAGCGTCTCGATCGAGACTTCCTCGACACCGCCTCATGCTAGACATCCGCCTGGGCAACTTGGACACGTGAAAACAAGCCACTGGTTCGAGACATCCTCAACAAATCCTCATGCTAGACACCCGTCTGGGCAACCTGGAGGCGTGAAACTAAGCGTCTCGCTCGAAACATCCTCAAAACCTGGGCACGTGAAAACAAGCATTTCACCTAAGAGATCCTCTGAATTGAGGTCCCCAGGAGAGCACAATATATAATACAAAACAAGCGTTTCGCTCGAGACATCCTCAACAAATTCTGAAAATCAAGCGTTTCGTTCGAGACATCCTCAAATTGTAATTCGCCGGCCCTACTCCCGCACGTAATTTATCGCAGAATAATTTCGCCGGCCCAAGTCGCAGGGGGGCCAGGGGGTTAACCTACTAAAAGAGAACCCTGGGCCCGCGCCCTTTCCGGGAAAAACATGATCGACCCACGAACCCGGAAAGGAATATAGAACTGTAACACATGGCAGCGTTTTCAAAGACACCTGATTGGGTGACGGGCAAATGCAATGCTGAGTGTAATCGATCTTATACCCTGCCGAGGGTGTTGGTGCTGCGCCGTGCTGAATTGCGATGTGCCATTGGCGCGACTGTCTCTATAGCCTCGGGATCGCGTCCTCCTTCTGCAATCCGAGTCATGACCGAACTGATCTGATTCTTAAGCTCGAGCTGCCTGAAACACATAGTAGTGCCCCCAGAGCGAATGGACAGGGGAACATGCCAGGACGAGCGCCGCCGAACAACGTCCCACAAGGGCATGCGCCAGGCGACGTGCCAGGCGGACGTGCCATGGGGTCGCACCGCGGGACGTGTAAGGGGACGCGCTACCGGAACGTGCCAATGGGAGGTGCCACGCGATGTGTCAGGGGGACGCGCCACGCGAAGGGCCAGGGGACTCGCCCAAAGGGGAACGCCACGGAAAACGTGCCAAGGAACGTGCCAAGTTGCAATTGCTGAGATGTAATCGACCTGATTGTTTTTTGTTTATGTAAAAAAACCCCCCCCCCCCCCGTCCGAAATCAGTGCTGTGCTGCGCCGTGCTGAATTGCGATGTGCCATGGCGCGATTGTGCTCTATAGCCTCGTGGATCGAGTCCTCCTTTGCATCCGAGTCCTGACCGAACTGATCTGGATCTTAAGCTCGAGCTGTCTGAACACATAGTAGCTGCCCCAGAGCTAATGGACAGGGGAACATGCCAGGAGGACGCGCCGCGAAACGTCACAAGGGATGCGCCAGGCGACGTGCCAGGGGACGCGCCATGGGGTCGCACCGTAGGACGTGCCAAGGGGACGCGCTACGGAACGTGCCAATGGATGTGCCACGGGATGTGCCAGGGGACGCGCCACGCGACGAGCCAGGGGGACTCGCCAAGGGACGCCCCACGGAACGTGCCAAGGAACGTGCCAAATTGCAATGCTGAGTGTATCGACCTTGATGTACCGTGCCGAAATCAGTGCTGTGCTGCGCCGTGCTGAATTGCGATGTGCCATGGCGCGATTGTGCTCTAAAGCCTCGTGGATCGAGTCCTCCTTTGCATCCGAGTCCTGACCGAACTGATCTGGATCTTAAGCTCGAGCTGCCTGAACACATAGTAGCTGCCCCAGAGCTAATGGACAGGGGAACATGCCAGGAGGACGCGACGCAGAACGTCTCAAGGGACGCGCCAAGCGACGTGCCAAGGGACGTGCCATGGGGACGCACCGCGGGACGTGCCAAGGGGACGCGCTACGGAACGTGCTGGGGACAAGCGTTTCGCTCGAGACATCCTGTCTGTCAAAATCATCTGAATTCCTACGCGCGGGACGCTGCACGCGCGAGACATCCTCGGAATTCCTGCGAGCGGGACGTGATAACAAGCATTTCGCCTGAGACATCCTTTGAATTCTGGCCCCCCACAAGGCCACCGCTCGAGACATCCTCCAATTTTGCAAAACCAGCGTTTCGCTCGAGACATCCTCTACCAATTATGAAAACAAGCGTTCAGGGAAACATGCCAGGAGGACGCGCCGCGAAACGTCCCAAGGGATGCGCCAGGCGACGTGCCAGGGGACGTGCCATGGGGTCGCACCGCGGGACGTGCCAAGGGGACGCGCTACGGAACGTGCCAATGGATGTGCCACGGGATATGCCAGGGGACGCGCCACGCGACGTGCCAGGGGGACTCGCCAAAGGACGCCCCACGGAACGTGCCAAGGAACGTGCCAAATTGCAATGCTGAGTGTATCGACCTTGATGTACCGTGCCGAAATCAGTGCTGTGCTGCGCCGTGCTGAATTGCGATGTGCCATGGCGCGATTGTGCTCTATAGCCTCGTGGATCGAGTCCTCCTTTGCATCCGAGTCCTGACCGAACTGATCTGGATCTTAAGCTCGAGCTGCCTGAACACATAGTAGCTGCCCCAGAGCTAATGGACAGGGGAACATGCCAGGAGGACGCGACGCAGAACGTCTCAAGGGACGCGCCAAGCGACGTGCCAAGGGACGTGCCATGGGGACGCACCGCGGGACGTGCCAAGGGGACGCGCTACGGAACGTGCTGGGGACAAGCGTTTCGCTCGAGACATCCTGTCAAAATCATCTGAATTCCTACGCGCGGGACGCTGCACGCGCGAGACATCCTCGGAATTCCTGCGAGCGGGACGTGATAACAAGCATTTCGCCAGAGACATCCTTTGAATTCTGGCCCCCCACAAGGCCACCGCTCGAGACATCCTCCAATTTTGCAAAACCAGCGTTTCGCTCGAGACATCCTCTACAAATTATGAAAACAAGCGTTTCGCTAGAGACATTCTGTCAAAATCCAAAGAAATCCAAATACCCGCGCGCGGGACGTGGCACGCGCGAGACATCTTCCGAATTCCTGCGAGCGGGACGTGAAAACAAGCATTTCGCCTGAGACATCCTCTGAATTCTGGCCCCCCACGAGGCCCCCGCTCGAGACATCCCCCAAGTTTGCAAAACCAGCGTTTCGCTCGAGACATCCTCAACAAATTATGAAAAACAAGCGTTTCGCTCGAGACATCCGGTCAAAATTCTAAGAAATCCTGACAAAACAAACGAATTAGTCGAGACATCCTCGAAATTCCTGCGCGCGGGACGCGGCCCGCGCGAGACATCCTTGGAATTCCCGCGAGCGGGACACGAAAACAAGCATTTCGCCTGAGACATCCTCTGAATTCTGGCCCCCCGCTCGAGACATCTCCAAATTTTGCGGAAACCAGCGTTTCGCTCGAGACATCCTCCACAAACTATGTAAAATAAGCGTTTCGCTCGAGACATCCTGCCAAAGTTCTAAGAAATCCTGACAAAACAAGCGAATTAGTCGAGACATCCTCGAAATTCCTGCGCGCGGGACGCGGCACGCGCGAGACATCCTCGGAATTCCTGCGCGCGGGGCGCTTTTCCGAGTCGCGGTCGGGGCTCCAGACCCCGTTATTTTTCTAGGATTCTGCGAAAAACGCTCCGCACCCTCTTTTTCACGAGGGAAAGCGGGGGTCTGCGGACCCCGTTATTTATCGAGGATCCGAGATGGGGGGCGAACTTTCCTCGAGCGGGCACGCACAAAACGCACTTTTTCTAAACATGATCGACCCACGAACCCGGAAAGGAATTTAGAACTGTAAAGCATAGACGCGTTTTCAAAGCAGTGCTGAAGGTGTCGATGGCGATGTGCTGTGCCAGGGGCTGTGCTGTGCCCTGCTGCGCTGACTTGGAATTTGCCATGGTGCGCTGAACTGTGCTGTGCTCAAGTGCGTTGTGGATCAACTCGCCCGTGGCCTCCGAATCCTGGCCGAACTAATTTGGATCTCAAGCCCGAGCTGTCTGAATGCAGAACTCACCCTGGAGCTGATCGCAATCGAAACATCCACTGGGACACCTCACGAAACATCCCACGAAACACCTCACGAAACATTGCACGGGACACCTCACGAAACACTCCACGAGACCTCCGTGTTAGATATCCCCGTGAGCGGCGTGGACACGTGCAGGAAGCCATGCCGCCCCCTTCAACAAATTGGCAGGCTGCTGCGCTCTGCCGTGCTGCGCTGATTTAATGCGCGCCCTGCCTTGCGTTAAGTTATTGTGCAGCATGTCATTGTGGATCAAACCGTCCTGTGGGAGCCCTGACCAAATTGACGTGGATTTGAAGCTCGCGCGGCCTGAACGGTCTGAGCGGGGGTCGCACAATATATCCAGAAGCCTCTGGGGGGCTCTCAAGGCCTACGAGGGCTCAAGGAAAACCAAACACGCTCAAGCGCTTGGCTGCCACGATCGGTCCGCGGGCGGCCGCTCTGCCCGGCCTCGATCCGAAAGCCTCCTCCTTCCTCTTTCTCCCTCCTTCTTCTCTTCTTCTCTTCCCCCTCGTCCTTCTCAGCCCCTCTCGCCCCTGGGCTCTGGGCGCAGTTTCGTCCGGGTTAGGATTGCAACGACGATGGTGATACTGTGCCAGGGTCTGTGTCGGGCTGCGCTGTGCCGCGCCGTCCCTTGGGAAACATGCCAAAACGTGTCGCCCGCCACCCCTTCAGCATCGGATCTGAATCGCAAGCGCGCCCGAGCAAGCCCCATGTCTCGAGCGCAAACCATCAACTTGCCCATTGGCGGCAACGCGCCCAAGACGACGACATCGCATCCGCGGGGAAGGGCGATGCGGCACGGCTGTTTCTGATGCTGGCGACGCGGAAGTCGCGCGCACTGGCCGTGGCAGCACAGGAGCAGGAGTATGTTTTCGTCTCCGGGCCGCTCTGACGCAAGCTCTGTATCGCAAAGGGTGTCCGCGACTGAGACGTCGCAGAAACATCATTGCAGGGTGAAACGAAGCCAGCACTGCGCACCGCGATGTGCGATCGCGTCGGCGCGGTAGCGTGGCCGTAAGGGTGGCGTAGGCCTGGAACGCGCGCGACCCCGCGTCGCTACCAGCGCTGTAAATGCGGCGTAGGCCTGGAGCGCGACGGCCCCCGTGAGAAATGAGCGGCGCAGGCCTGCAGCGCGTCGGGCCGCGCCGACGACAGAGTCAGATCCGCGGCCGCGGCGCCGCCGGAGGGGCCCCCCTCGACGCGGCGACGCTGCCCTCGGCCTCCGAGCGCGCGGTTGGCCGCGCAGCTACATGGGCACTGCTAAGGCCATGGCGAAGTTGAAGCTCTTCACTGCCCCGTTGACCGGCGCGAGAAGCAAGCGCGGGGCCACGGGGGTGATGTCCGTGAACTTCCACGCGAACAGCTGCCTGCCCGCGTACTGGGGGAGCGGGTACATGCGATTCAGCAACTCTCGGCTGACGCGGTGGTGATCGAACGTTTGGTCGAACTCGTCGCCGCGCCCCAATTCCTCGCAGGGACCAACAAAGGACGGCCAGCGTTGGGCCCGCGGCTCGGAGGGGGCAACTAGCGATCAACGGTCTAACCGCAGGGGGGGGGCAGCGCCCGGCGGAGCGGGCGGGCGACGGGGGGCAACGGGGGGCCCGTCGGCAGGTCTGTCCTGGCACTCCAAATACGTCGCCTCGAAGCGGATCACCCATGAGGTCGCTCGCGGGGGAGCACGCCCTGGCACGCCGGGGTATGGGATGCCCGAATTCGTCTGGCACAAATATATCTTCTTCCCACGGGCCCAAGTGCGATTGGAGGCAATGCTGATGTCCCACTGCTTGTTGGGGTAGGAACTGATGTGCGGCTCCTTGATCAAGTAGCCGACGGAATCGTTCGGCGGGGGCGCGAACCCATCGGTCCCGCCAGGGGGCCCCGAGGGCGGGCCCGGAGGGGAACCCTCGGGCGGCGCCTTCTTTTTCAACGCCCGCTTGTCAATCCGCTCCCGGGGGCGGCGTCCGTCAGCGGGCGGCTGGCGGGCCCTGGCGACCATGTCGCTCGCAGCGATGTGCGGGCTGGTCGGCGGCCGCGGGCAGCTGAAACGTCAATTGAGCCACGGGCAATTGCAAGGATAAAGATTGCAGTGAGGCAGGAGGGAGGAGGCAGACATCATGGGCCAGGAGAAACGAAGCGCGTCAAGGCGGTTCCTGGTGGCTCCTCAAGGCTTGCAAGCCTCGTTCTCCACATGAAATAAACGGACTTGCTCATAGCTGGACGAACGCATGCACCACGACGCAACGGGGGCGCAGGAGGGCGATGATTTTGGCTCCGCGCCTCTCGCACGCGAGCTTCGCAACGCAAGCAAGGGCTGCGACTGCGACGACACGGGAACACCTGCGGAATGTGAAACGAGGCCGGCACTGCACGCCAGCGCTCGCGCCGGCGTGGCAGCGTGGCCGACGGGATGGCGTAGGCCTGAGACGCGCGCGACCCTGCGTCGCTGCCAGCGCTGTAAATGCGGCGTAGGCCTGGAGCGCGGTGGCCCTCTGGAGCACGATAAGCTGGTCAAAGGCACGAGCAGCACGTAAGCAGGAGGAACGCGAGGGGGCGGGGGCCGCGCGCCGCCAGAGTAACCCCCCTCGACACAGCGCGGGGCACGCGGGGCCGCTCGGGCAGTGCTGCAGCGGTCAGCTGCGGCGGTGAACTCTGTAAGCGCACCATTCAGAGATCAGCCTCATCCGTTCGAATTCCCCAAGTGTAAATAAAGAGGGCCCAGGGCCAGCGCAAATGGCAACGTGCCTGCCACCACCCGCCAGATGGCGATCATGAGAATACATGGCCGCCCCAAGCTCGCGGGTGCCAGCGTTACAGGGTCGGGCGCCGCCGGAGGGACCCCCCTCGGCGCAGCGCCGCCACCAATGAAGCTGATGGCCGCCGCCTTGAGCCCCAGCGTTACAGGGTCAACATTCCTCGAGACGTTGTGCAATTGCTTTTCCTGGAAGAGACGAACGATCACCGGGTCAAAACCGACGTACAACTCCTCGGCGGGCACGCCCGCCGCTATGCGCGTCCGCAGCTGCTCGCGTGCATCAACAAATCTGAGAAAGTCCTCTACGCGGCCGCTGCATGACAACATGAGGTCAGCTGCGGTCGACCTGGCGGGAGTGGCCGCGGCAATACGAACTTCGTCTTCGGAATCCACTGCGGGAGCCTCACCATCATCTGCGTCGTCACCCCCGGCGTTGAAGGCGCTGTCGACCAAACTGCGCTCCTCTTCACGAATGGCTAGTAACTCCTTTGATAATCGCACCCGCTCCGCCTTGAGGATCGCCAGCCGCGCGTCCCTCTCTTCCGGCAGGAGGGGTTGCGCCAGGTACTGTTTCTTGCTGTTGCTGGTGCTGGCGTAAGGGCGGCAGGTGCTGGCGGAGGCGGCGGCTGCGGCGCTGCCAGGCTCGTTGGCCGAGGCCCTGGCGGTGCTGGTGGCTTGGGCGCCGACGTCCCCGGCGGCATCTCCAGCTGGCGCTAGCAGGCGCTTGCTGTGGACCCCGTGGCGCTTCCCCTGGCAGGGACCGCACCAAGATTTCTCTCCGTGGCTCTGGTTTGCAGAGCCAGTGCAGCCTCCCCCTCCTCGTCCAACACAATCCGACATCGTGGCCCTGTGGCACGAAGTAGCATTGGACAGATATTTTAATTCATACCCTTCGCCCCGAGAGAACCCAAAGAGGGGAACACGAACCGGAATCCGCGACATCCCCGCCAAGAGAACCCACCCAGAATTCCAGGAAGCCCCGAGTGGACACCAAGAGGCCCCGCAGGGACAAGAAGGCCCAGGAGCCCCCCGAGAAACACGAGAGAAACATGAGCACCCGGAGAGGCCTGCCAGGCACTCAGGCGTCAAAGGCCGAAGGCCTGTAGATACGGAGCATGCTGGAACTCGTTCTTGCACTCCGCGCCCCCGGGGCATTTGCACCGCCCCATAGACGCGCGCTGGGCGCAGTCCAACCTCGAGCGAAAGCTGCCGCGGCGAGCGAACCCTCAGCCGTGTTGGAGCCGCTTGAGCCCAGACGATGACGGATCCGCCCTCCGTTCCGAGCAGCGCACCCGCGAAAAGGGACACCTCAGAATCGGTGATGGCCTGCACGTGCGGACAGCAAGAACGTACAACCCGCGTCACAACTAACGCAACACATTTGCAACCTATGCCAATCAATGCAATGCAATGCGAGGCGATTGCAAATCAAAGCAATGCAATGCAATGAGATTGCCATGCAATGTAATGCCATTGCAATGCAGAACATGAAATTGCAGGCACAGTTGCACGAGGAGGAAGATAAGCACGCTTTCTTCGAATAAAACGAAAATGTGATGTGTCAGTGCGCGCATCAATCTCCATATTGCCTCATCGGCCACTTATGCAACGCAGCCTCACGCAACGACCCAAGATATGATGGCCCACAGTGCCAATCTATCTAGTTGAAGCTCATGCGGATACGCGACACGACACGTCGTCGCGCTGTCCTCGAGCCCTCGATCGTGTAAGCGTGGGCTCTGCAGACCCCCAAGAGACCCTCCCAGAGAACCCCCGGAGACCCCCCCACGAGAGGCTCTAAGATGAGACTTTGTCGTCGTCGTCGCCGCCGCCGCCACCGCGACGTGGTCGTCATCGTCGCGCTGTCCTCGATCCCTCGATCGTGTAAGCGTGGGCTCTACAAACCGTCAAGAGACCCTCCAAGAGAACCCCAAGAGACCCCCCCACGCAAGGCTCTAAGATGAGACTTTGTCGTCGTCGTCGTCGCCGCCGCCGCCACCGCGACGTCGTCGTCGTCGTCGCGCTGTCCTCGATCCCTCGATCGTGTAAGCGTGGGCTCTACAGACCCTCCAGAGACCCTCCAAGAGAACCCCAAGAGACCCCCCCACGCAAGGCTCTAAGATGAGACTTTGTCGTCGTGGTGGACGCCGCCGCCACCGCGACGTCGTCGTCGTCGCGCTGTCCTCGACCCGTCGATCATGTAAGCGTGGACTCTACAAACCGTCCAAGAGAACCCCAAGAGACGTCGTCGTCGTCGTCGTCGTCGTCGTCGTCGTCGCCGCTCCCAGAGCCTTCGGGGCCTCTCCTTGGCCCTCCTACGGAAAATCCTGCAAAACCTAGCGAATTAGTCGAGACATCCTCGAAATTCCTGCGCGCTGGACGCGGCACGCGCGAGACATCCTCGGAATTCCTGCGCGCGAGTCTTCCTTTGCATCCAAGTCCTGACCGAACTGATCTGGATCTGAAGCTCGAGCTTCCTGAACACATAGTAGCTGCCCCAGAGCTAATTGACAGGGGGACATGCCAGGAGGACGCGCCGCGAAACGTCCCCAGGGACGCGCCAGGCGACGTGCCAAGGGACGTGCCATGGGGTCGCACCGTAGGCCGTGCCAAGGGGACGCGCTACGGGACATCCTCAAAATTCCTGCGCGCGGGACGTGGCACGCGCGAGACATCTTCCGAATTCCTGCGAGCGGGACGTGAAAACAAGCATTTCGCCTGAGACATCCTCTGAATTCTGGCCCCCCACGAGGCCCCCGCTCGAGACATCCCCAAGTTTGCAGAAACCAGCGTTTCGCTCGAGACATCCTCAACAAATTATGAAAAACAAGCGTTTCGCTCGAGACATCCGGTCAAAATTCTAAGAAATCCTGACAAAACAAACGAATTAGTCGAGACATCCTCGAAATTCCTGCGCGCGGGACGCGGCCCGCGCGAGACATCCTTGGAATTCCCGCGAGCGGGACACGAAAACAAGCATTTCGCCTGAGACATCCTCTGAATTCTGGCCCCCCGCTCGAGACATCTCCAAATTTTGCGAAAACCAGCGTTTCGCTCGAGACATCCTCCACAAACTATGTAAAATAAGCGTTTCGCTCGAGACATCCTGCCAAAGTTCTAAGAAATCCTGACAAAACAAGCGAATTAGTCGAGACATCCTCGAAATTCCTGCGCGCGGGACGCGGCACGCGCGAGACATCCTCGGAATTCCTGCGCGCGGGGCGCTTTTCCGAGTCGCGGTCGGGGCTCCAGACCCCGTTATTTTTCGAGGATTCTGCGAAAAACGCTCCGCACCCTCTTTTTTACGAGGGAAAGCGGGGGTCTGCGGACCCCGTTATTTATCGAGGATCCGAGATGGGGGGCGAACTTTCCTCGAGCGGGCACGCACAAAACGCACTTTTTCTAAAAAAATCAGCACTTTACCTCGTTATTTATCGCAAATAATTTCGCCGGCGCTTGACCCGTCAGATCCGGGGGTAAACGGCTAAAAGAGAACCCTGGGCCCAAGCCCTTTCCGGGAAAAAATCAGCACTTTACCTCGTTATTTATCGCAAATAATTTCGCCGGCGCTTGACCCGTCAGATCCGGGGGTAAACGGCTAAAAGAGAACCCTGGGCCCGCGCCCTTTCCGGGAACATTGCGCCCATCCTGGAGCAGCCAGGCGCACACGCGCAGCGCTCACGGACAGCACGAGCCGAGCTGTCCCACCAGGCTGGCGGCAGCCACAGCTCCAAGCCCCCGAGGCGGTCCGCGGGACCGCGGGGTATGGCTTCGGACTGCGCTCGTGGCGCGGTTACGTGAGAAGCACAAGCAGGAGGATCGAGAGGAGAAGCGGCCACAGCCGACGACTGGCACCGTCCATTCCTTCGGCACCCCGCACGGCTAAGCGGCATGGCTAAGCGAGCACAATCGAAGGGATCGGGACTCCCCTCTCCATCCAACCGGAGGAGAGCCTTGGCACGCTGCGCGCGCAACTTCCCGCTGATGATGACCTGGCGCGGGTCGCAGCGGCGACAAAGACCATGCTGGGCGTGTTCCTGCCTCCTTGCTCACATTGTGACGAGCAGCTGACTAGAGGCCTCCTAGATGGGGTCCGAGTAGATGGGGTCGGAGGAGCTCGCCGCAACGCCGATGCATCGACAATGCAAAGGCGATGCATCGCCGATGCTCTTGCGAAGTCGGAGATGCATCGGCGACGTCGGCGTGGAGAAAACTGAGCCCCACAACGAGCCGCGTCGCCGATGCATCGCCGATGCATCGGCGATGCGGCGCGATCCTCCGACGCCATCTACTCCGACCCCGTCGAGGAGGCCTAGATTGACGCACCTCATCAAATTGTTATCGGTTCCCCCACCCTAATCATACCAGGAGACCCCCGTCAGGGGCTACGACCTACATGCTGTCGCTGGCCGCCGTGTGCACTGTCGGAGGCGTTGCTTCCGAGAGGGAGGGAGGCCGTTGCCCCGGCAGGTGCTGTCCCAGAACTGCGCTCTCAGGTACTCACGCACAAACTGCCCGTAGCTAACGAAATCAACACGGCTGGCCACTCGGGATACCGCATCGAAAGAAATCTGCATGGCGCGTCCACACCGCAACACAGATGCGTAGTGTTCCGCTGCCTGGGAAGCCAGCCCCCTGGAGAGCTCCAAAAGGCCGCCTCCTACGCGTCATCGTTCTTCTCCCTCTCCTCCTCTTTTCTCTCTTCTTCCCAGGGTGCCCCCCCATGGCGTTCCACGACGGCTGTGGGAGCGCAGAGTCCTCTAGCTGGGGCAGGCTTTCGCTCAACATTCGACCACCAGGGCGTTCCAAAAAGGCAGGGACCAGCGGTGCTTCGCCATGTGCGTCTTCGCTGACATCGAAGTGCAGGGGTGGCGAACGGCGTTACACATTCCCTGCGCGCGCGGTTGAAGTGGGGACCCGCGGTTCGGAGTCGTGTTGCTGGTGTTGTGATATTGTGTTGTGCTATGCTGTTGTGGTGCCGTCGCCCTCGCCCGCGACCCGCACGCGAACCACCCGCGACACCCCAACGACGTACCCGCGGCCCACCCGCGACCGACCCGCGACTCACTCGCGGCCCACCCTCATTGCCTTCACAAGACATCGGCGCCTATGCGGGCCCGTTGTGCAATGTGGAAAGATTCGGCGTCTACGGCGCGTTTCCTCAAATGTGTTTTCGAATCCCGCAGATTGCCGACAACCCCCCCGCCGCCCACTAACTCGTATACGTAACTGTGGGGACGATGGTATCTCATTACGGGCCACCTGCTTTCGAACCTGGGCACATGCACTGCCTTGACCAGACTCACCATAACACTAAAAACAATACTACTAACACAACGAATGCAACTGATGCTATAAAGGAACCAACAATTCTGCGAAACTGGCGGACAACTGACGCAACGAATGCAATTCGTTGATGCGGAATCGTTGCATGAATTGCATTGGTTGCTTGGCAATTTCGGCTGATTTGGCGAAACAGCCGATTTCGCAAACGCTCGGAACACGCTGCAAAACGCTAAGGGTGGTAAAGCTGCTGGGCTCCACGAAACTGCTGGACCGCGAATGCAACGTCAAACGCAACGCAAACAATGAATTAATTGACCACGTATTCAAGACTTTCTGAATTAGTTGATTCGTTGTTTACCAATCTGCAGTATAGTCGATATTGTCCCACCAGCCCTGTGGGCAGAGGTGGTCTGGAGAGCTTTCTCGTCCAACCCCCTTCTTCCCCTTCGAGGAAGGGTTTACCCCTCCCCCAAGACCCCCTCCACTGGACCTGGAGGGGGTTTCGCGGGTCGTTGGAGCGTCCAAAATGGACCAAGATGGCGCTAGGAGGGCCTCAGAGAGCCCAAGATGACCTCCAACATGATCGACCCACGAACCCGGAAAGGAATATGGAAATGCGGAGCATGGAAACGTTTTCGCGACACCGAACTAGGCGACGGGCACTTGCAATGCTGAAGGCATCGATGGCGATGTGCCGTGCCAGGGGCTGTGCTCTGCCGCGCTGTGCTGACTTGGAACGTGTCATGATGCGTTGACATGTGCTGTGCTCTATTGCGTGGTGGACCAAGTCGTTCTTTGCATCCGACTCCTGGCCGAACTGATCTGGATCTTAAATTCGAGCTGCAACCCGTGGCTCGCCCAGAGCTGGCCGTAATCGAAACGCGCGGGGCGCTCGACCAGCTTAAGTTCAAGATCCGATTCAGTTCCGAAGCGGGACGAAGCAAGAGGCGGACCCGAACGGAAGCCAAACACAAACCACGAACCACCCCACAAAACACCCCACGGAAGACCCCACGAGACACACCACGGAACACCCCACGAAACATTCCACGAGACACCTCACGAAACATTCCACGAGACACCCCACGAAATATTCCACGGGACACCCCACGAATTGCGTTGTGGACCAAGTCGTCATTTGCATCCGACACCTGGCCGAACTGATATGGATCTTAAACTCGAGCTGAATTAACCCGTGGCTCGCCCAGAGCTGGCCGCAATCGAAACGCGCGGGGCGCTCGACCAGCTTGAGCTCAAGATCCGATTCAGTTCCGAAGCGGGACGAAGCTCGCCCCTGAGCGGAACAAGCGTGAAAACACGTGGGTCCCTTTCGTCCCTGAACGGAACAAGCGTGAAAACACGTGGGTCCCTTTCGCCCCTGAGCGGAACAAGTGTGAAAACACGTGGGTCCCTTTCGCCCCTTTCGCCTCCTGGGCCTTCCTAAGGCCTCCTCGGGCCTCCTCGGCATTCCTGGGGCCTCCTGGAGCCTTCTGGGGCCTCCTGAAGCCTTCTGGGACGTCCTGGGACGTCCTGGGGCCTCCTGGGCTCTCCTGGTGCCTCCTGGGGCTTCCTAGGCATTCCCTAAACATCCTGGGGCCTCCTGGGGCTTCCTGGGGCCATGCCCCTGACCAAAACGTGTCCCGCACCCTGTGATTGAGACATCCAGGGTGATGGACACATCCTGGCAGTCTCCTAGGCCTCCGTGCTGAATTGCGATGTGCCATGGCGCGACTGTGCTCTATAGCCTCGTGGATCGAGTCCTCCTTTGCATCCGAGTCCTGACCGAACTGATCTGGATCTTAAGCTCGAGCTGCCTGAACACATAGTAGCTGCCCCAGAGCTAATGGACAGGGGAACATGCCAGGAGGACGCGCCGCGAAACGTCCCAAGGGATGCGCCAGGCGACGTGCCAGGGGACGTGCCATGGGGTCGCACCGCGGGACGTGCCAAGGGGACGCGCTACGGAACGTGCCAATGGATGTGCCACGGGATGTGCCAGGGGACGCGCGACGCGACGTGCCAGGGGGACTCGCCAAAGGACGCCCCACGGAACGTGCCAAGGAACGTGCCAAGTTGCAATGCTGAGTGCATCGACCTTGATGTACCGTGCCGAAATCAGTGCTGTGCTGCGCCGTGCTGAATTGCGATGTGCCATGGCGCGATTGTGCTCTATAGCCTCGTGGATCGAGTCCTCCTTTGCATCCGAGTCCTGACCGAACTGATCTGGATCTTAAGCTCGAGCTGCCTGAACACATAGTAGCTGCCCCAGAGCTAATGGACAGGGGAACATGCCAGGAGGACGCGACGCAGAACGTCTCAAGGGACGCGCCAAGCGACGTGCCAAGGGACGTGCCATGGGGACGCATCGCGGGACCTGCCAAGGGGACGCGCTACGGAACGTGCTGGGGACAAGCGTTTCGCTCGAGACATCCTGTCAAAATCATCTGAATTCCTACGCGCGGGACGCTGCACGCGCGAGACATCCTCGGAATTCCTGCGAGCGGGACGTGAAAACAAGCATTTCGCCTGAGACATCCTTTGAGTTCTGGCCCCCCACGAAGCCACCGCTCGAGACATCCTCCAATTTTGCAAAACCAGCGTTTCGCTCGAGACATCCTCAACAAATCATGAAAAACAAGCGTTTCGCTTGAGACATCCTGTCGAAATCCCAAGAAATCCAAATACCCGCGCGCGGGACGCGGCACGCGCGAGACATCCTTGGAATTCCTGCGCGAGGGGCGCTTTTCCGTGTCGCGGTCGGCTCTGCAAAACCAGCGTGTCGCTCGAGACATCCTCAACAAATTCTGAAACCAAGCGTTTCGCTCGAGACATCCCCAACTCTGCAAAACCAGCGTCTCGCTCGAGACATCCTCAACAAATTCTGAAAAAAGTCGAGACATCCTCGAAATTCCTGCGCGCGAGTCTTCCTTTGCATCCAAGTCCTGACCGAACTGATCTGGATCTGAAGCTCGAGCTTCCTGAACACATAGTAGCTGCCCCAGAGCTAATTGACAGGGGGACATGCCAGGAGGACGCGCCGCGAAACGTCCCCAGGGACGCGCCAGGCGACGTGCCAAGGGACGTGCCATGGGGTCGCACCGTAGGCCGTGCCAAGGGGACGCGCTACGGGACATCCTCAAAATTCCTGCGCGCGGGACGTGGCACGCGCGAGACATCTTCCGAATTCCTGCGAGCGGGACGTGAAAACAAGCATTTCGCCTGAGACATCCTCTGAATTCTGGCCCCCCACGAGGCCCCCGCTCGAGACATCCCCAAGTTTGCAGAAACCAGCGTTTCGCTCGAGACATCCTCAACAAATTATGAAAAACAAGCGTTTCGCTCGAGACATCCGGTCAAAATTCTAAGAAATCCTGACAAAACAAACGAATTAGTCGAGACATCCTCGAAATTCCTGCGCGCGGGACGCGGCCCGCGCGAGACATCCTTGGAATTCCCGCGAGCGGGACACGAAAACAAGCATTTCGCCTGAGACATCCTCTGAATTCTGGCCCCCCGCTCGAGACATCTCCAAATTTTGCGGAAACCAGCGTTTCGCTCGAGACATCCTCCACAAACTATGTAAAATAAGCGTTTCGCTCGAGACATCCTGCCAAAGTTCTAAGAAATCCTGACAAAACAAGCGAATTAGTCGAGACATCCTCGAAATTCCTGCGCGCGGGACGCGGCACGCGCGAGACATCCTCGGAATTCCTGCGCGCGGGGCGCTTTTCCGAGTCGCGGTCGGGGCTCCAGACCCCGTTATTTGTCGAGGATTCTGCGAAAAACGCTCCGCACCCTTTTTTTTACGAGGGAAAGCGGGGGTCTGCGGACCCCGTTATTTATCGAGGATCCGAGATGGGGGGCGAACTTTCCTCGAGCGGGCACGCACAAAACGCACTTTTTCTAAAAAAATCAGCACTTTACCTCGTTATTTATCGCAAATAATTTCGCCGGCGCTTGACCCGTCAGATCCGGGGGTAAACGGCTAAAAGAGAACCCTGGGCCCGCGCCCTTTCCGGGGAATAAGCGTTTCGCTCGAGACATCCTGCCAAAGTTCTAAGAAATCCTGACAAAACAAGCGAATTAGTCGAGACATCCTCGAAATTCCTGCGCGCGGGACGCGGCACGCGCGAGACATCCTCGGAATTCCTGCGCGCGGGGCGCTTTTCCGAGTCGCGGTCGGGGCTCCAGACCCCGTTATTTTTCGAGGATTCTGCGAAAAACGCTCCGCACCCTCTTTTTTACGAGGGAAAGCGGGGGTCTGCGGACCCCGTTATTTATCGAGGATCCGAGATGGGGGGCGAACTTTCCTCGAGCGGGCACGCACAAAACGCACTTTTTCTAAAAAAATCAGCACTTTACCTCGTTATTTATCGCAAATAAAGTTCGCCGGCGCTTGACCCGTCAGATCCGGGGGTAAACGGCTAACATGATCGACCCACGAACCCGGAAAGGAATTTAGAACTGTAAAGCATAGACGCGTTTTCAAAGCAGTGCTGAAGGTGTCGATGGCGATGTGCTGTGCCAGGGGCTGTGCTGTGCCCTGCTGCGCTGACTTGGAATTTGCCATGGTGCGCTGAACTGTGCTGTGCTCAAGTGCGTTGTGGATCAACTCGCCCGTGGCCTCCGAATCCTGGCCGAACTAATTTGGATCTCAAGCCCGAGCTGTCTGAATGCAGAACTCACCCTGGAGCTGATCGCAATCGAAACATCCACTGGGACACCTCACGAAACATCCCACGAAACACCTCACGAAACATTGCACGGGACACCTCACGAAACACTCCACGAGACCTCCGTGTTAGATATCCCCGTGAGCGGCGTGGACACGTGCAGGAAGCCATGCCGCCCCCTTCAACAAATTGGCAGGCTGCTGCGCTCTGCCGTGCTGCGCTGATTTAATGCGCGCCCTGCCTTGCGTTAATGTATTGTGCAGCATGTCATTGTGGATCAAACCGTCCTGTGGGAGCCCTGACCAAATTGACGTGGATTTGAAGCTCGCGCGGCCTGAACGGTCTGAGCGGGGGTCGCACAATATATCCAGAAGCCTCTGGGGGGCTCTCAAGGCCTACGAGGGCTCAAGGAAAACCAAACACGCTCAAGCGCTTGGCTGCCACGATCGGTCCGCGGGCGGCCGCTCTGCCCGGCCTCGATCCGAAAGCCTCCTCCTCTTCCTCTTTCTCCTCCTCCTCCTCCTTCTTCTCTTCCTCCTCGTCCTTCTCAGCCCCTCTCGCCCCTGGGCTCTGGGCGCAGTTTCGTCCGGGTTAGGATTGCAACGACGATGGTGATACTGTGCCAGGGTCTGTGTCGGGCTGCGCTGTGCCGCGCCGTCCCTTGGGAAACATGCCAGGAAACGTGTCGCCCGCCACCCCTTCAGCATCGGATCTGAATCGCAAGCGCGCCCGAGCAAGCCCCATGTCTCGAGCGCAAACCATCGATCGTGTAAGCGTGGGCTCTACAGACCCTCAAGAGACCCTCCAAGAGAACCCCAAGAGACCCCCCCACGCAAGGCTCTAAGATGAGACTTTGTCGTCGTCATCGCCGCCGCCGCCGCCACCGCGACGTCGTCGTCGTCGTCGCGCTGTCCTCGAGCCCTCGATCGTGTAAGCGTGGGCTCTGCAGACCCCCAAGAGACCCTCCCAGAGAACCCCCGGAGACCCCCCCACGAGAGGCTCTAAGATGAGACTTTGTCGTCGTCGTCGCCGCCGCCGCCACCGCGACGTGGTCGTCATCGTCGCGCTGTCCTCGATCCCTCGATCGTGTAAGCGTGGGCTCTACAAACCGTCAAGAGACCCTCCAAGAGAACCCCAAGAGACCCCCCCACGCAAGGCTCTAAGATGAGACTTTGTCGTCGTCGTCGTCGCCGCCGCCGCCACCGCGACGTCGTCGTCGTCGTCGCGCTGTCCTCGATCCCTCGATCGTGTAAGCGTGGGCTCTACAGACCCTCCAGAGACCCTCCAAGAGAACCCCAAGAGACCCCCCCACGCAAGGCTCTAAGATGAGACTTTGTCGTCGTGGTGGACGCCGCCGCCACCGCGACGTCGTCGTCGTCGCGCTGTCCTCGACCCGTCGATCATGTAAGCGTGGACTCTACAAACCGTCCAAGAGAACCCCAAGAGACGTCGTCGTCGTCGTCGTCGTCGTCGTCGTCGTCGCCGCTCCCAGAGCCTTCGGGGCCTCTCCTTGGCCCTCCTACGGAAAATCCTGCAAAACCTAGCGAATTAGTCGAGACATCCTCGAAATTCCTGCGCGCTGGACGCGGCACGCGCGAGACATCCTCGGAATTCCTGCGCGCGAGTCTTCCTTTGCATCCAAGTCCTGACCGAACTGATCTGGATCTGAAGCTCGAGCTTCCTGAACACATAGTAGCTGCCCCAGAGCTAATTGACAGGGGGACATGCCAGGAGGACGCGCCGCGAAACGTCCCCAGGGACGCGCCAGGCGACGTGCCAAGGGACGTGCCATGGGGTCGCACCGTAGGCCGTGCCAAGGGGACGCGCTACGGGACATCCTCAAAATTCCTGCGCGCGGGACGTGGCACGCGCGAGACATCTTCCGAATTCCTGCGAGCGGGACGTGAAAACAAGCATTTCGCCTGAGACATCCTCTGAATTCTGGCCCCCCACGAGGCCCCCGCTCGAGACATCCCCAAGTTTGCAGAAACCAGCGTTTCGCTCGAGACATCCTCAACAAATTATGAAAAACAAGCGTTTCGCTCGAGACATCCGGTCAAAATTCTAAGAAATCCTGACAAAACAAACGAATTAGTCGAGACATCCTCGAAATTCCTGCGCGCGGGACGCGGCCCGCGCGAGACATCCTTGGAATTCCCGCGAGCGGGACACGAAAACAAGCATTTCGCCTGAGACATCCTCTGAATTCTGGCCCCCCGCTCGAGACATCTCCAAATTTTGCGGAAACCAGCGTTTCGCTCGAGACATCCTCCACAAACTATGTAAAATAAGCGTTTCGCTCGAGACATCCTGCCAAAGTTCTAAGAAATCCTGACAAAACAAGCGAATTAGTCGAGACATCCTCGAAATTCCTGCGCGCGGGACGCGGCACGCGCGAGACATCCTCGGAATTCCTGCGCGCGGGGCGCTTTTCCGAGTCGCGGTCGGGGCTCCAGACCCCGTTATTTTTCGAGGATTCTGCGAAAAACGCTCCGCACCCTCTTTTTTACGAGGGAAAGCGGGGGTCTGCGGACCCCGTTATTTATCGAGGATCCGAGATGGGGGGCGAACTTTCCTCGAGCGGGCACGCACAAAACGCACTTTTTCTAAAAAAATCAGCACTTTACCTCGTTATTTATCGCAAATAATTTCGCCGGCGCTTGACCCGTCAGATCCGGGGGTAAACGGCTAAAAGAGAACCCTGGGCCCGCGCCCTTTCCGGGAAAATGGCCCACGTTAGCCCAAGCAGAATCAATATGGCTCCTAATATGCTCCAGGAAGTCCCAAGTCCGCTCCAAGACGGTTCCGACTGGCCACGGAGCCTCCACAGGAGACCACCAAGAGGCCAAAATCCCTCAAACAAATGTTGTCTGCTCGCCTTCTCGCTTCCGATGGCCTTCCGAGGCCTCGAGACAATTCCAAGAGGGCCCCGGCACAAGGGATCCCCAAGACTGCCCCACGAACGCCCAAGAGCGTTCCTCCTAGATGGCCCAAAGGGCGATCCCAAGGTTCCTAAGAGCGCCCAAAAGGCGCCCAGGAGGCCCCAAGAGGTGCCCAAGAGTCCTCCAAGAGGCTCTTAAGAGACCCCGAGAGGGACCATTCCTCTGCGTGCTGCCCACTTCCCTGATCGAGGCAACTCCTCTGTGCATCGTCTCTGGATGGGTCGGTGGGTGTACTTGTTTGATCGCGAGCGCAAGCGGAAAGGCCGCGCGCCGTCCAGAGCTACCGCTAACCGGCAGCAGCCCAAATTAGTACAAGAGAGAGAGAGAAGAGAGAGACAACGGGAAAACAGCAGGAGGTGAGGCAAGCCGGGGCGGGCTGCGCGGCGCTCACGGGGGGCAAGTCAGGATCTACCGCGGGGGGAAGCGGCTGCGCCGAAGCGGTGCAGCAGCGCCGGGGGGTGGGGACTGCAAGTTGCTGCGGCTGCCAGGAAGCTGCAACGTGCGAGCACCATGGGAGCTGAAACGCCAGAAATGCGAATTAACCAACCAGGTTTGCGGCGCGGCCAGACTGGCGCGGGGTCGTGCCAGGATGTGTCCAGGGAGGCAACCAGGCAGAGCACTGCGTCCGCTGCCATGGGTGGATCAACTGGCTCTAAGCTGGTGCGTCGGGTGGCGCCACCAAAGTCGCACACCAAACCTCCTGAAGGGAGTACTGATCCTGAACCGACCGTCCACGGTGTGGTCCCGGTAGGACCAGGGAAGTAACCAGGACAACGATGGGCCAAACGCCACCGCAACACGCCTGAACCACGGACAGGTGAAGCCGCGGGCACACTCGAGCGGCACGCCGACGTCTGAGGGCTGACCAACCAGGACAATCCACGTCTCAGGCACAGGGCCGAGGGAACCCGAGGGTGCCGTGGGCGTCGCCGCCAGGGACCGCGGACGCAGTCAACGCAGCCGTCCGACAGCCGGGAGAGCACAGGCTGAACCACGTGCGCTCAAATGCCAGGGGCGCCCCACGAAGGGGTTGAGCCGCTGGAGCCGAAGGGGCCGGGTGCCGAAGCAGACGGGGCCGCCGCGGCGCCCAGCCGCCTGAGCGGGGGGAACCAGGAGGGGGAGGGGCAGGGCAGTCCATCCGCGGGGAGCGAGACCGCTCCAGCGAGGCGGTTGTCCGAGGGCGCGGGGAGTGGAGCGCGCCGACTGTGGTGAAAACAGCAACAGCAGGTCCAAGAGCCAACTAGGACAGGTGGACCACGGCCCCAGCGGCAGTCCACGTGCCGGCACTGTCAGCGAGCCGCTGCCAGGATGCCAAGGGCGGGGGACAGCGGGAGCTGTGCAGAAAGCGCCACCAGGGAGTGGCTGAAGGCCACTGGCTTGCGGATTACAGAGGGGGTACCTCCACGTGGGGGAACGCATGTCGCCTCGCCCGTCGCCGAAGTGACCGACCCCCGCGAGTCGTCCAACTGCTGCTGGGCCGCCCTCCAGGCCGAGAGGCGTGACGCCCCCTTTCAAGTGGCCCGCTGTGGCCCACTGCAGGTCGGCATACCAGGGTATCAGGAAGCAGCAGGAGGCTGCGCTTTCTGCAAAGTAACCACAGCCACCAAAGCGCCCATGCGCGGCGGCCTGCGCCCAGGGTGAAACACGGGCGGGCAAGCCCGCATTGCTGGGCAGAAAGTGCTACCAGGGAGTGGCTGAAGAGCACTGGTTTGCCGATTACAGAGGGAACACCACCCTGCGTGGAAACGCGCGTCGCCCCGTCCGCCGCCGTCGTGAGCGACCCCCGCGAGCCTCCTCTCTGCTGCTGGGCCCGTCATCCGAGCAAGGAAGGCGTGACGCCCCCAATCTGAGCGGCGCGCTGCGGCGCGCTGCGGCGCGCTGCGGCTTGGCATACCGCGGCACCAGGAAGCAGGCTGAAGGCGGCACTGTCTGCGGCGGGCCGCGTCTAGCGCGACGCAAGGGCGGGCGGGCCCGCCGTGCTGGAAGAGAGTGGGGAGGCCAGGAAGGCGGCCGGGGGCCGCCCGCGCAGGGAAGATGCCGCGGGGGGTGGGGGAAGCAGTAAGTGCTGCCAGGGAGTGGCTGAAGGCCACTGGTCTGCCGAAAACCTCTGGGTCAATGCCACGTGCGGGAGCGCTTGTCGCCTCTCCCGTCGCCGGTGTAGTCACCGCCGCGCTTGCCTCCTGTCTGCCAGTCATCGCCGCCCAAGGCGTGCGGCGTGCATCCAGGACCAGGTGTCCCAGCCCCAGGATTGTTGGGAACTTATCGCTCGGCCCTTTGGCTGGGGGGCGCCTTTGCCCTGGCTCCCCGTCCACTTTGCGCGCTCCAACTCCCCGTCAACCTGCAGGTCAAACCGACGATCCATCTCGTAGGCGTTGAACCCGCAGCGCTTACAGGCGTCCAGGAAGTTGCGGCAGGACGCCTCGGAGTTGCGCGCGGGGTCACCTTTTGGCTTGCCTTTGGGCCCCGATGGGGTGATTTCGGGCGTAGGCGTGCCAGACGCCGTTGAAGGCACCTCCCAGGACTATCTGAAGTCGAGTTATCTTGGCTGCTGGTGTCTCGCCGACCCTGTCGAGCCCCACGTTGCCCATCAGTTCCTTGTACATGCGGCCTCCGCCCACTGGGTCGACGAAGTCGTCGAAGGCCCGACTCGCGGTCCTGTTGTGCCTCCACGGGAGTGTCGTGTCACGCCGCGCAGGAGCTGCTGGTGCGCTGCTGCTACCAGGTGCGCCAGCGGGTGCCGCTGGCCTGCGCGGCAGGTTCGCGGCTTGCCCTGCGCGGCGAGCCGGCGCTTGTCTTGGCCCCTGCAAGGCCCCGCACGGGCCTGCGTGCGCCGGCCATGCCTCTGCCACGGATGCGCAAGGGATCGACAAAGGGGCTGTCGTCGGTCACGTCGCCGGCGGTGTCGAGCGAGGGTGGGCACGAGCTGCCTTCCTGGTCAGCTGTACCCTCTGCGTCCTCACCAGGCGGCGGCGCGGCCGCAGGCCGGGCCTCGTCGGCACCGGCCTCGCCGCCGTAGTCAATCTCGTCGCTGTCGGCCTTCTCGGGTGGCGATGGGTTCGTTGGAGAGTTGGCTGCCTCTTTACCAAGAAAGATTTCTGTGGCCCCCTGCTCTGCCGCCTGACGGGCGCGCTCTGCATGCGGCGTGGGGAGCTCAGCGCCCTCGGGGATCGCGCAGCTGGGTGGGGCCCTGGTGGCCGCGGTTACCTCGGGCACTGCCTTCGCTGCCCCCTCGGTCTTCGGCGTAAGCCAGGACCTCGCGGCCCCCCTTGGGGTCGCCGAGCGAGTTTCGTCCGGGCCCAAGGCTGGCGCGTCTTGTCCCGCGAGGGTGGCGATGGAGGCAGCTGCGAGAGCTCCTGGGTTCAGGCTGGCGAGAAAGCTGGCTAGGACGGTGAGCTCGGGGCAGAAGGGGCTCGGACCCTTGCTGGCGGCCAGGGCCGTGCAGTGCGCTGCCCAAGCCTCCTTGTGCTTCGCGCTGCTCAATAAGTGCCCTTTCACCCGAGCTGCCGCCCATCTCTTGCCGCCCCAGGGGGCATCCTCAGGGAGGCAGCCTTCCGGAATCTTTGCGCCGTAGACCTGGGTGAGGAAGGGTGTCAGCTGGTGAGCGGGCCAGGAGATTCTCTGATCTTTCGGTGCTGGGATCTCAGCGCCAGCCGCTTTGACGACATCCATCCAGCGGCCGTCCAGCGCGGGGCGGTAGTCCCGTAGGTAGGCGACCAGGGCGCGCTGGGCCTCCTTCAACTTGTTGGAGCGGCTGCGCTTGGAGTCACTTGCCTCGTCTAAGGCCAGCTTAGAGGTACGCCTGCAGCTTAGCTTTGGGGCCTCTGCTGGCGGTAGATCTGGGAGTCGACCCAGGACCTCGGGGACTGTGCGGATGAGCGGGCCGGGCTGGGGTCTGCTGCCGCGGGTTCCGCCTCTGCTGATCGCTGGGCCGGCTGAGGCCTTGCTGCGGACGTAGGGGTCGGGCGCGTGTGCGTGTGCCGCTGCGGGTGCGAGCTGGGTGGCCAGGTCGGCAGTGGTGTCGCAGGCGTCTGCCTGGTCTGTGAGACGCGGGCGGGAAGCTGGCTGCCGCGTGGAGACGTTCCCAGAATCGCGGTCCATGATGCCGTCCAGGGTCGCTGGAGCAGCACCATGCGGCATTCCATTTCCGCTCAAACCAAGAGAGTGGCCGCTGATCCCACTCGGGAAGACCTATGCGCCCGCTGCCTGCTGCCTCGGCCTCGGCCTTCCAGATGACGCAGCCGAGAGCCAGAGCGTCGACCTTTCATGCCAGGAGTGGGCCGTCGGGCGGCCAGGTGTCGCACTTGGCGGAATAAGAGCCCGTCTTGTAGGCCTCGCCTCCAGACCTTCCGCCCAGGATCCTTTTCGCTGGCAGGGTAGCGTCGGCGAGCCGCGGGCGGCGCTGGGCCGACGGGGCCATCAGGAGGTCGCTCAGCGTCCCGGTGCCCCCGGCGGGGGGGGTGCATCCGCAGCCCAGGGGCCAGTGGCTGGGAAGCGGGGGAAGAGCGCAGGCAATGGGGTCGCTTGAACGACCGCTCTGCAAGGCCGCGTAGTCCTGAACTTTGGCGGCCACGGTCGCCCCCGCTGGACTTGGGGCGCCCCTTCTGTTGAGGCTGGCTACACAGCAGGTCTCGCATAGCCAGGTGAGGTTCTGCCCCTCCAAGTATGCCCGAGGCCTGTTGCCCGCCAGGAGCTCCCTGACGGTGCCGCCCCCCAGGTCCCGTCGTCGGATTTCAGTTTGGACTTGCGGCAGCCGTCGCAGACAAAGAGCGCTTTCTTTCGCTCGCTCAGCAGCCTGTCGTCACTGATGGCGAGGGGGGCCAGCCTTGTGCCAGGCGCGGGGGCTGCTGGAGCGGGCGAGGCCAGGTCGGTCTTGGAGAGGGCTGTTCCTCCACCGACGTACCTCAGCGCGGCGTCGGCCCTGTCTTCGCCCAGGCCGGCCTCGGACCTGGCCAAGGCAGAGTGGAGCGCGCGCATGGAGAGCGGGGCAAGATCGGCTGCTGGTGCGATCTCTTCCAGGACAAGCACTGGAGCCTTGAGCTTGAAGTCGGCCTTTTCCATCTCCTTCCAGGACAGTGGTCATTATGTATCCTTCGCGGCATCGTGGTGATGTGCGTTCGTTACCAGGCGTGAGACCTGGGTGAGCGCGTCCTCGATTCCCCCGTGCAGCTCCACGAAGTCGCCCAGCGAGAGGTCCCATGCCGCCGCGAAGCTCTGCGGGGACCCCATGTGCGCATCCTGCCAGGGCGCGCAGATGCCGAGCACAGCCTCGACGACATCGCCCGCACCTTCGCGTTGGGGAAGGGCCAAAGGAAGGTCCTCGGCTCTCCTATCATGAACACCATCATGACAAGGAGGTCGCGGGCCTCACGGGAGTCCAGGGGTTGGCCGCCGGTGTCTTTGAGCCTGTCGCGTAGCTCTTGGCCGCGGGGCGCTGCGCGCAGCAGCTGCGCCAGGATGCCCGTGCCAGGGTGCGCCCTGTGGCGACAACAGTTGCGCGTCATGTCACCCCAGGCTTCTGGAACATGCCGCAGTAACCCTTTCGGCGTGCACTGGCGCCGCGCACGAGGGCGAATGCAGCGGCCCTTCGCCGACGGGCGCGGCGGGGGCGAGTCATCCGAGGGGGCTCGGTCGCCGTCCTCCCAGGGGGCGCCTAGGCCTGCCACCGGCACCAGGCAAGCCCAGAACATGTTGTAGACCAGGTTGCTTGCGTCCACGGTCCACGCCTGCGCGTGTGTCGCACAGGAAATGGAGATGCGACCATGCCTTCCGGTCCAGCTTGCCAAGGTCCCTGGGGGTGTCGGCCAGGGAGAACTCGCGCGGGTGGAGTCCTGACACCAAGTAGAAGACCGCAGAGAAAGCTCGCGCGGAGAGGAGGTTGTCCATGGCGTCGGCGATGGTCCTACACAGGGCGCCCCTGCTGAAGTCGGGCTCGAGCGGCGTCTCGACTCTGTCGGCCAAGCTGTTAGCCAGGGATTCCCGGGCCCGCTTGATGGCATTTCCGATATCCTACGCAGCGTTGTCGCCGTCCACGCTGCCTGATCAGCATACGGGCGTGCTGACCGAGGTGGCAAGCTCTTTGGTGGGGCCAAAGTTGGAGTCCAGGGCCAGGTGGTGCCTGTTGCTAGGTGCACGGTTCTTCTGGAACCTGGCCCAGAGGTTAGCGAGCCTCCCGCATTCTGAAAGCACCCGTAGTCTGGACGAGGTGGCGCTTGCGAACATCCTCCCGTCTCCAATGACCACCACAAAGCGGGTGCCACTGCTGATCGCGACGTTAACCCTGTTGGCATCGTCGATGAAGTCCCGGTTGTGCCGTCCGTTGGACCGGGTCGTCAGGAAGATCACGATGTCGGCCTCGCCGCTCTGGCTGGAGTCAATCGTGGAGAGCTCCAGGGTGCCTTTCTTGAGGAACGGGGAGGGGATTTGCCGTTGGCCAGGGAAGCGCGAGCTCATGCCAAACCAGTCGCCGTCGGACTGGTCGAAGACACGCTCCCAGCCGGTGGCGTCTACAGGTCGATCTCCGGCATCGCTCGACCCTGCGCCGGGCGCTGGGGAGCGGCTGCGGTCGATCCTGGAGCCCCCCCCTTGCCCTTTCCACCCTTCGGATTGCCTTCCCCGCCCTGTGCGTGGCGTAGGACACCTGAGATGTTGCTTGGACCTTGCGGTCCGCCGTCTTCCAAGATTGCTGCCTGCAAGTGGTAACCAACAACCAAGCGTGCCGTTACCCCGTCGTCGAGGGCCGGGCACCCGCCGAAGGCCTCCGCCGCCTCGCGCGTGGAGATGATCACTGTTGCAATGCTGATGAGGTCCGTTCGGAACGGGGGGAAGTCCGGCGCGGCGCCTTCCACGGTGTACGGGAAGCTCCCCGTGGCCTTCTGGAAGTGTCCTTCCAGGTTGAGGCTGATCAGCTCCTCGTCGACCTTCTCCTTTCTGGCCAGCCGTACGAAGCGGTCTGGGAAGCAGGTGCCAGGGTCGAGCTGGCGAGCGCGGTGCCCGGCGGCCATGGCGAGGGCTGGTCGGTCGACTGCAGTGTTCGAACCTGCGGCGAGTGCGACCGCCTGTCCGCTGATGAGGGCACCGCCCCAGATGTCGAGCGTCGCGGTGGACAGTTTGGTCTTGCCCGTGCCGGGAAAGCCGTGGACGGCAGCGACGTGTTGCGCCACGGTGGCCCGTAACGCCCGCCTGGAATCGGCGCTGAGACCGTGCCGGTCTGCGCCGTGCTCCAGAGTCATCTGGGTGGGTCTCGTCCTTGCCCTTTGGAAAACCTGACCCACTGCAAAGCCTACCTCCTCGTCAGAGAAGGCGGAGACAGCCGAGGGCAGCTCGGCCGCGTGCCGAGCCGCACCAGGAGCCTGAAGGGCGTCGATGTCAGCGTCCGGGACGAAAATCTCGAACGTGGCGGAGGCTGTTGCCCTGAGGTAGTGGCCGACCCTGCCAGTTCTGACGGCGTCGTTGGTAGGTGACGTTGGGTAGGCGGGGGCCCGCAGAGGTCACCAGGACGCTGATTCAGGAAGAAGATGTCGCTGATGGCGCGTGGCTGCCTCCATTACTGCACCTCCGAGGGAGCTCCGTCCACTCTGCACCAGGCGTCGCCGTCGCGGTCTGGCTGGGGCGCCCTTGAGGTGTCCTCGTGGACCGGGCCGTGCCCCTCCAAGGGGGGGGGGGCTCCCTGCCCTCGCTTGTCCACGGGCTGCCACGCAGGGCGAAACGGTCCTGGTCGCGGCAGCTGCTGTAGGGGTGTAACTCGGCAGTCCGAACCCCCAGGGCGATGATGCCCTTCCTCGCAAGCTCCTCTCTGGCTCTAGGAGCGCCGTCGCCCTGCGTTTCCCAGGAGGCGCGCCCCCCGATCCAGGCGAATCGTTTCAGCGCGAGGCTTCGGCCCCGTAAGCTGCAAGGCCACTGGGGTGGGAGATGCACGGCGTCGACCAAGTCCCCGAGCGGGACGGCGGGGTGCACGCGAGCCTTGCTGAGGCCGCTGGGCGCCGAGAAGACGCGCCGGACATCGCGTGCTGCGGCGAGGGCCGGGGAATCGAGCGCGGCTCTGCTGCCAGGATCGGCCACGGGCGAACTGTCGTCGACGTCGGCACGCTGGACTGTGCGGGTCTGCTGCTGCTGTTGTCCACTGCTGGAGGCGGTGGCGCCGTGCGAGCCCAGCCCGAGCTGCGATGGCGCGGTGTCCAGGGGCGAGGTGGACTTCGCCAGGGCGGCGACCATCTCCTCCTCGCAGGTCCCCTGGCGCGACCACAAGCTTTCCTCAGCGTTGTCGAAGTAGGCCGGTCGTACCTGGTTCGGGTCGAACAGTGTGCCTCCAGGACAATTGTAGTCCACGGGGTCGCCTGCAAGCGGGTAGCTGGTGGGCGCGTGGAAGCAATCCTCCGGGATCGCTAGCCCGGCGAGCAGCCGGGCGCCGTCGACATCGGCGGGCTCTGCTGGCGCCCATCCTGCCCAAGCCTTCCTCTCGATGTGGCAGTTGCGGTCATTGTCCCAAGTCGTGCCCCAGGTCATGGCCCACAAATTACCAGGGGATATGAGGGTGCTGGGATTCGGCCATCCTGCCGCGCACTGCCTTCCGCCTTGCCAGAAGTGGTCCTCGCTGAGAAGGTGGTCGATGTCGTCGCATGCCTTCTGGCGCAGCTCGCAGCAGCGCCACCTCCACCTTCCGCCGAAGAACGCCCGCCGCATCCAAGGCAGCACCTCGCCAGGAAAACGCGCCGCCCGCCCCGCGGCGGGGGCCCGTCTTCCGAGCAGGGGAAGCAGGACGCCCACCTTCTGAATGGCCCATTGCGGTTCGACATACCAGGGATACCAGGGGGGCAGCTGAAGGCTGCGCTGACTGCAGAGAATAGGGGGGCCACGGCGACCTTAGCGAACGGGCGCGACGGGCTGCAGGGGCGGAGGGGGGAAGGAGGGAGGGGGGCTTTCCAGCGCGGTGGCGGCGAGGAGGACCTCGTCCAGGTCACAGAGATTTGCGCCAGGACAAGGGAACCCAGTGGGAATGGGAATAGGATGGGCCGCCCACGCGACAAAGGCATGGACAGCGCGGCGCCCGGCGGTTCCCAGGACGTCAGCCCAGAATGGGCCGAGCGTCGCGAGGCGGTCGGCGGCTGCATTGAGCCGCCGCCAGACGGCCTGCCAGGAGAGCGCCCAGCCTCCGTTGGCTGCCTGTCTCAGGGCGTAGCCCACCTGTGGCGCCAGGCGGAGCCGTCGGTAGCGCCCCGCCCCAGCGCCGCACGGGATGGCGGCGAGGTTGTCGCCGACATCCCTAGCTCCGCGGACGAGGCCGTCGATGTGCGGGAGGGGGGCGAGGCCAGCTCTGCGCCCCCCGGCCTCCGTTGTCTGCGCGCTGTCGCCCCCCGGTAAGGCGACCACTTTAGGAGGGCCGACGCTGGGGTCGTGCTTCTATAGGAGGGCCCCTGCTCCGGCGACCTTTGGCCTTTCCAGGATTCTTCTAGCGCCCCCGTCTAACGTGACCTCGTCGGGCCACTGGGCGGCGTCTGCCGCTGTGAATGGAGAGTCGCACACGGTGACTTCGTCGCCGCGAACCATGTTCTTGCTGGCGCGCAGGATCAGGGTGTAGGTGTCGCAGACGCGGCAGTGCGCCCTGACCCAGTGTGCCGAGGGGTCCGCGGCCGTGCGCGGGCAGGGAAACCATCCTCGACCAAGGACCATCTAACCTGGCCGCGCGTCGGCGGCTTGTAGAACCGCCAGGCGGTCACCCGCTTGCGTCGCGTGGCTGACCACGGGGAGGCGTCTGACCTCCCCACCGGCGCGGGCGGCTTGCCTATCCATGCGTGGCCTGGCAGCGCCGCAGATGCGCTGCCCTGTCTCGCCCTGCGGGTTGCACGCGTGAGCATGGGCGTCCAGACGGAGGTCTCTGCCGCGTCGGCGGGAGGGGCCTGTCCCTCGTGCCAGTCGTCTTCGCCGTCGCTCTGCTGGTCTGAGTCTGGGACCACGACGCCTTGCACGACGAGCCCGGCGGCTCCGTGGGCCGAGAGCGGGGCGCAGTCCAGGTTCACGCAGTCGCGGCACGAAGCCTGGCGGAGGAGCCGACAGACTAGTCTCTGGTGGCCCCCCCGGGTGCAGACGGCGCGAGCCAGGTCGCGGGGGTGGTCGGGGGCGCGCGCCCATCTCCAGGCGAGGGCCAGAGCGGGGCACCAGCACCAAACGTGCTCCGTGGTGGCCTCCCCGAGACCAAACAGTGGGCAGACTCCGCAAAGGCCCGGTCGGCCCTGCACGCTAACTTGACCGCGGGCGCTCCGCCGGTCGGCCGCGTCAACGCGAAGCTCTTCAGGGAGCAGTTCCGAGTCCAGGAGAGGCCAGAGGTCGGATTGGCCAGCCCACTGACCGAGGCATTTGTTGCACCACGCGCCGCCGGGGTCGCTGTGACCTGCCGCCAGCCAGACCCTGTGCGCAGGTCGTCCGCAGGCGCACTGGTGCGGGAGGCGATCGGCAGCTCTCCGCCTGATCGCTGGGCCGGGTAACCCGTTGGCAAGAAATCGCAAGACGTGGTGGGCCTCAATGAAGAAGGCGCAATGCTGGATCAGGGTCAATTCCGCCCCTCCGGTCTGAGCCCAACGCCTGGCTTGGCTGGTGCCACGAAACCACTTGTCGGTGCAGGGTCCGTGAAGTTGAGCCCATGCGGCCACGTAGACCACCCTGCCGAAGTAGCGGCTGCGAAACCTGCGTGGCTCCTGCTGCGCGCGTGCCAGGAGGTCAGCAGCTCTGGCGTCCGTGAATGCCCTGGAACCCGGCCTGAAAGGCCCCTGTCGTCTGGCGAAACGCGCGGCCCATTTGTCGAGCTTGTTCCACCTGGTCCTGGCCCGCTTCTGGGCCGGAAGGGGCCCCCTGACGTCGCCCAGCGCGCGGGCTCTGGCGGCGATCGCCCTGGCGGTGGCGACAGGGCATTTCGGGCGCCCAGGGACCTGGAAGAGGATGCCGAGACCAGCGGGCACGCTGTCTGGGATCCAGGAAGCACCCGCGAGGCCCAGGGCCACCCGCAGCTGGGCCCAGAGCGCGCACCTGCAACGCGTCGGGTGCCACGTAGCGAGCCGGGTAGGGCACCCGCGAGACGAGGCAGGAGTTCCAAGCAAGGGCAGTGCGAGAGGGGGACATCCCCGCTAGGTGAAGGGCCCTGGCACGATCGCGAATTCTAGGGGGAGGCTTGTCCCGTGTGCCAGAGACGAGCGCGTTCACCTGCCCGCGGGCGAGCTGCCCCCCCGGGGGGGGCGCCTTGCCCTCAGCGGCTCTGGAGACAACGCCGGCGCCGAGGCAAGGCCCCTGAGGGGCGACGGCGGAGGAGCCGAAGGGGGCGTTGTCCATGAGCAGCCTCCACCCCTCGTGGCTGCTCGCCAGTGCCAGGGCGGTCTTGAAGTTGCAGGCGCACGGCGCATGCCAAGGGCGGCAGGCTTCGGCTGCGGCGGGACCGAGGGCGCCAGGGATCAGAGCCTGGATAAGGGCAGGGGGCAGGCCCTTGATGCACAGGTCGCGGCTCTGTCTTTCAAAGACGACAGGCGCATCCGCAAGGGCAGTTGTCGCTCGGCGACCGAAGGCCAATAGCACTCCTCTGCACTTGTGGGTCTGCACAAGGAAACAGGGCACTTTGGCGAGCCACGGGAGGGCAATGGCCGCTCGGAGCGCCTGGCCCTCTGAGGCGAGGAGGGCGGCGAGGTCGCCCACATTGGCGGGGCGAGCATTTCCCGCGACGTCCGCCACGGCGTCTACGATTGGGTCGTAGCCCAAAGAAGCGGTGAGGCGGTGCCGCCCAGATACCGATGAAGCGAAGTAGTCTCCGTACCCTGCTCATGCATTTGCCCTTGCAGGTCTGGATGCTGCGCTCGCTGAGCAGGGGATCCGGGGCGTGTGGGGGCCAGGACGGTAGTTGCCGCTTGCGCAGTAGCCACCAACTGTAGTGAGATCCTTTCGAAAGCCTTGTTCTGGTCACAGAAGATCACGGCTGTGCTGGGTGCTGCGCCCAGGAGCGCCTCCGCTTCCTGAGTGTAGCGTTGAACCGCGTCGTAGTGGCTTCCGAGGAGCTCCCGCCAACTGGCACCCGGGCCGGGGTCTCGGGCGGTGTCGCTGCCTAGGTGCTCGGTTACCGCGGCGATGTTGGGGCCACACTTTCCCCCTTTCCTGGCGGCCTGGTGCTGGCTCAGCCGCGGCTCAACTATGGGGCCAAGGCAGTCTGCGATGGTGGCCCCGTGCAATCTGCGCATACATGTCGGGTGCTGCAGCCGACGCATGTCGTTGGGCCTCTCGGCTGCCGCCTTCTTGCCTATCCATGCCAGGAGGTCGACCGATCGGCCGATGACCACGTCTACGAGGTCCGGGTTGATGTCTGCGGCATGCCAGGCTTGGCCGAGAAGGGAAGCGACAAAGCGGGCGCCGGGGTGGTGGATCTCGTAGGGTGCTCCGTCCACGCCAGGCACGCTGCCACTTGGTTCCAGGACCAGGGAAGCAAACTTTCCCCACAGCGGGCGGGGGTTGCCTGGGAAGCTCCCCGCGCCCTTCCCATGGAAGTAGTGGTCCAGAATGCGCGTCCCGGAGGAGGGCAGCGGAGGGGCTGTCTGCCAGATAGGGCTCCGACTCCCCCAGAGAACCCTGTCCACATCCTCCGACCTGTCACGCCACGCGCCTAGCTTGTCGCGTACGCCGAGAATGGCGTGCGTCTTAACGTAAATCACACGCCCCATATCTGCAGTGCGTTGCCAGGGTGGGGCGTTCCGCGCCTGGACGCCTCTGTGCAAGTATCAGCCTGGAGGCGCGCCGTTGCGCAATGTCGCTGTCCCACTTGCGCAGCCAGGCTGCAGCTTGCCGTGGTGCGAGGTCGTCCCCATTCCATCCGTACTCTGTGAGCCAGGCAGCCAGGACGCCTATTGGTCTGGTGCTGTGGTCCGCGCGCGTCGCTGCTACCAGGAGCCCCCGGGGAGAGCGTGGACTTACTGCGCTGCCATTTCCGCCACCAGTCTTCGATGGCTGCGGACAGGGCGTGCCGTCCCAGGGTCAGCAGGGCGGGGATGAGAGGCACTGCAATGTCGCCCAGATCGGCGGCCTGTGGCTGTGGTGGGTCATGCCCGGTCTCGCCGTCCCCGTCATCATTATCGTGGTGCTGGTCTGGGAAGCTGCCTGGTGCTGCCAGCCTCACCCAGTCGCTCGGTTGTAGTAGGCCGATAAGATCGGCGTCCGGGGCGCAGAACATCCGCTCGAGGTAGGCGAACATCTGCCTGAGTTCGGTACGCGTTTCCGTGGGGGTTGAGCGTCTGTCGTGGGCCCGGATGGTGTTGTCGCGCTTGCGGCGCCTGGCTCTATCTGGGTCTAGATAGAGGATAGCGTGGTCGGACAGCGATGGTGTCGGTGTGTTTACGCGAAACGTCCGACATTCCATCACGTGTACATAATTACCCCAGTGCGACCCTACCTAGAAGTTGGAGCCCCTAGGAAAGCAGCATGAGTTGCTATGCTATGTTATGCGATGCTATGTCATGCGATGCTGCGCAATGTTATGATATGCTATGTGATGATATGCTGCGCTATGCTATGATATGGTGTGGCATGATATGATATGCTAAGCTATGATATGACATGCTGCGCTGTACTATGCTAAGCTATGACGTGCTATGATATGATATGGTAAACTGAGCTATACAATGCTATGATATGCTATGCTACGCTATAATATGATGTGCTGCGGTATGCTGTGCTATGATATGCGTGGTTATGGTATGCTATGGTATGATATGTTGATGCAGCGCTGCGCTATGCTAAGCTAAGCGAAGCTAAGCTAAGCTGACCCTCTAGACAGAGCCTAGGTAGGGAATTACACCCATGCTATGCTATGCTCTGCTCTGTTATGCTATGCTATGCTGCGCTGTGCTATGCTGTGCTGTGCTGCGCTGCGCTATGTTATGATATGCTATGCTATGCTGCGCTATGCTATGCTATGCTGGGCTATGCTGTGGTATGGTGTGCTGCGGTATGCTATGCTACGCTATGCAATGCTATGTTGTGCTCTGCTATGCTAAAGCTCAGCGAAGCTAATATTAACGTAAGCTAAATTAAGATAAACCTGAGCTAACATGAAGCTAAGCTAAGCTAAGACGAAATACGCTAAGCTAAGATGAGATAAACAACGCTAAGCGAAAGGGACGTAACTGGGGGAACCGCGGGGCGGATCCTGGGGGAACCGCCAGGGGCGAAGCCCACTGCCCGGCCCTTTAAGCACGCAGGGTAAGAACCCTTCTAGGCAGAGCCTAGGTAGGGAACAATGATGTAAGGTGCGTCAGGGCCAGCCAGCATTTTCCCTCCTTGAAGGCTCCCCCCGCCAGGCACAGCGCAGCCATTTACCTCTCCTCGTGCAACTCTTGATTCTCCTGCGCTTCATGATCCTTCCCCTCGCACTCCCTCTCATGCCACTCTCGATCCACAACTGCTCGCTGGCACAGGGCAGACCTCGCCCCAGGCATCGGCATCATCTGAACACTAGCCTCGACGCAAATTACAATGCTAGACACAACGAGGCCTGAACGCCTAATGGGAGGGGGGGCAAGTGAAGCCCGAGCCACCCCCAGCGGCTGGAGGAGCCAGAAAAAACTCTGGCTATACGTAAGGGCCCCCCGAGGGGCTCCCCAAATCCTGTATCCTCATCCGCCGCCGCCTCCACACCAACTGCTCCTGCTTCTCCCTCTCCTCCCGCATCCGTCTTCTCCCTCTCTCTTCCTCCTCCTCCTCCTCCTCTTTCCTCCATCCTCGCAGTCCTCCCCTTCCTTGTCCCCTTCGTCTTGCTCCTCCGTATCCTCGTCCGTCTCCATCTCCTTCCTGTCCTCAGCCATCTCGCTCAAGGTGGGCGGGAAGTGCGCGTCCGGCTGGCCCCCCGAGATCGGCCGTCAAACTTCGTCCCATGGGTGGTAGCTGGAGCCGGGGGCGACCCGTACCGTTGATGCGCGAGGGTCCCGATCTGTACAGTCCCGAGCGCGGAGGCAGGCGCCCCAGTGAGAGAGGGCCCGCAGCTGCTGATGTGCGGAAGGTGTCAGCCAGCGATGTCACGCCGACGAGGTTGCAGCTGCCAACGGTGGTG
This sequence comes from Prorocentrum cordatum, assembly GCA_963575745.1. NCBI lineage: Eukaryota > Dinophyceae > Prorocentrales > Prorocentraceae > Prorocentrum > Prorocentrum cordatum. The sequence goes on along the minus strand of CAUYUJ010018672.1, from coordinate 156,279 downwards.
AGGGGCCAACGCCGATGCCACCACCGGCGGAAGGATGCGAGGATCCTTGAGGTCCAAGGCGGTGCAGGCGCGGAGCTCGACTACAGGGTCGACGGCAACATGCACGTGAAGACGTGGCGTTATTGGCTAGCCTGGCCCAGGCCCCGCGGGGCAAGTCTGGCACATGCCGCTGTCCTTCACGCCCTACGCTTCAATGTTAAATGTTGGTGGGTGTGCATGTTTGTATACATCTCTATTCGTTGCTGAACTTTCCATTACAGAATCGACCAAATCGAAGTTTCTGTGGTCGGTTGGTTTCCTCACCGTGTAGATGGGTGCGATCACCACGCGTTGCCGTCCAGTTGTTCTTTCGAATTCAATGCTGCAGTATGTGGGTCATGAGTTGACTTGTCATCGCAAATGTGTTGTGTAGTCAAGTGGGTGGGCGTTGTCTTCGTGGCAGGCTGCGCGCACACACACATACACTGCATATGTCGTTCGTGTCTTGCCGAGCCGCCGAAGGTCGAGGATGGGGACAGATAGTTACACCTCGCAATGTGCACCTGTGTTCTCACACAGCTGTCGCAGCAGAGGTGCCTCATGACTTGTCTTGAGTATGCGATCTTCAATCCACGCACTTGCCTCCAGGTAGCAAGACGTGTTGCAGCAGGCGCGCCGTCCATGCTCGAGTCTTCCATCAGGCGTTGAATCTAAGTATCACCATCCAGCATAATCCTCCCTGTCCTCTCTCAGGCCTACATGTCACAATTGTCCTCTCCTCCCTCAGGTGCCAGTGGGCGGTGGAGACCTCGCAGCCCTTGGCGCCGTTCTCCATGATGAAGCGCACGACGCCTTTCGCGGAGGAAGGATTAAGAAAAAGAGAGGGGGAGAGAGAAAGAGAGAGAGAAGGAGAATGAGAGTGAGAGTGGGAGGGGAACGCGAAAGGCGAGGAGCAGCAGCAGTCACAGCGACAGGAACAGGAGGAGCCGGAGGGGGATACTGACAATGAAGAGGCGGAGCAGCGGCAATAGACATGGGAAATAATGGCCATGATACCGGAGAAAAAACCCAATCATAATCTTTTTAGGGCTCTATAGGGCTGTAGGGCTACTGGGCTATAGGGATATGGGGCTACAGGGCTATATGGCCTATACGGGCAATTGGGCTAGTGGGCTATAAGGCTATATATATATATATATATATATATATATATGGCACCCCCGGGCACCCGGGCAACCCCCGGCCACGCCCGGGCACGACCGGGCACGCCCGGGCACACGGGCACCCCGGGGCACCCGGGCGTGCGGCGAAAATCGGCGGCAAACCTAACCTAACCATATGAATCCGCTAGGGCTCCTACAGAGGCAAGCTCTGATTTGGGAAACAACACCCATTCCCTCCATCATCCTTTTCGTCGCTTACCTCCTCTCCTCCCTGGTCTTGTACAAACATCTCCCCTCGGGCGTGATATTACGATTGGCGCGCCGACCGAGGGGCCATTCGCGATGGTCGGTTCTGGTGCGAGCCACGTCTTCGCTTAAGCATTTGCATTCGGCATCCAGGGAAGGAGCCGCTGCCACACCAGGGTCAACGAGCTGTCACTGGGGCAGAAGCACTCCCACCCTTCTCCAACGTCCAGAGCCGCTTCTGCTGCGGTCCCCGTGACACCTGTACTGCACGGCGACGGAGAGCGAGAGAGGGAAGCAGAAACAACCACACGACGACGACGACATCGCAGGCAGAGGGCCATGGCAATCGGAACGAGGCGGCGGGCGGGCAGGCGGGAAGGGACAGAGGAAAGACAGCAGGCGGGGGGGGGGGGGGGCGAGAGAGGAGGAAGAGGAGCCTGCCGACCCCGCTTGCCGGGGATGGACATGCGTGAGAAACAGTTGGCTATCCCCACTCACCCTTTCCCCGTCCCTGGGAGCCCCAAATCCAGTTTGGGGGGCGAGGGCACGAGCTCCCTCCCCAGCGCAGCCCTGGAGCCTCCACACGTACACCTCCGAGAAGCCCAGGATGCCATTGAGGCTTGCTCAACCTGGACTCCAACACGCGAAGGAGGCTTCAAAAACAACCAAGATAGCCTCAGGTCGGCACAACAATACTTCAAGACGCCCCCCAGAGAGCTCCTAGAGGACCCCCAGCAGGGTCCTCAGAGGCCCAAATCGCCCCGATTCCAAAGGAAAACGTGTGTTTTGCAAGTAGCGGCTCAAGAGGCCCCAAAACTCGCTCCAGGACGGCTAACAGGCACCTAAGAAGGTCCCACAACGGGGGAGCAGGAGGGCGAGGGAGGAAGAAGAGGAGCATGCCGACCCCCACTTGCCGGGGGTGGACAGGTGTCTCAGACATTTGGCTTTCCCCCCTCCCTCTTTCCCCCTCCCGGGGAGCCCAAATCCAGTTTAGGAGGGAGGGGGAGGTAAGAAGGGGCGGGCCTTCTCAGAAGGCCGGACGTCCCCCAGCCTTCTGGGAAGGTTTCTAAGCCTCCCCCGAAGACGCAGAGAACCTCTCAGAAGGCGCGAGGGCTTCTGAGAAACCCCGCGGCCTTCTGAGAAGGCCGCCTCCTCCTCGCCGCCGAGACCCAGCAAGGCGCACAGTGGAGGGAGGCTGGTAGGGGCCATCGGGCTCGTGTGCAGATGGCCGCCCGCCGGAATCAGACAATACCGCAGGAACTCACACAACCCCCAGGTGCTTGCACAACAGCCCCACGCCCCACCCAGTCGCAAAGTCGCCGAGGGGCTCGAACGACGGGTAGGCCATGTCCAAGTGCAGCCATCTCCCCTGATAGCCGCAGTTCTGGAGGTGCTTGTATCCGCCACCGTGCCCCCTTGCACTCTGAGGCGTGGTATAATTCTCAGTGTTGTCTGGTAGAGTTGCTGTAATCTGCCAGCGCCCTCCGTCTGACGACGCAGTGCTGCATTCGCCGTCCTCCTCTCCAGGAGCTCTCTGGGCAGCCTAAGCCCGCTTCGGGGCTCCTCGAGGCACCCAAGGCTTCCAATAAGGCAAGGGACAATAACAAAGGCCGCCAAGCTGACACAACATTGCCTTAAGACACGTCCAACAGCCACTAAGAAACACCCAAAGTATGCCAAGAGGCCTGCACTATGCCCCAAGGCAGCCGTTGATCAACGTAGGTGTTCCGTAGTCCTGTTCAAACCTCCGATCTGTTGTTGTGTCTGTATGCATTACATATATGTGTATATACATATGTATATATATATATATATACATGTATTGACCTACCCATCCGAATGCTACTTCGATGCGTACAGATACGCACGTACATGTGCGAAGCATGGCTGCTATGTGTTTTCATATGTGCCGATACGCAAGAATATACATGTACATATGTGTGTGAATGCATAGGTACCCCACTCTCTCCATTCACGATTATACACATGTACATGCATATATGTAATTGTATATATATATATAGATATCGAGGAGAGGGCGCTTCTCTCGGGCGCTTGCCTTGGGAACATTCGGCGGCGCGTTTCGAACCCGGGGGTGGGACACCCCCCCAACACTCGGCGCCGTCGATCAGAACCAGGGGGACCCCCCCCCCAAAAAAAAAACCCTCCCGAAATACCCCCCCGCTTCCCAGGGGGGGGGGTCCAAAACCCCCCCCGGCGCCGGCGCCGGCTCTGGCGGCCGCCGCAGCGCCAACGCAGCGACGATGACCAGAGACAGCCCAGGAGGAGTGGGGGGGTTCCCCCCCCCCCCCCCCTGCGGCGGCGTCGGCGCTGGCGGCGGCCAGCAGCGCCGGCGGCGGGGACGCAGCGACGATGCCCAGAGAGGGCCCAGAGGCCGCAGAGGGAACACACAAATCGCCATATCGAGTCCTCGCATGCTCCCTGAGACCCTTCTGACGAGACCTCAAGAGGCATCCATTAGAACTCTGACCCTGTGCCAAAACACAATGGCGGGGAGAGCCGAAGGCCACACCACCACCACCACCACCACCACCGCCACCACAGACCACCATACCACCACCACCATCACCACAACCACCACGACAACCACCACAACCCACCATCACCACAACCACCACCATCACCACAACCACCTCACCACCACCACCACCAAAAACGACACACCACCAGCAGCACCACAATCCACTACAACCCACCACAACCACCACCACCACCACCACTAACCCCGACACCATTACCACCACCACCATCATCACCACCGCCATAACAACCACCATCACCACAACCCACCACCAACACCACCACCACAAACCACCACTGCACCACCACGACCACCACCACCACCACCACCCACCACCCACCACCACCACCCACCACAACCACCAGAACCACTACCAGCAGCAGCAGCACCACCACCACCACAGCCCACCAACACCAACACCACCACCACAAACCACCACGCCACCACCACCACCACAGCCCACCAACACGACCACCACCATCACTACCTCAACCCACCACCACCACCAAACCACCACACAACCACCACCACCACAGCCACCACCTCCACCACCACCACCACAGCAGCTCACCACCACAACCCTCACCACCACCACCACCAATACAACAACCCACCACCACTACCACCACCATCACCACAATCTACCACACCACCACCTTCACCACCACCACTTCCACCACTACTACCAGCAGCACAGCCCACCACCACCACCAGAACCACCACAAACCAGTTCACCACCACCACCAGCGCCACTAACACTACCACCAGCACCCCCGCCGCCGCCGCCGCCCGCCGCCGCCGACGGCGGCGCCGGCCCGAGGACGGGGAGAGAGGAAAAGTAGGGGAAACGGGGGGGGGGGGATCGAACCCCTCCCCCCCCCCGTCACGGGAAGGGGGTGGAGGGGGGGGGTTCGTCCGACCCCCCCCCCATTCCGGGGGGGGAGGGTCAGGTTCCAACCCCCTCCT
>CAUYUJ010018672.1:123883-143883 GCA_963575745.1 Prorocentrum cordatum | reverse complement strand
CTGTCAACGCGAACACCGACAAGGGCGATCGGGACTTCCTCGACTGGCTGGACAGCCAGCACAGCCTCGCGGAGGCTGGGTCGATGAGGCGGCCAGTCGCAGACATCACCTTCGTGCAGGAGACGCGCGTGCGTGAATGTGGCAGAGAGGCAGTCCAGCCTTGGCATCGGAAGCGCGGCTTCGACTTCGACCTTGCCGCAGGGCTCAGCACGGGAGACGGGCCCCAGGCCGTCTCAGGCGGGGTAGGCATCGGTGCGCGGCAGCGGTTTGCGGCAGCCACGCTCGACACCGATTTCAAGCAGCCCCACCGAGTGCTCCGACGGGTAGTCAACATTGGCGACGGGCTCGCCATCGATCTCATGTCCATCTACCTCCGCGACGGGGAGGGCATGAGCGAGGCCAACGCAGACATCCTCTGGGAAGTTGCGTCGCAGCTCAGGGTGGCGGCGCGGCCGTGGATGCTGGCTGGCGATTTCAACATGGACCCCCTCCAGGTCGCGGCGTGGGCGGCGACGGCTGGAGGGCTCGCGCTACATACAGGGGCGCCTACCTGCAGGGCGGGGGCGCTCAACGAGCTCGACTACGCGGTCATCTCCGACGAGCTTCAGCAGTTCGTGTTCAGCCACGGGCCCGTGGTCGAGGCCCCCTTCGGGCCACACAGCCCCGTCCTGTTGGAAGCACGAGGGCTGCGCGCAGAAGCCACGGTACAGCAACTACATCGCGCTGCGCGGCTGCCGTTCGATCGGGCCATCGGCTGTCTGCCCTGCGCCCCACTGCCTGCCTGGACTTGGGAGGAGGACACGCCCCCCCCCCTGCCCGCGGGCTGCCATGCAGGAGTGGCTACGGCACGCCGAGGGCTACCTTCTCCCACTCTACGACCTGCACGGGGACGAGGCTCAGAAGTTCGCTGGCAGGGCCGACGGAGTGCGCTTCGTCAATGTGCCGCTCGCGGACGCCAGCCGCCGCCGCTGGGCTCAGCTCAGCTCGCACGAGACCCACGCCTGGGGCGGGCTGGTCAGCCTGCTGCAGCGCGCAGACCTGCCGGCGGCGCGTGGGAAGGACCTACAGGGCCTGGCCAGCCTGCGCGCCCGCCTGGCGGCGCTGCGCCTGGGCGACTACGACGGCACCATGGCCCCTGTGCCCAGGGGTGAGCTGGGCGCTGCGGCGACCTCCAGCGACGCGGCTTTGAGGAGGAGGCTCATTGAGCACGCTAGGGCCCAGCAGCAGGTCAGCCAGCGCAGCGACGCAGCTGCCGCCAGGAGGCAGTGGCAGGCCTGGGCCAAAGGCTCTGCCACAGGCGGGGGGAAGCTCGCCCACCGCTTCTCCAAGCCTGAGCCGCTGGCCAAGGCGACCCTCGTCACGGCGGACGAGGGCGAGGGGGGGGCGCTACCAGTCAACGGCGACGAGGCGGTGCGGCACTGCCTCAAAGAGTGGCTTCCGCTCTGGCTGGACCCTCGGCGCAGAGGAGGCCTCGAGGAAGCGGCCAGCTGGGAGGCGCCAGAGCCGCTGCCGAGCCTCGAGGTGGACAGCCTCAGGCACCTGCTCAAGCGGCACGGGAGGTGGGCAGGCCTGGGATGGGACCAGCTCCACCCGAGGCAGCTGCTCCTCCTTGACGAGTCCTTCCTGGCCAGGCTCCTCGACGTGCTGGCCAGCTGGGAGGACGGGCCCGAGGCTTACTGGGACTGGCTCGCTGTCATCGTCTTTCGTGCCAAGGCAGACGGCGGCAGGAGGCCTATCGCTCCCACCTGCCTTCAGCTTCGCCTCTGGTCGGCCCTGCGAGGGCCCATAGTCAGGGCATGGGAGGCGCAACACCACGAGGTATGGTACATTGGCGGGGAGCTGAACACGTGCGAGAGGGCAGGCTGGGTGCATCAGACCCTCACGGCCCTGGCCTACGAGAAAGGCCTCAGCACGGGCACGGCCCTAGGGGACCTACGGAAGTTCTACGAGAACATCAGCCACAAGGAGCTCCTGGTGGAGGCTCAGGCCACGGGCTTCCCTGTCAAGCTCCTCAGGGCATGCTGCGTCTCGTACTCAGGCTACAGAGTCATCACGGTTGACGGGGCCCGCAGCTCGCCCTTTCGGGCGACTGGCACGGTGCTGGCAGGCTGCTCCTGCGCGACGGGGATAGCCAAGCTACTCCTCTTCAGATATTTCAAGAAGGCGGCGGCCTTCTACCCCAGCGTGCGGTTGGGCAGTGTAGTCGACGACTTCGCGCTCCAGACTGCGGGCACCACGGGCATGGTGAAGGCAGTGCTAGGCCCCGCCACGCGCATGCTGTTGGGCTGCTTCGACGAGAAGCGGGCGCCCGTTCACTTCGGGAAGCTTTGCTACCTCGCCCCCGACGCAGAGGCGGCGAAGCAGCTGGAGTCGGAGTGGCCCGCCGAGGACGGCAGGGCGCAGCGCGGCAGGCTGCTAGGCAACGACGTGCACGATGGGCGCTGGAGGCGCACCGCCATCGGGGAGCAGCGAGTCGAGGATGCACTTGCAAGGTCTCGGAGGCCGCAGGTTCTGATGTCAGCTGGGGCCAAGGTAGCCACGGTGCAGAGGGGCGGCCCCACGGCAGCCGTCACCCGGGGCTCGGCCACGACTGGCTTCGCCCCCTCGGTGCTGCACGGGCTACGTGTTGCTGCAGCGCGTGGAGAAGGGCATCTTGCGCCAGGGGCTTCTGTTGACCTGCGGATGAGGTGCTTCCCCAAAGGCATCGAGAGAGACCCAGCGGTGGTGAACGCTGGCCAGGTCGCGATGCAGTTCGGCATGGCGCTCTGGCTGGGCTACCCCACTCCGTTCGCCCTCGACACGCTGCTTGAGAAGGCCACGCAGCGTTTCTCGACTGCGAAGCGGCCCTGGGCAGCCTGCAGAGACCCCGTGGTAGCCTTTTTTCCTCACCATCACCAGGCTGGGCTGGACCATCGAGGGCGGCAGGCACGTCACCACCGACCAGGGGTTGGAGGTCGACCTGGCCAGGGTCTCGCCTTACTTCATCAAGGAGCTGGCAGAGGGAGCGCCCAAGAGGTGGTCCGACCGCGACGCCACCTTCAGGCTGCACCCCCACCAGAGTTCGGACCTGCATTGGGGATCGCTGCAAAGGCTCGGCAGGTCCAAGGAGTCGCTCGGCTGGCAGCAACATCAGCGAGCGGCCCCCCACTCGGTCATTTCAGGCACGGTACTCTCTCAGACGCGGCTCTACAAGAGAGGCTTGGCCTCCGAGTGGGACTGCCTCATGTGCAGGGGCGCGCCTGGCACGCTCTGGCACAGGCTGCGCGGCTGCCATGGGCGCGCGGCCTTTCGCAAGGACGAGGCCTCACCCGAGCTCCTTCGGCACGCAGAGGTGCCTCGGGCTGCAGGAAGGAACTGCGGCGAGATGTTCGGCAGGTGCCTCTTCCCGTCGCTCGACCACGCGGTCCCGAGGCGCGACCCAGATGGAGACCCAGTTCGATGGCATCGGCGCCCAGCCTCGGGGTACCCCACAGGCCTCATCTTCACGGACGGCAGCGCGGTGGGCACGCGGTGGCCAGAGCTGCAGCGCGCTGGCTGGTCGCTCGTGCAGTGCGACAGGCATGGGCGCCTGGTGGCTGCAGGGGATGGGTGCCCCTCTCCATGGCGCCGCGGCAGGAGGCGCGGGACGGCGAGGACTACGCGTACCACATGGCGGCCTTCCCCTGCGAGGGCCACGTCGACTTCCAGACGGACTGTTCAGGGGCGGTGGCGTGCGCCCAGAGGGGTGATGCATGGGCATTCACCTTTCCCAGCGTCTATGGTCGTCGCAGAGGCGTTTTTTTCCGGAATTTGTTTTCCACTGGGGTCGCGGCTTCCGTGGACGCCGGCGGCCGTTTGCGCGGCACGCAACTTGGCAACAGGATTCAGCGCGCATGGAAGCGCACGCGGGCACTCAGGAGCGCGCCGCTACTGGGGAGGGGACGCCAGCAGGCGGTCATGTTGACCACGGACGCCCGCGCGCGCGCGGGTGCACTGTCAGGCACTCCCGCGCGGTCACATATTGCCACAAGCGGCGGAGCGAGTTTCACATGCGCCCGCGCGCGCCCGCAGCTGATCACGAGACGCCCGCGGGCGTCGCGCCTACGGGCGCGCGCCTACAGGCGCCTGCGCAAACGCGAAGGCGCCTGCTGACCTCTCTCCCGCCTCTGCCGCGCGCTCACGCGCGGCCATGGGCCGCCCCTGGGGTGCTCGGAAGCCCCCCCGGGAATCTCATTAACCCCGCGTGCCCACGCGCACCGAGGCGCTCACAGGCGACGGGGGCACGCGCAACAAAAAATCCTCCACGTCGTGTTCCTCAAATTGGTCATCATATGTTTCAGCAAACCCCCTCGTTTCATCCTTCCTTTCCCTCTTCCCCCTCCCCCATCCACCTCGCCCCCCCTGCTTCCCAAACTCCCTCTGCCTCTCCCACTTCTTCCCTGCCCCTTTTCCCTCCTCTCCCCCCCCCGCTCCCCTGCACTCCACCTTCCCTCATCTTCCCTCGTTATGTTCCGTGCCCTTCTCGCCCCGCATATCCATCCTCCTCCCCGTCAGTCTCAATATGTCTCTCTCGCTCTCCCCCTCCCCTTCCCCCCCCCCCCCTGGTGGTTCTGCCGTAGACGGTTGCCAACGACAATGATGGCACAAAGAGAAGTGCATTTTCACTGCGCGCCGCGCCGCCCCACGGCATGGCGAGTTGGTTAAGTGGCCCCGCTGCGCTGCGATGCCTTCTCTCCGCTACGCTGTGGCAAGCCGCCGTTCCCCCGTCCCCGACTGCCCGCGCCTTGCCACACGCACGACCAGAACCCATGTGCGTGCATTCGGGGGGCGGGGGGTCAAAACCGCATTTTCATACTGATGGGCGAAAGCTCCAGGGCCCCCGCGCGAGCAAGCCGCACCGCTGCGCGCGTAGCTCTTTATTACACATGTTTGCGCCCGTTTTCCCACGCGGGCGGGGCCTGCAAAGCGAGGGAGCGGCTGGCGGGTAAGAGCGGGTGCGGGGGGGGCGAACGGGCCGGCTGAGGGGGTCAAGGACAGGAGGTCGGGGAGCCAACGGAGGCCAAAAATAACCCCAGGGACCTGGGAAAACCGGAATTGAACGAACAAAGGACAACAGCGGCGGGGAGGGCGAGGAACGGACAAATTCAGCGACGGGAGCGGGAGGAACAACTAATTGGAGGGACAAGGGGGAAGGGAATATGATTGGGGAGAAGCATCGAAAACAGAGGTCGCACGGGCAAGGCGGGTGAGGATACAGGGGGCGTCTGTCCGCCCTGGCAGGAAGTACCCCTCCAGCTGCCCCTACATTGGGACTCGCGCACTCAATGTTTAATGAACTGTGTTCGGGGAGTGCACAGGATTCCACGACGTTGTGTATCACACGGGCATTGTGTGAAATCTGGTAGAAGGAAAACGGATACCACAACCGAGCACCAGGGATCGCAACCAAACAACGGGACTCGCAACTCCAAAACTGGAGTCGCAACAGGTAACATCGGATCTCGCAACAATGGTTTCGCCTGCGCTGTCCGAGCCGTCGACGGCTTCAGGCTCGAGGGCCAATGCGAAGGCCCCTCCGCCGAAGGCGCCTGCGGCCAAGAGGGCCAAGAAGTGAGCAGCGCCGGTTCGAGGCAGCCTACTGGAGCTGGGAAGGGAGTGGAGAAGCCGATAGGGGTGGGTATTGGACGACTATGAGGAGGGTAATGAACCGTTGTGCATATTTGTTGGTATTCACCGCCATGGCCGTGCATCCCTTGCCGCTGCTCGAGTGCCCGAAAGGCTACGTCGGGGGGCGCAAGTAAATGGTTCTGTGGTAGGCTGCCCCTCGAACGGATCGCGCACCCCAGCGTCGAGCTGTCGGCCACCCGAAAAGTGTGCGAGTGTGTGCGTGCGTGTCTGTATGTGTGTGTGGAGCGATGCTCGTGGGTCGGGGTGGGCCCCGACCTGGGGCACGTAGCCCGCCGTTTGCGATCGCCCCATAAAGCCCATGGCCGAAGCTCGGACCTAAGCAGGCGTTTGCGACAAGGGTCGTTGCCTGAGCCCGAGTACTGCCCTTCTGCAAGGCCACTGGGAGGACCCCCCCCGTGTCTCCCCCCCTGAGTCTTGGGACTTCTTTTGAAATTAATTCATATTCCTGACCACCGCCATTCCATTATCCGCCTCTCCCCCGGCCCAAAAGGGCCCCAAGGCTCCCAAGGAGGTTCCCAGAGGCATTCGGGGCCCAAGGGGGCCAGAAGACGGCCCCAAGAGGGCCCGAAGTGGCCCCATGACGGCCCCAAGAAGCCCCAAGACGGCTCCAGGAGGCCCCAAGACGGCCCCAAGAGGGCCCCATCGAGGTCCCAAGACGACCCCAAGAGGATAAGGGATGGGGGGGGGAACAGGATGCAGGAGGAGTAGGATGCAGGAGAGGGAGGAGGAGGGACGAGGGAGAGGAGGAGCCAGGAGGAGGCGACGGAGGATGGACTCGAGGAGGAGGAGGAGGCCGGATAAAGCAAGAGGACGAAGAGGAGGAGGCAGGAGGGAAGACGGGCTCGGAGGCCTGGAAAAAAAAACACCAATCCCCAACGAGTTCCCAGAAGCTCTCCTCCCCCCCCTCCTCCTGCCCCCCCGCCAGCTGGCCGACGAGGGGCGCATCGACCACCCCTGAAGAGCCTTCCCAAAAGGCTCAAGGAGAGCAACAAGAGGGCCGCAAAGTGGCTCCAAGCGGGCCCCCAGAAGGCTCCAAGACGGCCGAAAAAAGATATTCAGATGGCCATGGCCATCTGAATATCTCTTGGACCCCTTTTTGGGGCCCTCCGCGGGCGCGGTGGGCCCTCCCAAGAGGCTCCAAGAGCGCCCCAAGAGGGCCGCCAGGTGGCTCCAAGCAGGCCGCCAGAGGGCTCCAAGACGGCCGAAAAAGATATCCAGACTGCCATGGCCATCTGGGGATTTGCAAAAACCCGAGGGAAACGCCGAACGCTTCGCTGGCGAAGCGTTCGGCGTTTCCCTCGGGTTTTTGCGGGCCGCCAAGTGGCTCCAAGGGGCCCCCAAGAGGGCTCCAAGACGGGCGAAAGAAATATTCAGATGGCCATGGTTATCTGAATATCTCTTGGGGCGCTTTTTAAAGCCCTCTGGGGGCTCGGCGGGCCCCCCCATGAAGCTCCATGAGGACCCGCCCCAAGAGGGCCGCCAAGAGGGCCCCAGGACAGCTTATAAAAACAGCTTGTTTTATAACGTACTCCCGGGCACTCTTGGGGGCCTCTTGGAGCCCTCTTGGGGGCCTCTTGGAGCCCGCTAGGGGCCCTGTTGAAACCCTTTTGGGGGCCTCTTGGAGCCCTGTAGGGGCCCTCTTGGACCCTTCCCAGGGCCCTCGGAAGGCTCCAAGAGGGCCCGCTTGGGCTCTCTTGGAGCCTTCCTGGGGCCATCCTTTTTGTTCGATTTCAGAAGGGCCCCGAGGTCCGCGTAGGTCTTCAGAGGTCTGCAAGGCCCGAGGGTGCCCAAGCTGGGGCGTCCAGATCTGGGGGCATCTGCGCGCCTCCCTTTCTGGGTGCTTTGGGCCGCTAGGCCCCGGTGCTCGCCCCCGCGCCTCCCCCTGGGGCCCGGCGCCCACGGTCGCCAGGTCCCGGCTCCCGCCCCCGGCCGCTACCCGCAGCTATTGCCGCGGACTCTGGCCGGGACCTCCGCGCACAAAAAACGGCTCAGGCCATCAAGCTGTCCATCTCGGCGCCCGCGACTGAGGCCGCCGCCGACTTCTTGGACTCCTTCGGTTTCGGGCCCGCGTCCTAAGCCACGGCCTCGGGCACCTCCGCGTCGGGGCCCACCAGGGCGCCGCTGACCTCGAGGGGCTCGCGGATGCTGGCGGTGCGAGCGGTGCCCGCGGCGCCCTGCTGCTCCCCCGACAGCATCCACTTGAACGTGTGGAAAGGCTTCAGCATGTTCGCGTGCACCTGCCCCGCCTGGAGCGCGCGCTCGAACTCGCCATGCAAAGCCTTCGTGGCAGGCCGGCCCGTGATCCGGGACAGCTCCTCTCCGTGCGCATCGAGCTCCTTGCAGACGCAGAAATGCTCGATGGCCTCCAGCGCCTTGCGACGGAAAGGCGTGCTCTGGAACGGGGCCAGGTCGGTCGCCTCCTTCCCGTGGTAGAGCTCGCCCACCAACTTCTTGATCCTCCGCAAGTCATCCTCGGCAATATTGCCGCAGAACAGCGTCAGGTCATCGTCCGTGAACTCCGAAAGATGGGCGAGCGCGTGCTTGTAGCCCTTCTTGATGTTCGCCGCAGAGAGGACGAAGAACATGGAGCTCTCGAACTTCTCGCGGGCCACGCCGCCCGCCTGGGCCTGCAGCCACCCAACCTGGAGCACGAAGGTCCGGTCGTGCACCCTCCACTTCGGCGCCTGCGTCTCGATCGCCTTCAGTAGCGACTCAGCGTCCTTCTTCCTGCTCTTCTCCAAGGACGCGTCCACGACAGAGTTCGCCAACTGGAACCCAGAGACCAGGCCTGCCTCCATGACCTTGCCCCGGTCCTCAATCGTCGGTTCCGGCACCGGGCCCAAGGCCTCCGAGACGGGGCCCCCGGAGACGGGGGCAAGGGCCGCGGGGAGGAGGAGGGCATGAAGTGGGGGAGCATCGGCGCTGCAGGAAGCGAAGCAAGGAGGGAACGCAGGAGGATATGTCACGAGTGGGGCGACGGCGCGCGGCGGAGGGGCCGACGCGAGGGGGCAGGACAGGAGCTGGACGCGGAAACGTTGCTCGACGCATGGGCGCCTCTTCCAAGGACGTCGCCTGCAGCGCCCCGCACTCCAGACCCATGTCCTTCAGCCACGCAGCACGCGCGAAAGTCCACTCCTGCCAAAAGCGAAGCTCAGAGGAACCCAACACGAAAGCACCCCAAGAAAGATGCAGCAGGACCCCCAGAGAACTCCACTTGGAGCCTCATGTCTCCCAGGCGGCCCCTGGGGACTCCAGGAGGGTTTGCTGATGGCTCCAAGAGAGTACCTGGAGGCCACGGGGGGCCTCCAGCCTAACGGAAGTGCTAGGGCCCTGTCGGGGCTGGACGCCCCGAGCGGGCCTCCAGCACAGACAGGGCCCTCGCACTTCCGTTCGGAGCTGACCAGACACCAAAGGCATCACTCGGAGGCGGCTCTGAATATGGAGCCCCGCCATGTCGGGTTTTCTGGCAGCACCGTTTCCTCCTGCGCGGAGGCCACCGTGCACTTCACGTCCACGCGGCGGTGCACGACGACAACGGGCCTCTTCCCGCGCAGCAGGACGTGGACCTGGAGGCGGTCCATCTCCGCCTTCACTTTCTGGTCGGCTGCGTTCATCTTCTTCTGCGCGATGGGCGGCGTGATGCCCGATAGGACGCCCATCATCAACTGCTTTAGCCACCCCTCCGCGCCCTTCTTCGCCACGTCGTGGAACAGCGAGCGCCGGAGGTGGGAGGAGTTCAGGAGGCGCACGCACGCCGGCAGAACCTTCTCCGGGGACTTCTCCTCGCAACCCGCCACGGTCAAGGCGCGCATAGATCTTCCAGAAATCAGCGAACGGATCGGACCTCTTGCTAAACGAGCTGAAAACCACCTGCAGACAATCGCCCCACACAGTCTTGAGCAACGCCACCTCCCGAGGGAAACGCTCGTCCAGGCGGCGCCGGACGATGCACTCCATGAGGGCAGCGATGTACTCTTGCCGGGCTGGCTGCACGAGGGGGTTGTTCCCAGCGACGTCGCGGAGACATACCACAAGTTCCTTTTGGTTCAGCCCTTCGCACTCGGACATGTACGCCACGAAATCGCCGTTGCTACGTTTGTCGCAGGACGGGTCCTTCGACAGGCGGATGGCCGCGAGCAACTCCTTGGGCACCTCGTCCTGGCTGCCGCGAGGCGCCGACAGGCACGAGCGGATGCGCCCTCTGGCGAGGCCCCGCCCCCCAACTACCCCGAGCCTCACCCCAAGAGTACCCCCTGTCACCTCATATGGGATAAAAGGGGCCACGCTCCCGAACGAAACCCCTGCGAGCCCGAGTGACCCCGGGCCCCCCCAGGCATCCTCGGGGAAGCGGATGCGGAGGTCGCGTTCCGCCGTGCCCGCCGGCGCGAAGCGCTTCCTCAACTCACGCACCTGGTGGTCCTGCACCCGCGCCGCGGCGCCTCGGATGGCCTTCGCGGCGTCCCACAAGAGAGCCCCGTCCTCGTCGGTGAGGCCCCTGATCTCGTCCGCCTTGCCGAAATCCCGGAAGCGCTCCTCCAGCAGCTTGGTGGCGCGCCTGTCCAGCGCGGCTCCTTCCTCTGCGGCCTTCCCCTCCGCTTTCTGGCTCTTCGCCGCACTGTTCGCGCAGGGGGCCTTCTGGGCCGACCAGCGCATGATGTCGTCGACCCCGGTGCCGCACGGCTTGGAGCGTTTCGGCGCGGGCGCGTGCTGTCCCCGGGCCTCCGTGCCATCATCCGCAGAACCCTCTGCCAACCACGTGTCGGCGTCGGCCGCGCGCTTGCCAGGCGTGCCGGCCTGGCCGGCTCCGAAGACATCGCTCTCGCTGGCCGACTCATCCGCCTCGCTGTGGGCCCCGAGCACACCATTGCGGCCCACGCGGTGTCCCACAGAGCGGGCGGCCCCGAAGTCCTCGAATGCGAACCTCGGACCACCGCGCTCCGCGACCACCATTGCGCCGGTCTCCACGGCCGCCTGCTGCGGGGGGGCCACCGTCGCCGGAGCCGCCGGCGCTTTGCGGCGGCCTTCCGGCCGCGCTTCGGCGGCGTTCGCTGCCTGGGGCCCCAGTGAGTGGGCCACCTGCGCCGCCGGAGGGGGGGCCTCGGGGCGCCCCGAGGAGCCTCGGGCTGCGCTTGGCGCTGCCGAGGCGCCCCCCAAGAGGCTGCGCAGGGCCCCCTGCTGCTGGCCCCCGGAGGCCGCCTCCCTCAGCAGCTTGTTCTGCCTCCTCGTCTCCGCCGCCTTCTTCCCCGCCGCCGAGCGCGCCGCTGAGGCCATGGCGCCCGCGGGCGGCCGCGAAGCAGGGGCTGGACAACCGAGCAAGATGCAGCCGAACACCTGAGCCTGACCAAAGATTCGAGCCAAAATGATTACGAATCAGGAGTGTGATTCAAACGCGTTTGCGGGTCTGAACCCCTCGCGGATCGATCCAGGTCGACAACTCTGGTGTGAAGATGCGGTCGAGAACTCCGGTTCGATACACCGTCGGAGCCCTCTTGGAGGCCACTCTGACCTCGCATAGGAAGCCCACCAGGCAACAGCGAAACTCCTCCAGGAGGCAGCCCACGAACGGCCCAGTAGCGGACCCACTGAAGCCCCACTAGAGCGCCCACTAAGGCGCCCACTATGGCCCCCACTAGGGCGCCCACTAGGGCCTCCACTAGGGCCCCCACTAGGGCCCCCACTAGGGCGCCCACTAGGGCGCCCACTAGGGCCCCCACTAGGACCCCCACTAAGGCCCCCACTAGGGCGCCCACTAGGGCCCCCACTAGGGCCCCACTAGGGCCCCCCACTAGGGCTCCACTAGGGTTCCCACTAGGGCGCCCGCCCACTAGGGCCACCACTAGGTCACATATTAGGCGGGACTTCGCACTCGACTTCGGAACTGGACTTCAAGCCAACTCAGCATGGCCACGAACCCTGTGACAGTTGCTAGTGGGGCGCTAGTGGGGCGCCAGTGGGGGCGCTAGTGGGGGCGCTAGTGGGGAGTGCAGTGGGGATCCCAAGAGCCCTCTGAATGCTCTGGGGCCCCTGGTGCCCTGAGGAGTCTGAGGAGCAGGAGGAGACAGGAGGAGGCAGGGGGAGGAGGAGGACGCAGTAGGGGGAGAGGACGCCCCACGACCTTCCCAACCCCCCCGCGCTCCACGCCCCACGACCTTCCCAACCCTCTCCGTCCCGCTCCACGCCCCACGACCTTCCCAACCCCCCCTCCGCTCCACGCCCCACGACCTTCCCACCCCCCCCGCGCTCGACGCCCCACGACCCTCCCAACCTTCTCCGTCCCGCTCGGGCCCGGCCGCCGCGGCCGTCGAGGTGGGGCGCCGGGGCTGGGGGGACCTCAGAGGATTCGCAAAAACCCGAGGGAAACGCCGAACGCTTCGCTGGCGAAGCGTTCGGTGTTTCCCTCGGCTTTTTTATCGTGCCCCAGAGGGCTCCAAGCGGGCCCCAAGAGGGCTCCAAGACGGCCGAAAAAAATATTCAGATGGCCATGGCCATCTGAATATCTCTAGGGCCCCTTCTTGGGGCCCTCCGTGGGCGCGGCGGGCCCTCCCAAGAGGCTCCAGGAGCGCCCCAAGAGGGCCGCCAAGTGGCTCCAAGCAGGCCGCCAGAGGGCTCCAAGACGGCCGAAAAAGATACTCAGATTGCCATGGCCATTTGAATCTCTTGCGCGCTTTTTTGAAGTCCTCCGAGGGCTCGGTGGGCCCTCCCAAGAGGCTCCAGGAGCGCCCCAAGAGGGCCGCCAAGTGGCTCCAAGGGGGCCCCAAGAGGGCTCCAAGACGGCCGAAAGAGATATTCAGATGGCCACGGTCATCTGAATATCTCTTGGGCCCCTTTTTGAGGCCCTCTGGGGGCTCGGTGGGCCCTCCCATGAAGCTCCATGAGGGCCCCAAGAGGGCCGCCAAGAGGGCCCCTTCCCAGGGCCCTCGGAAAGCTCCAAGAGGGCCCGCTAGGGCCCTCTTGGAGCCTTCCTGGGTCCATCCTTCTTGTTGGATTTCAAAAAGGCCCCGAGGTCCGCGTAGGTCTTCAGAGGTCTGCAAGGCCCGAGGGTGCCCAAGCTGGGGCGTCCAGATCTGGGGCCTCTGAGCGCCTCTCTTTCTGGGTACTTTGGGCCGCTAGGTCCCTGTG
Organism: Prorocentrum cordatum; assembly: GCA_963575745.1. Taxonomy (NCBI): domain Eukaryota; class Dinophyceae; order Prorocentrales; family Prorocentraceae; genus Prorocentrum; species Prorocentrum cordatum. Next base: position 131,097 of record CAUYUJ010018672.1, on the reverse strand, counting down.
GGGCCCTCTCGGGGCCTTGCTCAGGAAGGTGGCCCCCATGGCGCCCCCGCGTGGCTCAAGTTTTCTACGTAAGGAGCCCCGTGGTAGCCCCCTGCAAGCCATGCAGTCCGCGCAGCCGCGCCTGCGCAGCAGTGGCGTGTTGTATACCTGTGAGCTGTCTGGCTGGGTTTCCGGGTTCTTCTACGAGGTCCCTCTGCTTACGTGCGTCCACCACGGCACGCAATCCCCCCTCTCGACTGCCCTGGGGCGCTTCGATCGGCCCCCCGAGGCCGGCTGAACCGCGGCGCGACGGCGGAGACGCCAGAGGCAGATTGATATTTCCTGGGCGCATGAGCCCCTAACCTCGGTCCGGGGGCAGGGCCCTGCGCCAGCGGGCGGGCGCGGATGGTGGGGAGTGCCGCCGAATCCGAGAGGGCCACAGGGCCGGCGCTGTACCCGAGCCTCCTGGGCACCACTTCCCGGAGCTTCCGCAGCTGTAAGACAATGTGTCTGTCGCCAGCGGGCCAAGTGGAGATCTCGTTGGTGAATGCCTCTGTCTCGACGTAGCCCGCTATATGTGCGGGGGTGAAACGAAACGCCGCGTCCCCTGCCTGAAGGTCTTCGAAAAACTTCAGCATCCGCCTGCACCATTCAGCCGCCATCGTCTGGGCCCTAGCCTGCGTGAGGTTCGCGATGTGGAAATCCATGCTCTTGGTCGGAAAGCGGTAGTTGACAATGAAGTGTTCAGCTTCCTGATTCGCGAATGTGGCGCGAACGTAATTGGCGTCGACCCCGCGATGCTCCCTGGTGAAGTTGCCGCCCCTCAGACCAACCTTGAAATCCACGGCAACGCCCCCAGTCTCCTCCGCCAGGGCTCGCCTGCGGAGCTCGAGGCGGGCGGCGAGATCCTCGCGGCCCTCTGCGTCCAAGACGACCCTCGGCTCGGGAGGCGGCGGCGGCGGCCCTGCGGCGCCGCGGGCCTCGCCCCGAGGGGGATCCGCGGGAGGGCGGCGGCCGGCGAATTCGAAGGCGGGCAAGTAGCCTTCCAACCACGGGTGCTCCAATAATAAATCCCTCCTCGCCGCTGCGCCGATCCGCCGCTGCCGCGGCTTCCGCTCTGGTGCTGGCGGCAAGGAACTCTCCACGGCTTCCCAGCTCACAAGACGAACCGTGGTGCCAACGCTCCCTGCACTGAGGAAACAAGCGTGCAAGGCCACGTGCATGTCGTCCGAAACGGGCACGTCGCGCTCCGCGGCGTACTCAGGGGGGCAGGGGGCACAAAAATGATGCTGCACGTGGCGGCCTCCTCGGGCCGAGGCGTCGCCGCCGAGCTCCAGCGGACCGTCGACCGCACGGGCCTTCAGGAACGTTGCTTCATACGTGTCCTTTTTTTGCATGCAAGAAAGCGTACGCCAAGGCATCGTCCCCGTCGCCGATCAACAGCAACGTGTTGGAAAATATGTCTCCGTTCAACACAGTGGATCTCAGCCACGCGGGCCTAGGCCTCTCGTCCCAATAGTCCACGTGCGGGATTCTCCTCAAACGCGCCATCAGCTGGGGGTCGACCGGCCCAGGGTCCTCGAGCGCTGTCGCTCGCAACTCCCCAACCTCCCTGTCGGACACTCCCTCCCACAACCGCTCTGCCAGCGCCAACGCCTGCGGCCCCAACCTACAGTTCGAGCTTCTGAACAAAGCCCCGCGCACCGCGGCGCCCGCATCGCGAGCCTCCCGATGGGCGCACAGCTGCTCCTGCAAATCTGCAATGCAAGCTTGAATGGCAGCCGCTTTTTCCACGGCGCGACTCCTGGCCATCTCACGCAATGCCTGCCTATCGGCGTGGCCGTGCTCGCCCCATTCCGCGGGCACGACGCATTGCATGATGAAGTGGATGTCCGCCTGGGAGAACGGTTGCCCCGCTGGTGCAAGTAACCGGCACTCCTCGACGACACGCTGCACCAAGACGTTATAGGAGCTGCCCCTCTGCGGGCGCTTCCGTTGCAATCTGGCTATCTCACTCTGAATTTGCAGCTCCTTTCTGTCGGCGGCGGTAGCGGCGGGCGTGCTGACGAGCTGCGAGACGAGGGCGATGAACGCGTGGCACTGCATCACGTTTGGCCCCAGCCGTCGATGCTGGAGTCGGATGGCGGCAGATGTCCCGTGCATTTGCTCAACGCCCACAGTGGCGACGTGCACCTGGCGCCCCAGCTGGTGAGCGTCGTGCAACGTGGCAGTGGAGACTCCGAGCAGGGTCTCCAACGCAAGTAGCTGCGCGAGCTGCGGATGTTCGGCACCGCCAGGGGCGCGGAGCTTCGCAAGCGCAACGTCTGGGTCTGGCTCAGAGAAAAAACTCCATGGAGGCCTGTGCATCTGGGACCAGGCCATTCGCCACATGTACCCGCCCTGGATGTGGCCAGAGCGGCAGCACGCATGTCGAACATATTCCGCCGTGCCCTCTGGCCCGACCGCGGTGGCCAATCGGTGCCAGGCGTACTCAGGCAGCGCATCCATCCAGAGCATGGCGTCCTCGACCGCGCGCTCGCAGTCGCCGACCCTATGGCGCAAACGTTCATCTTCCATGAGGATCTGCAACGGCGCGTCTGCCACGCGGCCGGCCGCGGCAGCCACGACCGCAAATCTCCTGCGGGCGCTCAGACACGCGGGCACCGCTGGGCCGACCGCGCAACGCAAACGCACCTCGCCCTTGCACCGCTGAAGGGGATGGGTGGGGTCGCGGGTCAAAAGCGGCCCGCGGAAGCGGACGCCGCGCGGCGGATTCCTTCCCCGCGGGCCGCTCTGGACTCCCCCGCCCGTCCCCGCCAGCACTGGCAGGCGGAGTGCATCGCGCGTGCGATTGTGGCCAGCATCACGCGTGAAAGGCGGCCCTGAGATCAGCAGTCAACTTGTCGAAGCCGTTGGTGTAATAGCCGCTCTCCTCGCCCTTCTGTTGGACTCTGGCAACGAGCCTCGGCAACCCGATGCACCACGCTGCAACGAGGGTCCGCATAGAGCTGCCGACGCAGAGCCACCTTGATGTGGAAAACTTTTTGAATCGAAACACCGACATGTACACTGCGCGCAGAAGCTGGTACAGGTCTGGATGGTCACGCATGTCAGGTGATAGAACTACTTGGCCAGCAACGAAACGAAGATCCATCTTCACCAGAATGTGAAGAAGCTCGCCGTCGACCCCAAGAGCTTCCCAGAAAGCGCTGGCCTCGCATGCCGGGGCCCCCGAGCACTCGAAAGCGATGTTCTCGAAGAGGAACCCGAGATTCGCCGCGAGCGCGTCGAAGGAGTTGCGCAAGGACTCGATCGCGTTGCACAGGTCCTCGGGGACGATAAGATCGAAATAAAAAACGTTGCCCCCGCAAGCCCGCGCCCTGCTGGTTTCGGGGCGCGCGCGGGGCAAAAGGACGTGCCGAAACCACGACCGCGGGCCCCAGCGGGGCCTGGAACGGCTGCCATCCCACACCCATGCTCAGAGAGGCGGGCGATTGATTATTGCGCCCCCTGAAAAATCAATTCGGGAGCGGCGGGCGACCAGGGCCCGAACTGAGCCAAATCGAACGGTCCCACACGGGCCGACCGCAGAGGTGAGACCCAACGGCCCTGCGTTGCACCGGACTTGCGGCTGCGCTGGGAATGGGGCCTTCAGAAACATGCGATCCCCGCCTGTCCTTGTACTGTTGCTCGCAATCTGGCAGTGCGTGTCTCGTGCCCCAGTGAAAAGCATTGTGGCAGCAATGATGCACGCACCATACTACAAACACAAACTCCTGCTTTCTCAAAATCTCCCGTGTCACGTCATCGCCAAGAAAATCCTCGTACCACAAATGGTGCCACTGCTGCAGCAATGGATGCAGAGACTTGTATGGCTTCCCGTCCATCTTGTACGCCGATATGCAAATCCCACGATGTCCAAGCTCCCTCAGACGCGGGAAGAATTGCATGCAGCAGTTTAGAAGCGTTTCCTTGTCAGTGTGGTGAAGTGGAATAGGGTCTCTAAACCAACGCCGCATCTGGAGATCACCCTGGTCGACTCTAGCGACGTATGCTTTCTGATTGTAAAACTCTTTATGCCGGACGGCCCCCGCCCTGCGAACACTGGCCCCGCTAGGAAGCTCGGCTCGCATGTGCCTGAACGTGATCAACGGAGTGCCGTCGCATGCGTAATCGCACAGGACGGGCGCCTCCAGGTCCTCCTGGACGAAATCCTTGCACGAGCTGCGTAGAATCGCCTGCGGGCGACGGGGGCGCAAACAAGAGAGGAAGCAGGCGGAAGCTGGTGCATCAAACATGCCGCCCACTCTCCGAAGGGGGTGGCAAGTTTCAAATGCACCGGCTCGCCTTCCCGACCTCCGCAGCGCGCTCCACGCGCCGCTCCGAAAAGCCACTGTCAACAACAGCGGAAGCTTTCCGAAAAGCTTCTATGGTGGCCAACCACGACATGGCGGCGGGGCCCGCCGACGGGGGCCGCGCAACTTGGGCCTACCATGCATCGCAACATAAAAAAGCGAACACGAACATATTTGCTAATGGGCGCCTGGTGCCACCGCCCCTTAAGAAACGACGCCAATGCGGCTGGATCCTGAGAGACCGCGGACTCTTGGAAATCGAACCCGCCATGATATTTCTAAGAACGGCCCCAAGACTAGGCGGCATCGAATTGAACCAGAAACATGACAGCACAGACACGCCACGGCAGTGCCCACGACCCGCACCCTTGGATACCACCTATATACTATTGCGTCGTTGCGGGCCACCGTGGGGGATCCGCCAGCAAGCCTTTCGCCCAGGATCCTGGACTCCGACGGGGATGCGGATGAGAGATTCGCCCAGCAACGCAAGGTCGTCTTCAACTGCGGCCTCGGGATAAGGAATCGCAGGGCCAAGGCGCGTGAGACGCTTGAGTCCGGGAATCTATCGGGAGATGAGGACGTCGAACTCCAGGGTCGTTAAGCGGAGGGAGCCCAGGAGAGGGAGGATGGAGAGGGAGGGCGCGGGGATGGAGGCTGAAACTGAGGAGGCGCTGGAAAGAGCAGCAGAAACAAACGAATGAGAGAGAATGATGTGGCGGAGGAGCAGGAGGAGAGAGGGCGACGCACGAAACGACGGACGGTGCACTCGCAAAGCGAAAACAATGCAGACACATCGAGAATACAATTAAATACCACGCTTCATCGCGGCACGCCAGGCCGCAGAATTTCGATCCCGATGGGGACGTGGTTAGAAGACCTGCCAGCAACCTCTGCGCCCGAGAATTTCGAGTCCGACGGGGGCGTGGCCGAGAGACATCCACCAGCAGGCCATGAGGGCTACAGTCTCGACTCTGGCAAATGCCCAAATGAGACATCTGCCCGCGAACCAATCGCAGATGGGGTCGAGAACTCCAGGGGGTCACGACTTGCATCTTTAGCTCCCGTGATTGTTTTCGGCGATCCTGCGGCCGCCCTTGGCCGCCCGGGGGGGCCCGCTCGCGAGTTGTTTTGGGCCTCAAATTACAATCGGCGGAATCGGGGGCGAGCGGTGATGGCGCGAATATGTCTATTCCCCATTGGCCCGCGCCCCAGTGTCCCCGCGAGCAGCTCGAGGGCAGTCGCAAGACGCAACTGAAGGATGGGAAAAAGACGATGGAGGAGAACGGATAAGATTATAATGATGAGTGCTTTTTAAAAACCGAAAAGGCAATCGCGCGAGAAGCGATCGCGATGTCAAAAGTAATGAAAAAAAACAAGCGCGGAAACCAATGCAAGCACAGAGTGCAAGCCCGAGCGTCACATGTAGGCATCGCGGCACCTGTGCGTCGCCGCCTGTGCGCAGGTGAAAATGCAGTGCAACAACTACTCCCTTCGCGCACTGGCCAAGGCGGAAAGCGCATGCGCTCCCAACGGAAAGCGATCGTGGCACGGCAGAGATCTGCGCCACGGCACCAACAATGCACGCGACGCCGAAGTGGCGCAACGCGCGCCGGGCAAAAACGGGGAAGCCACGCGCATTGCGCCGCGCGGCCCGCGCGCATTAGGAACAGGAGCGCCTGCAATGAGTTGCCATTTCTGTTTCAACTTGCCCCGGTAGGCCGCATTTGCGAACAACAATGGCCCGCTATGACGCTGCGCGCGGCTACGAATTTCTAGCAAAATCCACGCGCGCGCAACGCGCGCGCGCCCCCGCGCAGACCGCCGCTTCCAAGCCACGAAAGCATTCAGTCCACGCGTTCAACGCGATCCCACCGGTCTGATCCAACGTGCCTGCCATCGGTCACGCATCGCTCCCGCCCCGCGCAACCGCAGAGGCCGCGAACCATTCGAGCGTTGCGCACGGCCACAGGCTCGCGCGCACCCGCGATTCAGCACCCCCCGTCGCGAAGGAGGGGACCGAACCAGAGCGTCCCAATGCAACAAGAAAGACACTCAACAGCGGGGGGCCCACGCTCGCGCGCGGCGCAAGCCGCAAAAACGAGAGGAAGAAGAAGAAAAAAGGAGAGGACAAAAAAAAAGAGCATGAAAAAAACCCTACTAGTGGATCGTAGCCTCCGGGAGAGCTGAGGGCACGTCGCCCAGGGTCGCCGAGGGCCCACATGTGGAACGCTGTCTACGCCTCCTTCGACGGCTCGCGCCACCACACGGTCACCAAGGTGCTGGCCCACGCCTCCGCCGCCGACATGGAGGCGGACCGCGCGACCTGGTGGCAGCGGGCAGGCAACAGGCTCGCAGACGAGGCAGCGAAGGAGGGAGCGAAGCTGGCGCTGGGCGACGACCAGCTGAACTTAGCCTACGGCCTCGACCTCATCGCACGGGAGGCGATGATCTTCACGGAGAAGCTCCACGCGCGCATGGCGGATCGGAAGCTGCTCGACCATGCCAGCGACGTCATCCAGGAGTTCTCGGAGCCCGAGGCGGGCCACGAGGGGCGCGAGTCCAGCGGGGGCCAAGCTGCCGAGGCCGCCTGGGGGGCTGCTGGCGCGGCGGCTGTGGCCCTGGCTGCTGCGCGGGCCTCGGCGGAGGGCGACGAGCCCCCTGCAGCTCGGCGACCTCGACAGCCGTGGTCGATCGGAGGCCATTCAATCGTCGAGCGAGCCGTCGCGGGGCCTGGCACGGACGGCACCACCATGGTCCACTGCGCGAAGTGCTACGCCTACGCCCACCAGCGCATGCAGGGCATCCTCGGGCCGCGCGGCTCGGGGGCAGGTCGTGAGCCACAGATCGATAGGATTCGCAGAGGGCTCTTCCCTAATG
>CAUYUJ010018672.1:91383-116383 GCA_963575745.1 Prorocentrum cordatum | reverse complement strand
GTAGTAGTAGTAGTAGTGGTAGTAGTAGTGACACGACGACGACGACTACTACTACTACTACTACTACTACCACTACCACGACGACGACGACGACGACGACTACTACTACGATTTCTACTACTATTGGCCGTAGCCGTAGAAGCAATGGAAGTAATAGTCGTCGTAATAGTAGTAGCAGTCGTAGTAGGACTAGTACTAGCAGTAGTAGCAGTAGTAGTAGTAGTAGTAGTAGTAGTCGTAGTAGTAGTAGTAGTAGGAGTAGTAGTAGTAAAAGTAGTAGTAGTAGTAGTCGTCGTAGTAGTGGTAGTAGTAGTAGTAGTAGCAGCAGTAGTAGTAGTAGTAGTAGTAGTAAAAGGAGTAGTCGTAGTAATAGTAGTAGTAGTATGAAAAATAATAATCGCAGTGGAAGTCGTGAACCTACTACCACTACTACTACTACTACTACTACTACTACTACTACTAATAATGATAATAATAATAAATAATAATAATAATACTGGTCGTAGTTTTGGTACTAATATTAGTAGTAGTAAGAGTAGTAGTAGTAGTTGTAGTAGTAGTAGTAGTAGCAGTAGTAGTAGTAGTAGTAGTAGTAGTAGTAGTAGTCGTAGTGGTAGTGATTGTCGTAGTCGTAGTCGCAGCCCTGGTACTATTCTAGTAGGAGAAGTACTAAGGGTAGTACGAGTAATGGCAGTAGTAGTAATAGTCGTCGTAGTAGTAGTAGCAGCAGCAGTAGCAACAGTATTAGTATTATTAGTATTATTCGTAGTAGTAGTAGTAGTAATAGTAGTAGTAGTAGTAGTAGTAGTAGTAGTAGAAGTAGTAGTAGTAGCAGCAGTAGTAGTAGTAATTGTAGTCGTAGTAGTAGTAGTAGTAGTAGTAGTAGTAGTAGTAGTAGTAGTAGTAGTAGTAGTACTAGTAGTAGTAACAGTAAATGTAGTAGCCGAGGACGTAGCAGTAGCCGTAGCCGTAGCCATTGCCGTAGTGGTAGTGGTAGTGGTAGTGGCAAGCGGTAGTGGTAGTGGTGGTGGTAGTAGAAGTCGCCTCGGTAGACTTAGAAGGCAGAAGCAGTAGGAGTAGCGATGGGGGACAAGTAGTAGGAGGAATCAGGGTAGCACTACTCGTTGTAGCAGTACAGGTAAGATGATAATCTGGAGGGCGAGGGTGAGAGAAGAGAGCATGAGGAGCCGAGCCAAAGATAATGAGAGGATGGGCAGGAAGTGGCTGCAATGGTGTCCCACACATACGGGATCAACTTGTAAATTCGTCAAGAAGGGAATCATATTGCAAATCCAACGCAATGAGATAAAACCAAAAAAAAATGACTCCAAAGAAACCGTGCCCTGTGCTTTGGGCGTTTGCTTTCACCGCTCGTCGGTCAAATAATCGCTCCAACGCTGATCCTCAGAACGGCCCACCAAGAGCCCCAAGAGAGCCCCTAGACGGTCCAAGACGTCCACAAGAGACCCCCGAGCTGGCACACGAGGGCCTCCGAAGGGATCCACGACAGCCTCAAAAGACTGGAAGACAGCCTCACTAGACAGGGACCTTCAGGACTGCCCCGCAGGAGCCCACGCCAGCCTCAGGTCGGCCCAAGTGAGCCACATGAGAGCTGTCTCCTCCTCCTCCTCCTCCTCCTCCTCCTCCTCCTCCTCCTCCCTCCTCCTCCTCCTCCTCCTCGTCCTCCTCCTGCTCCTCCTGCTCCTCCTCCTCCCCCTCCTCCTCCTCCCCCCTCTGCCCCTCCTCTTCCTCCTCCCCCTCCTCCTCCTCCGCCTCCGCCTCCGCCTCCGCCTACTCATCCTCCTCCTCCTCCACCTCCTCCTCCCTCGCAACACACGGTGGCGGACTTGCGGACGGCAGCTGGATATGAAGAGACCGGCACACGAGGACTGGGCGTTGCTGCGGTTCTTCACCGAGTTCTTCCGGGGGGGGCCAGAAGCGCCCCTGGCCCAAGGTGCCCCCAGGATTCCCAAGGAGGCCCCCACGGCCTCCAGAACCCCCCTGACGAGGCCCGGGGGGCCCGAGGGGTTCCAAAATGGAACGAAAAGCTGGGGACACCTTGCGCCCAGGGTGCCTTTCGCAACCCCCGATCTTCATGTCAGCGAACTTCGAGTCGAACTCGTGCAGTAGCAGCTCCGGCGCGAAGATGCCAGGGTGCACGAGGTCTCCCGAGGCGAGGCCCGCCGAGACGATGGCGCTCTCCAGGCCCTCGTCGCTCGCCAGCACCGTGGCGTGGTGGCTCCCCGTGGAGATGCCCTGCGCCCCCGTGAGCGTGGCCATGTCTCGGCGGCGAGCGCGGAGGGGAAGCGAGCAGGAGAAGGCCTTCTCGGAAGGTTCGGAAATCCCTTCGGCCTTCTGAGAGGTTCCCTGAGCCTTCCCCGAAAGTGCTGGGGCTGGGGCTTCTAGGAAGCCCCGCCGCCTTCCGAGAAGGCGTCCTCCTTCTCACTTACCCCCCTCGCTCGCCGCCGAATGTCCACGACCAGCTCGCAGTCCAGGTGCTTGGCCACGTGCGCCACGCCGTCCGACAGCACCAGCCGGCCCTCGGCGTCCGTGTTGTTGATCTCCACCGTGAGGCCGCTGTAGCCGACCAGGATGTCGTCCTGCACGAAGCACCTCTTCGAGTAGGAGGTCGACTACAGAGTGGATGTACCCCAAAATTCATGTGTTCGTCGAATCAAAGAACATGCGTCGGATCCTCCCCGATCTACATCCATTCGACAACTTTTCTTGTATAGACGAGCGCGTTCCACTTCTCGCAAAGTAACCACTCGCAAATGGGCTGGATCCGCCGCTGGGGATCTACGATACATCTCATCGAAGCAAACCTACTTGTTTCGAACGTTTGCGAGTAGGCACTTTGCGAGTAGTGGAACGCGCTTGGTCATTGTAGATTCGACGGAAACTTGACTTTTGGGGTTGGTCAACTCTGCAGTCGATCCCCTGCTCGACCTCTCCCCGATGGCGTTCTCGGCCAGGCACAGCACCAGGTGCAGCGGCCGCCCCGAGGGGAGGCCCCCGCTCCTGGCCGCGGCCAGGAAGGCGCCGAAGCACCCGGCGGCGCCGCCCATGTCCCGCTTCATGCCGCACATCCCTTCTCGGGCGGGCGGTAATGTTAGGCCGGGCAATGTCCCCCTACAGGCGTATCTTGGACGAGAGATTTGAGAAATAGTCGAACATACACCAAAAAATGCAAGCAGAGTGAAAACATCGTCCCCATACTATTTTCAAAATCATGCTGGAATATTCCTCCTGTAGAGGGACAGGCCCGATTTAATGGCAATGGGGGGTGACCCAAATGAGGGAAGAAGAAAAAGGCTGCAAAGGAGCCCGTTGGGACCCCTTTTGGGCACCAGCTGGGCCCAGAAGGGGCCCGAAAGGGCCCCTCCAGGGCCCATTTTTCTTCACCCCCCGTTTGGACCACCACGTACTACCACCCGCCCGACCTTCGCGCGGCTTGAGCGCGGCCCCCCCGGTGTCGAATGTGATGCCCTTGCCGACCAATGCCACGCCCTTCTGCCCGCTGCCGTCCCCGGGGTGCGTGATGGTGAGGAGGCACGGTGGCCTCGCGGGGCCGGAGCCCTGGCCCACGGCGTGCAGCAACCCGTACCCGCGTTCGGCAAGCTCGGCCCCCTCGATGACGTCGTACGTCAGACCGTCGACACCCTTCAGGGCCTCCAGGGCGAAGTCCTTGAATGACATCGGGTGCACCAGGTTAGGGGGCATGTCCACCAGCCCCTGCGCTACGCGGATCGACTCCGCCAGGACCTGCAGCTTTGCGAGGAGCTGCGCCTGCGGGGCGCAGCCGTGGAAGCCGACCTGGCAGTCTGAGGCCTCCCGCGGCTTCGACTGCGCCGAATACGGCGGCAGGCATCTCGCCACTGCGAGCCCGGCCGCCAGCACGTCGTCCTCCGCCACCGCCAGCACGACGTCCTGGCCGGCCAGCAGACCGTGCAGCTGCTTGGAAATCACGTCCGGCCTGCAGGGCGCGACGTACCTCCCGGCCTCGGGCAACGCGACCAGGACGGCCTTGCGCAACTCTCCTCCGGTCGACCACACCACCTCCTTCCTCGACCCGGCGTACCCGGCGCTCATGCCCTCGGCCTGTTGCACGATCGCCGGCTGCCCGACGGCCGCGGAGAGCTCCAGGGCGGCGGCCACCAGCCTGTCCTTCCTGCCCACCAGCCAGACGTCCTAGGGGCGTTGCCTACGTAATGTGGGGGCGATGAATGGGGGGATAGAAAGGTGCACTTCTCGGGCCCGAAAAACTCCTTTTGAGGCCCTGAATACCCCCTTTTAGGTGCCCTGAGGGGCTCCTTTTCTGCAGCCTCGCTGCCCCCCGCGATTCATCGCCCCCAGATTACGCGACGCCCAACGTCCCGCCCAGCACGGCGCTCCGGGTCCAGCAGCGGCCCGTCCTGGAACCCGATGGACTCCACCGGGGACAGCAGCGCCCCGGCCAGCGGCGGCGCCGCAGCGCAACCCACCGCCGCGGCGCCCCGCGCGCCGCGCGGGCGGAGGCGCCGCCCCCGCCCCGCGGCTGGCTCCGAGGGGCCCGGCAGCTGCGCGGCGGCCACCAGCGTGGAGCACGCCAGCGCGGCCGCCGCCGGACCAGCCCCGCCCAGGCCAGTGGCCCGCGCGCCCGCAGGCGCGCGGCGCACGCGCGGCAGCGCCGCAGCGACGGCGCGCCGGCCAGGCGGCAGCGCGGCCGCGCCCCGATGGGCCGCCAGGCTTAGCAGCATCTCGCCGCGACACGGGCCGCCGGGGCAACACGTCGGGGCACGCGCTTCGGCTCGAGCAGGGTCGGCTGCCACGGGGCAGACGGCCATGGCGGCTCCTGCTCCTCCTGCTGCTGCTGCTGCTCCTCCTCCTCGTCCTCCTCCTCCTCCCTCTTCCGCCTCCTCCTCCTCCCCCTCCTCCTCCTCCCCCTCCTCCTCCTGCTATTCCGACTCCGCCTCCGCCTCGGCCTCTACCTCCTTCCCTCCTCCTCCTCCTCCTCCTCCGCCTCCTTCTCCTTCTCCTCCTCCTCCGCCTCCGCCTCCGCCTCCACCTCCGCCTCCGCCTCCGCCTCCGCCTTCGCCTCCTCCTCCTCCTCCTCTTTCTCATCCTCCTCCTCCGCCTCCTCCGCCTCCTCGGCTTGGCGCTACTCGGTGATACAAGAGGGGATGCAAGAGGCGAAAGTCGTAACAGCCTCCTCCTCCTCCTCCTCCTCCTCCTTCCTCCCTCCTCTCCCCTCCTCCTACTCCTCCTCCTCCTCCTCCTCCTCCTCCTCCTGCTCTTCCGCTTCATTCTCCCCCCCTCCTTCTCCTTATAATATTCGCACCCCGAGTCCAGTCGGAAGGGCGGCCTGGGCGTTTCGCCAGAGACGTCCTTACCACTTGTGATCCTGAAACTTGGAAGTTGGCAACAACTTCACAGATGGAGGCCGGATTCCAAGATGTGAAAGAGCGTGTTCTACCGCTGCTGGCGGAAAACCGGGGGGGGCCACTACCGGTTCGAACCCCTCCCCCCCCCCCCCCCCCCCGAAAACCGGGGGGGGTCACTACCGGTTCGAACCCCCCCCCCCCCCCCAGCTCATCATGAAAAGGGGGGGGGGGTCACTACCGGTTCGAACCCCCCCCCCCCCTCGAAAACCGAGTGGGGGTGCGGACAGTGGTGGGGACGGTGTTGGTGGGGACAGTGGTGAGGGGACAGCGGGACAGTGGTGGGGACAGTGGGGGGACAGTGGGACAGTGGTGGGGACGGTAGTGGTGGGGACAGTGGTGAGGGGATAGCGGGACAGTGGTGGGGACAGTGGGACAGTGGGACAGCGGTGGGGGACGGTAGTGGTGGGGACAGTGGTGGGGACAATGGCGGGAACAGGGGGGGACAGTGGACAGTGGTGGTGACGGTGGTGGTGGGGACAGTGGTGTGGGGACAATGGGAACGAGGTGGAAACAGTGGGACAGTGGAGGGTACAATGGTGGTGGGGACAGTGGTGAAAGCGGTGGCGAGGACGGCGGTGGGACAATGGGACAGAGGTACAGTGGGGACAGTGGTGGGGACAGTGGGGACAGTGGTGGGAACAGTGGGACAGCTCAGTGGGACAGCGGAGGAGTCAGTGGGACAGTGGGGACAGTGGGGATAGTCGGGCAGTGGTTGGGGCCGTGGAGACAGTGGGGAGAGTGGAACCGTGGTGGGAACAGTTCTGGGGACAGCGGGGACAGTGCGACAGTGGTGGGGCCACTGGTGGGGACAGTAGGGGCGGTGGTGGAACCAGTGGGGACAGCGGTGGTGAGGACAGTGGTGCTGGGAACACCAGTGGGGGATGTGATGCGGACGGTGGTGGGGACCGGGAGTCGTTTGCTGGCGGTGAGTAGGTGGGGGGGGGGGGAGGGGAGGTTCGAACCGGTAGTGACCCCCCCCGGTTTTCCGGATCCGGAGGGGGGGGGGGGGGGGGGAGGGGTTCGAACCGGTAGTGACCCCCCCTCGGTTTTCGAGGGGAGGGGGGGGGGGGGGGGGGGGGGGGGGGGGGGGGGGAGGGGGGGGGGGTTTTGCCGGGGGAGGGGGGGGGGGGGGGGGGGGGGGGGGGGGTTCCGGGGGGGGGGGGGATTTTCGGAGGGGGGGGGGGGGGAGACCCCGGGTTCCGGAGGAAAAGGTTGGCAATTTTCCACAGTAAAGCGGCGGTGGATCACGCTCTCTCCAAGATGTGGCTCTCGCCTTAGCGCCGCGCACATCCGTTCAAACAATTGCAAGTTTCACAGGTTGAGGCTTGTTTTTTCCAAAGTATGACTCTCGCCGAAGCGCCGCCTGATATTTTCTTACCATTTGTGACCCTGACGCTTAAGAAATTGGCACCAGCTTCACAATTTGAGGGTGGGCCGCTTCCAAAATGTGCCTCTCGCCTTAGCGCCGCGCTCATCGTTTCAACAAGAGTACGTGCAAAAATGCAGATGGACGGCGGTTCCTTTTCAAAATGTGGCTCTCGCCATAGCGCCGTGCACATTCGTGTTAACAAGGTGCAGGAATGTAACGGGATCTCATGGCTAACGTACCCCAACTATGTGCTAGGGCGACTCAGGATTGTTAGGGCGCAACAAATACGTTGATTCGCGGTGCTGAAGTCCAAGAAAAGGTGTTCCTGCCAAGATTCAGGATCGCCACTACGCAACAGCCACACTGATTCGTGGCGCTGAAGTCCCGAGAACTGTGTTTCGGCACGCTCCAGAATCTTCAAACCTGTCTCCTCAAGGGACACGTCCCCCAGTGGAAATGAACCCTCGAAGGGGCCTATCAAGAGGGAGCTTGGAGGGAGAGTTCCTTCCAAAACCGTTGATGAGTCGTGGGTTTACACTGGTCCTCCTCCTCCTCATCCTCCTCCTCCTCCTCTTTCTCCTCATCCTCCTCATTCTCCTCGTGTTCCGCCGCCGCCTGCCCTGCGCTTCCCTCCCTCCCTTCGTGGGTCTCCGCGCCATCCTTGCCCTCCTGTCCCTCCTCCTCCTCCTCCTCCTCCTCCTCCTCCTCCTCCTCCTCCCCAGCATCATCAGCATCATCATCAGCAGCATCATCACCATCACATCATCATCATCATCATCATCATCATCATCATCATCATCATCATCATCATCATCATCATCATCATCATCATCATCAATCATCATCATCATCATCATCATCAGCATCATCATCAGCAGCATCAGCATCATCATCATCAGCATCAGCATCAGCATCATCATCATCATCGTCAGCAGCATCAGCATCATCATGATCATCGCCAGCATCAGCATCACCATCATCATCAGCATCAGCATCAGCAGCATCATCATCATCAGCATCATCAGCATCATCAGCATCATAATCAACATCATCATCATCAGCATCAGCAGTGTCATGATCAGCATCAGCAGCAGCACCATCATCAGCATCATCATCATCATCGTCACCATCATCAGCATCAACATGATCATCATCATCGTCATCAGCATCGTCATCAGCATCACCAGCATCAGCATCATCAACATCAGCACCAGCATCACCATCATCAGCATCATCATCGTCAGCATCAGCATCATCATCATCAGCATCAGCATCATCATTAGAAGCAGCATCATCAGCATAATCAGCATCATCAGCATCATCATCATCATCGGCATCATCATCCTTTCCATCAGCATCAGCATCAGCATCAGCAGCATCATCATAATCAGCATCAACATCAGCATCACCATCATCAGCAGCAGCATCAGCACCATCAACATCAGCAACAGCATCATCAACATCATCAAACTCAGCATCAGCATCATCATCGTCAACAGCATCATGAAAATCGTCATCAGCAGCATCTGCATCATCATCAGAAGCACCATCACCAGCATCGTCAGCATAATCAGCAGCATCAGCATCATCATCAGCACCAGCATCACCATGAGAGCAGCATCGTCAACATCATCATCAGCAGCATCGTCATCACCCAGATCCACACATGTGCATCCTTGTTCCCGATGTTCTGAATGTACCACCAGCTGTTCCTGCTTCTCCTTCCTCCGCCCTTGTCCTCCCTGTGCTGCACTTCCCCCTGCTCTTCCTCATCGTGCTCACCATCAGCCCACCTCGTCCTCACGCTCTGCCCCCTCTTCGGCAGACTATGTTCCTACAGCTGATGCTGCTGCTGCCGTCTACACCGTGAACCCGCCGGCCCCTTCGTGGGACAACCAGGCTGCGCATCTGAGGTTTCTTGCGACCTGTGCCAGTTATAGCCTCCGGTTTCTAGTGTCATAGTTGCCCACGTGATCGTAGTCAGTCCATGTTGCCTATAAAACATCCTGTATCGGCTCGTCCATGTTGTAGTAGTCCACGCTACAGTGGCCCATGCAGTCCATGTTATAATAATCATTGTTGTTTCCTGTTGTGTGTTTGCGTCCGTGCGGGAGGTGGGGGGGCGAGTACCGCCCTGGCCACCGTCCCTGACACGCGTTGCCTGAAATTGTGGCGGGCGTGGAAACACTCGAAAAGTGTTAGATTCGCGCCCGTGGGGAGACAATCCGTTGTCTACAGGGGGGGTCCTATCCCCGAGGCCAGACTCCGTTCTACATTATACCGGATTCGCGCTTCCGAAACCAAAACCCCCAATAAAGTATACCAGATTCGCGTTCCCGAAGCCAGAATCTCTTGTAAATCCCACCACCCCTCTGGGCGTAGGTGGTCCAACGATTGTTTCCCTCTTCCAAAAACCCCTCCCATCCGGGGAAGGGTTTACCCCTCCCCCTACCCCCATACCCTGGACTTGTGTTGGGGGGGGTCGCGGGTCGTTGGGTTTTTTTGTTCGGCCCATGGGGGGTTTATTTCCTACACCCCTCACGAAGATCGTGGCCCCCGATGGGGGGGGGCCTCGATCGGGAGTTGCCGTCCTTCGATCGATCGCCTAGAAAATGGCCCCAGGGGGCGCTCCAGGGCTCCCAAAATAGACCCAAGAAAGCCCCAAGAGGGCCCCAAGAGGGTCCCAAAAAGGCACCCCAGAGGCTAGGCAGAGGCCACCGAACGGCCTCAGAGAGCCCGAGATGACCCCCATGATGTCTCAGATACCCCAGCCTGGTTCAGGATGGCTCCCAAGATGCTCCAAACGGCCTCAAGACCGCTCCAAGGGACCCCAAAACGCCCCGAAGGAGCCCAAAGAAACGGGTTGCAGGCTCCTGCGGGGAGAGCTGAATTGAGGACCCACCCATCCTGTAACCCGATGGCCTCCACTATGATCCCAATAAGCCTTCCACGGTCACCAAAAGGGTTCCAAGAAGGCACCCCAAACTCCGATAGAGCACTCGTCGTCCTCATCCGCGCCCTCGCCCTCCGATCCCTCCTCGTCCTCCTCCCCTCTGCCCCTCCTCCTCCTCCTGTTCCCTCGCCCCCACGCGGCCCCCAGGGATGGCCCGAACAGGCCTTCCAAGGCCACCCCGTTGCTCCCAGAGATCTCTCGGTTCACCCTGGTTGCTCGCTTTGTTTCCCTAGATGCGTTGTTTCGCCCCTTTTGCCCGTCAGCTAACACGGGCAAACTTTCTAAATGAGCCAGTGGGGATACGCTTTTTGTCGGGTCGCGACCGCAAGCGGGCACCCGCGCGGCGTCGCAAAAAGGTCTAGCTACGAGCGGAGGCCAAGAGGTCACAGAGCAACTGTCGACGGACAGACACGGGAAAAAAGGGGCCACTACACAACGCAGCGGCGGCGCAAGAGCGGCGAAGACGAAACGGGGCAAGACAGAGCGACACGAGCGAAAAAGAACGCGGAGAAAGCGGAAGAAGGCGAAGAGAGCGAAAAAGGAAGACGGAAGGGCGAGAAGAAGAAAAACGCACGCCGCAGCTCAGAGGTAAAGGAACGAGTCGGTGATCACCGTGAACTTGTAGTACTCCGTGTACTTGCCGCAAATGGGCGACCAGGCACTCAAAACCTTTCTAGCCGCCAGACGTCGAAACCACGAGCGGTAAGGACCAGGTGGCCGCAGGGCTCAGATGCAGTCGGCGACAGCGGAGAACGTGTCAGTGGAAGCCCGGCTGGTGGGGACATTTTTTTTTTGGTCGCGACCACCAGCGACCGCGCAAGCGGCGAGAGAAGTTGTCCGGGCCGGCGGGCAAACCTAATTAGCTACTGAGCGCAGCACGAGCCGGCCGGGCCAGCTCGCAAACGCGGCAGCGGGGCAGCGGCTGCGGGGGGGGCTGCGGGGGGCTGGGCTGCTGTGGGGACACGCGAAGCGTGAAGAATTGCTCTTGGCTCGCGCTCGCAAAACCAGAACTCCTTGTAAATTACCGCGGGTTCACGCTTCCGGGGACATCGCCACTCGTGAGTTTCCCTTGGCCAGAATTTCTCGTAAAGTACCCTGGATTCGCGCTCCCAATGCCAGAATCCCTTATCAGTTACGCCGCGTTCGCGCTCCCGATGCCAGATCATCTTGCAAATTACGCCAGATTCGCGCTCAGAGAAGGAAACCAAGCGCTGAACAACAACTTCAACATCTCGATATGATTGCTGAATGCTAATAGTCCTCGCATGATGTCCCAGCAATTTTCAAAACAGCGCCGACACGTCCCAACATAGTCCAGATATCTCCCGTTTTGATAGCGGGGGGGGCCGGCGGCACAAGGCGAAACTCGTACAGACAACTCGATTCAACGTGGACGCGCGCACGCTTCGCGCGCGCTCATCTTCCCTCTCTCTCTCTCTCTCGGAGCCTAGCGCATAGCGCAGAAGAGGGACCGTGCCAAGAATCAGGAGCACTGGGATGCGAAGCCAAACCTTTGCGATGAAGGTTAGTGATCCGACCAAGATGCGATATGCACAATGATATGCTAGTAGTTGTCCCCGCTGTCCCCCCGCCATTCGCACAGGGAGCAGGGAGAATGGATCAGCGAGGAGGGAGCAGTGAGGGAGAGAGCAGTGAGGAGGGATGAGCGGCCAAAAGGGAAAGACGAGGAAAGATGGAAGGAGGACGAGGAGGAAGAGAAGAGAGACGAGGAACGTGGAGAGAGGGAGGTTGGAGAACACGAGGATGAAGATGAGGAGGACGTCAAGAAACATGAGGAGGAATCATGATGAGCAGGATAAGGAGGAGCAATGATGCGGAGGATGATTATGACGATAGGTGATGACGAGGACGCGAGGGGAAGAAGTCATGTGGTGGGGAGAGGGGTCCACATCCTCCCCCTCCTCCTCCTCGACCTCCTCGACCTGCTCGATCTCCTCCACCACCACCACTTCCTGATCCTCCTCCGCCTCCTCCTCCTCATTCTCTTCGACCTCCTCCA
Source organism: Prorocentrum cordatum (assembly GCA_963575745.1). Classification (NCBI taxonomy): domain Eukaryota; class Dinophyceae; order Prorocentrales; family Prorocentraceae; genus Prorocentrum; species Prorocentrum cordatum. The sequence continues at coordinate 104,618 of CAUYUJ010018672.1, read as the reverse complement.
CCAACTCCTCATCATCACTCTTGGTGGGGCTCTAGCCTGGCCATCTCTGGGCTGTCTCGGGGCCCTGTGGGGGCCCCTGCCGGTATCCTATTCGGGGATCTTCTCGGAGCCATCTTGGGTCCTCCTAGGCCTTCTCGGGGCCCATCTTGAACTTCTTGGGGCCACCTCGAGGGGCACTTTCTCCCGCTGTGTCTCTGCGATCTCCGACCTTGAGCTCAGAGAGGAATCGAGGACCCCCCTCGCGCGGGGGTACCGCTGGCAGTGATGGCGCCAGCTCTGATTAACGGGGGATGCGGCGGCCCCAGTCCCCGACATTACGTGGTTTCGACTGGACAAACACTTGAGGCCGAACTGGAGATATACTGTGGTGGAGCGCCCATCCTCGATAGGGGTTGCGTCCGCATAGCCCTCCGCGAGTATCCCCGAGTTTCCCAGACTTTGAGTGACGAATTGTTTGGAAGGAGGAACTCGGTAATCAGTGTGGGAGAGAAATCGCCTACGAGCTCCTCTCCTCCGACCGAGACGGCCGTGGATACAAGGAAAGATGACGCTGCACATGCACCGATCCGGCCGCGGGTCCATCTAGACCCAGGACGGTGAGTACGCCCTCCTGGCTTGGCCAGGGAAGCACATTCACCGATCGTGGGCCAAGGCTGGGCCTGGTCGGGATCGGCGCATGCGCACATGACTCTCTTCTCCTGACTACGTACCAAAGCACCCCAAAACAACTCCCTGCACGGTTTCCCCCGGGGCCGTAGGCGACTTGAGGAGGAAGAGGGGAGGGGGAGGAGGAGATGGGGGAGGAGGAGGATGAGGAGGAGGAGGAGGAGGAGGAGGACGGGTCGCCTAAGCCCTTAGGAGACACCCTCCACTCCCCCCCAGCGAACACCCCCGAACACCCCCGAGCCCCCGGGCCTCCGCTGCCAAATCGGCGCGCCGACGCAGCGAGAGAGCCGCTCGGCCCCCGCGGCGGGGCGGCGCGCCGTAGCAGGCGCGGCGAACGGCGAGGCCGCCCAGCAACTTGTAGCGGAGCGACTCCGCCTGGCGCGCGGGCGGTTCGAGAGGGTCGCGGGGCGAGGCGAGAGCAGGGCGGTCTCATCTGCCTGCTCCGGTGCAGGAGCGGTGCCCTGGCGGGCAGACGATCAGTCCATCGCAGGGTCGGCGAAAGACGCCGCGTGAGCAGACTCGTCCTTCCACGACGGAGCCAGAACGATGATCAAATCGGGTGAGCATAAATCGAGAATCTCTGAGATCCGGCGGCTCCAGACGATGTATTAGGCGCAACGGCGTTCTCAGAGCATTCCAGAACGCTCTGTGAGCGTTCTGGAACGCTCTGGAACGGATATAGTATCGTCGTGATCGTAGCACCGCCCGAAGAGCGACAGCTGCTAATTGAATCACGTAAGAAATAGCGAGAGCACCGACTGCCAGCGCCTGCTCGAGGAGGGGCAGGAGAAGGATCGGGGAAACGTACGACTCGAGTTCGGGGGACTCGGGCTGGCCTGACGGGGCCATCATGAAAATGACAAGGCCCAGTCTGACACTTAACGCGAGCTCCCGCCGAACACATCGCACGAAAACTGGACCGTCACAATCCAGGACGCGCTCGTCGAAAAGCGCCGGCAAACTCGAGCTCTGGCGCGTTCGAGTCTTACGTTTCCCCGCAAGGAAGAGGGACCGGTCTGGGCCGTGCCCTACGCGGGTCTGGGAGGCGACGGTCGCCGTGCTGGGGGTGGGGGGGGAGGAGGAAGAGGAGTGGACGTTGGAGCAGGAGGCGGAGGAGGAGCAGGAGGAGGCGGCGGAGGAGCAGGAGGAGGAGGAAGAGGAGGAGGAGGAGGAGGAGGAGGAGGAGGAGAAGAGGTCGAGCCGCTCGTGGCTGGTGGACGGGCGAGGTTGGGCCCTCGTCCTTCCCGGGGGCGTCCAAGAAGAGGAGCAACGATGGGGAGGGACTGGCATAGGCAGGGGCACGTCGGCCTGGCAACGGCGGTACGTCGCCGATAGATCGGCGATGGGCCTCTGATAATGAGTCCGCACCTTCCTGGGCAGGTTGGGGCTGTCGGGCCCCCATCGGCGACAGGAGGGGGGTTCGCAAATCAGGGCCCGAGGCATGTGCGCTGCCCAGGGGGGCCAGGGGACGCATCAAATCAAGAGGCGCCAGGAGATCTGGAGAGGTATCATGGCTCTGGCCGTGCTCGGCGGCGACCTAGGGGGGGAAGCGAGGAGGAGGAGGCCCTCGCGCCTCCTGAGAAGTGCTCTGAGTCTTCGGGGAAGGCTCAGAACACGTCTCGGAAGGTCGGGGGACTTCCAAGCCTCCTGAGAAGGCCTTCTCCTTCTCACTTCCCAACCCCCCGGGCTCGCCGCCGACATGAGATCCACACACCCCTGGCCCTCACCCCCCTCTTGGCCGCCCCCGACCTCCGGAGGGTGGCCCGGACCCCCCCTGAAGGGGGCCCTCGCAACTGTCCTTCGGCGCTGGCGAGGCCCTGCCCTCCCCCCTCTTGGCCGCCCCCGACCTTGGGAGGGCCCCCCCCCCCACCGCAGGGGGCCCTCGCCTCTGTCTTTCGGCGCCAGGAGAGGCCCTTCCGCGGTGCAGCCGAGCAGGCGCGGGGCACCGGCGGCCGGGCGCGCTCGCCGCCTCGAGAGAGGGGGCCGAGCACGGACGCCCTCGCGCCGCATCCTCGCGAGCCGGCGCAAGAGATCCGGAGAGCAGAAGCCAATGCGACGAGGCTCCCAAAGCGGCACGTCGCGTCCAGTGTCCTGGCATTGCGTGAAGCCGGCGCGTGGGTGATGCGACCAGGGAGGTGGGTCAAGGAACCAGTCTGCAGCCGAAGGGTGAGTGCTGCAACCTGACGGCCACGCGGAGCAGTCTGCAGTCCTGGCCTGTGCGGAGGGTGCATAGATGGGGGCTTGAGTGGAGAAGGAGAGGGAAAGGCAGAGGTGGAGGTATCCAGGGAGACGGAGGAGGAAGAGGAGGAGAATGGGGCGACGAGAGGGAAGCAGAAGAGCATCCAGGAGGTCTCAGGAGCAGAGCGCGACTGCCCTTCCCCCTGCCCCCCAACAAAAAACGTCCTGCGCCATGGCGCACGCGGCACGGTTCTCCACCCTCTCCGCGAATAGCTCGACGCTGTTCTCGGGGAAGCCTCTTGGCGGATCTTTCTAGCATGCCTCGCATCCATCTGCTCATCCTTCTCCTCCTGCTAATATGACCCCCCTCCTCGGCCTCACCCTGCTCCGCTTTGCCGCACCCTGACACCGGCGTCATCCTCCAGATCGGTATGTCGCTTCCTTTCTGCATCTTCTCCGTCGTGTGTGGCATCACCCCTTCCCTCCTCTCCCTTGCCGCGCAGCCACGTGGCGGCGTGTGCGCCAGCAGGGGCCAGGTTGCCAGTTTGCGGGGACGCGCTGGTGCGCAGTGCTGAATCGTCTCGCTCGCCGCCTGGAAGAACACTCCTGCCCATCTTTGCCATCCGCCTCCTCGATCCCCCTCCTGCCTTCTCCTCCTGCCTTCTCCTCCTCCTCATCCTCCACCTCCTCATGCTCCTCCGATTCCTCCTCCTCATCCTCCACCTCCTCTTCCTCCTCTTCCTCCTCTTCCTCCTCCTCCTCCTCCTCCTCCTCTTCCTCATCCCCCTGTTCCTACGCCCACTCCTCCACCCCATCTTCCCTATGCTTATCCTCCCTCTCCTCCTTCTCCTCCTCCTCCTCCTTCCTCCTCCTCCTCCGCCTCCTGCTCCTACGCCCGCTCCTCCACCTCAGATTCCCCATGCTCCTCCTCCTCCTCCTCCTCCTCCTCCAGCTCCAGTGCCGCGGACTTGCCACTTAATTGTGGTAACGAGTCGTGAAACATGATGGCGAACGATGTCCTGACGTCTCATGCTTCTGCTCTGCGTATGGAAAACTCATTTCAGCACCACGCCATACGGCACGGGGCTGCGAGCAGCCACAACTCCAAACATTGAATTCCGGGCACCCTCCCTGTAGAACAACTTGTCTCACAATGCGGAGCGAACGAACCACGTCATCCCTCAGGACCTCGGGGCGATGTCTGGCTAGGCCGTCATCTCCGACCCTGCAAGGCAGAGGTCCATCGTGCAAAACTCCTCCTCCACCTCCTCCTCCTCCTCCTCCTCCTCCTCCTCCTCCTCCCCCTCTTCGTATTCTTCCTCCTCCTCCTCCGCCTCCTCCACCTCCTCCTCCTCCTCCTCCTCCGCCGCCTCCTCCTCCTGCTCCTCCGCCTCCTCCTCCTCCTCGTCCTTCTCCTGTTCCTGTTCTCTGCTCCCTACTCCTCCTCCTCCTTCTCCTTCTCCTCCTCCTCATCATCAGCATCGTCATCATCGTCATCAGCATCAGCAGCAGCATCATCAATATCATCAGCAGCAGCAGCAACAGCCTCATCATCAGCAGCAACATGATCAGCAGCAGCATCATCACCACCACCATCGTCACCAGCAGCATCATCAGCAAAAGCATCACCATCAGCATCATCATCAGCCTCAGCATCAGCATCAGCATCATCATCATCATCATCATCATCAGCATCAGCAGCATCATCATCATCATCATCATCATCATCATCAGCATCATCATCATCATCGTCATCATCATCATCATCATCATCATCATCGGCATCGCCATCATCAGCATCATCATCATCAGCAGCATCAGCATCAGCATCATGGTTGTCGTCATCATTGTTACCACCATCATTAGCATGACCATCATCATACTGATATCAGATTCACCACCATCACCAGCAACAGCAGCATCAGCATCATCAGCAGCAGCATCAGCGTCGCCATCATCAGCATCAGCAACACCAGAGTCAGCATCATCCTCATCACCATCATCATCACCATCACCATCACAAGCATCATCATCAGCATCCGCATCATCACCATCGTAGTCGTTGCCCACATCAACATCATCATCATAATCATCAGTATCATCAGCATCGTCGATATCATCAGTGGCATCACCATCATCGTCATCGTCATCACTATCATCAGCATCCGCATCAGCATCATCAGCATCAGCAGCATCACCGTCACCAGCATCAACATCGCCATCAACAGCATCATGTGTATCACCACCACCTTCGTGATCATCATCAGTGTCAGCATCGTCCTTTCAACACCCTCATCAGCATCATCAGCCACATCAGCATCAGCATCAGCATCAGCAGCATCATCCTCAGCAGCATCATCAGCATCCTCACATCATCCTTCCCCCCCCCCTCCCCCTCCCCCTCCTCCTCCTCCTCCTCCTCCTCCTCCTCCACCTCCTCCTTTTCCTCCTCCTGATCCTGCTTCTCCTACTTCTCGACTCTCCCCCTCGGCCTGCCATGAAACGAGGCGTCGGGGAAAGGGGCGGCGAGCCTTCTGACAGCCCCCCCCCGCTCGCAAAAAAGCAGAGGCAATTTGCTTAGAAGAGAGCCGCGGACTTGCCACTTAAATGTGGTAACGGGTCGTGGAGCATGATGGCGAACGATGTCCTGACGTCTCATGCTTCTGCACTTCGTCTGGAAAACTCATTTCAGCACCACGCCATACGGCACGGGGCTGCGAGCAGCCACAGCTCCAAACATTGACTTCCAGGCACCCTCCCTGTAGAACCACTTGTCTCACAACGCGGAGCGAACGAACCACGTCATCCCTCAGGACCTCGGGGCGATGTCTGGCTAGGCCGTCATCTCCGACCCTGCAAGGCAGAGGTCCATCGTGCAAAACTCCTACGTGCTGCTCCTCCTCATCCTCCTCCTCCTCGATCTCATCTTCCGCCTCCTTCTAATCCTCATCCTCCTCCTCCGCCTCCTCCTCCTCCGCCTCCTCCTCCTCCGCATCATCATTATCATCATTATCATCATCAGCATCATCATCATCATCATCATCAGCATCATCATCATCATCATCATCATCATCATCATCATCATCATCATCATCATCAATATCAGCATCATCATCATCATCATCCTCGTCCTCATCCTCATCGCTGGCATCATAATCATCATCACCATCGTAATCAATATCATCATCAGCAGGATCATCATCATCATCATCATCATCATCATCGGCATCATCAGCATCATCAGCATCGTCCACATCATCATCAGCATCATCAACATCATCAGCATCATCAGCATCAATCATCAGATTCATCATCATCATCAGCATCATCACATCATCATCATCATCATCATCATCATCAGCAGCATCAGCATCTGCATCATCATCATCATCATCATCAGCAGCATCATCAGCATCATCATCATCATCATCATCATCATCATCATCATCATCATCATCATCATCATCATCATCATCATCATCATCATCATTATCATCTCATCATCATCATCATCATCATCATCATCAGCATCATCCCCCTCCCCCTCCCACTCCCCCTCCCCCTCCCCCTAGACCTCCCCCACCCATTCCCCCTCCTCATCCTCCTCCTCCTCCTCCTCCTGCCCCATCGGTGCGGTGTCTTCACGAGCGTGAGGGGATGCAAGATGATTGAGGCTCGCGGCACGGCTCCCGCCAACACCACGGCGGCGTATCGTCTCTCGCTCCTGCGCCGATGCAGACACCCGTACGGCGTGAAGCGCTCTCTTGGGGAGGCGTGTGGTTCCCTCTTGCCGTGGGAACGTGACGCCTTCTGGGAGAGAGCTCTCTGACGGCGGAGGCGGGTGTGAGCAGCACCTTCTGAGTGTGCCCGCCCGACCTCCTCCTTTCACTGACGGCTGGTCGAGGCAAGGTGGTGCCATGTTGGTTCTAGCAGCAAAAACTCCCCCCCCATCCCTCATCCTTGGGCTCCGTCTAGCCCACATGCTAGCCTCTCGATGAGGAGGCCAGGTGTGCAAACAAACGCTCGCCCTCGCCCTCGCCCTCGTCGTCCTCACCCCTGCCGTCGCGCGCAGCAGAAACCAGAGAGGAACAAGGCCGGCGCTCGCGCTGCAGGACGTCCCCCCGACCCCGTGCAGCGGACGCGACCGCGCCCAGGGAGGGTAGGCGGTGCGCCCGGTGGGGAAGTGAGAAGGGGCGGGCCTTCTATGAACGCTCGGAGGTCCCCTCGGCCTTCTGAGAAGTTTTCGAAGTCTTCCCCGAAGACACATAAATCTTTTCAGAAGGCGCGAGGGCTTCTGAGAAGTCCAGCCGCCTTCTGAGAAGGCCTTCTCCTTCTCAGTTCCCCCCCTCGCTCGCCGACGATGTGCAGCGGACGCGACCGCGCCCCCGGGGAGGGGGGACAGCGCGCTGGAGGGGGGGAGGGGCGGGAGCCGTAGCGCTTCTGCACGACCGCCGTCAGCTCTCGGATGCGGCGCCCCTTCTCGCCGAGCACCTGCGCGGCGCCGCGGCCCTCCTCCACCCCCAAAAGGGGACCAGGGGCACAGACATAAATAGTCACACATCCCCGGACTCCCCATATGTTTCCATACCTTCTGGATGCTCCTTCCCTTCCGATACGTTCCCATATCTTCCTGGGATCGACGTTTGATTGTGTCGGTGTGCTTTTTTCTGTCCTCTCCTGGACTCATCTTCCCCCGCTCGGGAAGCACCAACTGTCAACCTACGCCACCCCACCACCACCTCATACCCCTTTCGAAGCAGCGTATAAACTAGATGGGCCGCTGCTTCCTGGGAGGCCGATGCGATCGCTTCTGCTTCGAATGCTGTCGCAGTTGACTCCAGCAACGTGCCGTACACGACCAGCGGCTCGCAGAAGAAGTCGCTTGTTTCATTCCTCTCCTCCTCCTCCTCCTCCTCCTCCTCCTCCTCCTCGTCCAATTATCCTCCTCCTCCTCCTCCTCCTCCTCCTCTGCCTCCTCCTCCTCCTCCTCCTCCTCCTCCTCCGCCTCCTCCTCCTCCTCCTCCTCCTCCTCTTCCCCCCTTCCCCCGCCCCCCCACTCTCTCGGAGAACGCTGCGGCCCTCCCCTCCGTCGGGGGATCGGTGCATGCGCCCCCCTGGCCGACCTGGGAGGGCCTGTGCCCCGACCCCTGGGCCCAGGACAGTGCCGTCGCTCGGACGCCCATTCCCCGTGCACGCTCCTGTCTTAGAAGAGCCTGGCGGCACACAAACAAATCCGCGCAACTCCCAGGATTCCCTGCATGTTCCCATGTGCTCTGGGTGTTCGTCTTTCTCCCCCCCCGCCTGCCATAGTTTCACATATTTTCCGGGGAATCGACGATTCATTGTGTCTGTGCGTGTGTGGTTCCCCTCCTGACTGTTTCGTGCGTGCATTCTTCGCCAGAAGATCCAGGATGCTCCTCAATGGTCCTCGCCGACGGAGAACGCACAGGTCCGAGCGATGCCAAGGGATGGGCGCGGCTAAGGTGGGTGAGGTGGATAATCGACGTCCCCCGACTCGCTCCCTCTCCGCCTCCGCTGCGTCCGCCTACTCGTCCTCATCCGCGTGCTCCTTGTCCAGCTGCCCTTCATGTCTGGTGCTGCTGGTCCGCGTCATGGTCCGTCTGCTCATGTTCCTCCCCACGATCGTCCCCAAAATCCCTCTTCCCGTCTTCTATTGCCGCAACTATGACCTTCCCTCGCGACGGCAACATCTGAGTGTGTACTCTCCATTGGCTCACCGAATGAACATCAGACCGCCTCTCTTCCTCAATTCCCAGGTCCAGTGTACAACGCGGGTCAAGAACATCTTCCCCCTGCTACAGTCAGCGTGCTCCCATAAGGAACGCTGAAGAAGGAACGAAGGGGCTTTCCTGTTCACGGCAAGCCTCGGTCACGAATGTGTTCCCAGACGTAGACCGAAGGCCCCTCCCGAGCCAAATGTGGTCCCTGTTCCAGCGCCTTGACTGCACTCAAGATGCTGATTCTGAGATCGAGCGCAACAGATCGTGAGTAGATAGATGGCATGTAGTGCAGTGGAGGCCAGTCCACAAGAGACCTTCCACAACAAACCCAACCCTGAGACCCCAGGACGTCAGTTGGTTTTTGATGTGGGAACGTCACGCCTTCCATTGCAAAACAATCGAAACCCAAGAAACCAAGGGCACCCTGGAGGCAAGCAGGGTGTTTCTTGGCATGCATCTCCACTGAAATGCAGAGCGGTTCGGCGAGGTGTGGGCGCGCAGCGGTCGAAAACGACGAGCCCGGCTATCACGCGGGGCGGCCACTGGCTTCGGCTGACGTGCCTCACGTGGCGCCGTTTGCGCCGTCTTGCCTGCCCGCTTCGCGTGCCCGTCCGGGCCCCGTCGAGCACTGCCGCCTTGCCTGTGCCCCTGGCCCCGCGCTCGAGGCACGAGGCCTCGCGCGGCACGCTCTTTTGGGGGCCTGCGGCGAGGTGGGGCCCAACAGGCGGGCAAGCAAGCGCATCCGTTGCGACTTGAAGCGCGGGGCGCAGGCGGGCGGGGGGCGGGGAGAGAGGAGGTCGCCGGACGGCCACGAGAGCGCCGCAGCGCGCAAACCAGACCCCATACATACTGCGGCTGCCGCCGACGCGCAAAACGCCGTGTCCTCGTCGCACGATGCCAGCGCTGCCGTCTTGCTGCCGAGAAGCCCTCAGTCGAGCATGCTCGTGGCGCCACCGATGCCGAGCATTAGCTCGGCCGCGCCGCCGCTAGCGTGCACAGCCTGCGCGGGGAGAGGCGGCGAACAGCTTCGAGCTGCTGGCGTCGCCTGCACAACTGGGGCGTGGTGGATTGGCATGCACGACGCAGAAGCATCGCCGGGCTTCGCTCGCCGCGACGTCATCACAGAAGCTTGAAGAAGGGGCAAGTGTGAGAGAAATCGGGCCGGGTTGGGTTGGCGTCTTCCAACCAAGAGGACGCCCACCATCAACTTTCACCGATACTGGGCCCATGATCGATGTGAGTAGGTGGACAATTGGCAACGCCCGTGCAACTCACGTCACTCCTCCCTCACCCCTCGTCATTTCCCCCCGCCGCTCCGCCCAATCCTTTAAGGGGTGTTTATATTTTCATTCACGGGCTTTTGCACTCAGCCCGTCCTCGACATCCACCCGCTTCCAAACAAAGAACCCCTGGGGAAACCAATACTGATACTGACTGGGATTTCGAGCCGAATCCAGCGGTGGCGACGAGGGCCTCCCGGGATGCCGAAAAAGGGGAAAACGAGCGAAGGTAGCGGGTACTTTTCCGCTTCTGAACCCCGGGGCGTCGGAGGGGCCTCGCGCGTGCGCGTGGCCCGGATGATGATCTCCGTGCGGATGGGGGTGACGCGCACCTCAACGCCCGCGTAGCCGTCCTGGCAAGAAACGCGGCGCGCCGCTCGGGGGGGTCTATCTCGGGAGACCCGCTGGGGTGCCAACCGCGGCACAACGCGGAGGGGCAAGAGCCGTGAAGATGAAAATCGCACGAATGGCTCCACGACGTCTTCTGCGGCAACTCACTGGATCCTCCCAACCCGTCTTGCTGGACATTGTCGCCAATCGACGCTTCATCTACGCTAGTCCACGCGAATCCGCGCTAAAACGGCGCTATCTTGTTGATTACCAGACCCTAATTGAAGCTAGTACACTCTTTAGACGGAATGGCGATCCCGGGGTTTGCCATCGAACAAGAAAGGCTCCACGGCGTCAAGCAAAAAATCCTGGGCAGCCCGGGAACGTGGCACGAGACGTCGCCGAAGGCGAGCGGCACCCAATGCTCATTGCACCGACCTTGCATGAAGGGGCCCTGGTACACACAAATAAATACACACGAATAGAACTATTCCCCCCCACATCCCATTTTTTCCCATATTTGGGTTATTTGTTGTCTTCCCCCCCACACTCCATATTCTCCCATATTTCTGGGGAATCGACGATGAATTGTGTCTGTGTGTGTTTTTCCCCTCCTGATTTTCTGTTTACGCGAAACCCCGAAACGGCGAGCGAAAAAATTGGTGAATTTCACGTGGACGCTTCTTAGTTCTCATTCCTGGCAAACAAAAAATCCGCTCGACATTCACCACCTCGGAATCCGGAACGACACTATCCAGGACACTCCGGGCCCATCATGTTGTCTTCCGACCGAAATCCGCTCTGCAAAGTTGGCGACATGACAATGCGAACGCGTCAACGGGGAAGGGACGTGAAAAGCTGAGTAGGGACCGACCGTCCCGGCATTCCTATAGTCCTACCACGAAATTCTCCTAGAACCCAAAATGTTCTAAGAGCAGAAACAATGTTCCTAGAACATTCACCCGGTGCGTCAAACCAAGAAAAGGTCAACCAGAAGTGTTATAAGAACATTTCGTGGAAACCACACAAGGTTCTCAGAACATTGTTTGGTGGGCCTATGGGCACGCCAGGACGCTTCGCCACTGCTTGAACAAGGGGGCCGGGGGCAGGGGGCGGGCGGAGGGGGCGGCGGGAGGCAGCGCCGTCGCCCCCGCCAGGGCCGAGGGCGAGGCTGCCCTCGCAGGCGCTCCCGTCGTGGCGCTCCAAGTGGGGGGGCGAGCTCCGGGGCACCGGAATACGCCCCCCGAGATCCTTCAGCTCAGCGATCTGGCCCTGGAGCGTCTCCAGGGCGACTGGGGAGGCGAGGATTACTGGACTGATAGAGTTCGGTATGCCAGGACACCAAAATCCATCAGTTCAGCAATCCCCGCCCGCCCAGTCGTCAGAGAGACGCTCAAGGGCCAGATCGCTGAACTGAAGGATTTCAGGGTGCGTACGGAAGGATCCCCTCGAGCTGCCTGTTGCAGCTCTGCCCGTCGGGCGGAAGAAGGAGGCAGAAGCATGACGTAAGAAGGCGGTGAAAGTAGATTGGGCTCCGTCCGGGCAGAAGCATGAAGTAGGAAGGCGGTAAACGTAGATTGGGTTCCGTCCGGGTAGCAGCATGAAGCAGGAAGGGGTTTAAAAAAGATTGGGTCCCGTCCAGAGGACGGAAAGGGGAGAAGCCGGTCGATCATTGAAGTAGGGAGGCGCGCAAAGTAGACTGGAGCACGGGAATCGAAAAATGCCATGGTAAGCAAGCTTGGGGGGGCGGCCACGAGAAAACGCTCAGCCCCCACCCAAGACGCGAGGAAACACTCAGGGAGGCGAGGCCTCACGTGCACGGGCGCCTAGCTTCGCGCTTCGCGCCGCGCGAAGCGCGAACAACTTCGCGCTCCCGTCCGCCCACCAGGGGAGGAGAGGAGGACGAGGAATCGGAGCCGAAGCGCGAAGCGCGAAGCGAGCGAATCACTTCGCGCCAGTAGGGCGATCTTGCACTTGGCTGCTCTCGATGGAGCGCTCCGATGGAACGTCTGGGGCGCAGGAGAACGGTGGCGGTCGCACGCCTGGTGGCGCCTGGGGAGGGAGAGGGCTTGCTTGGGTGTCTGCGTGGCTCACCAACCCACTCCACTGGGCACCCTGGAGGGGCACGAGAGCGGCGGCAAGTGCACGCCTGGCGTCATGCAGGGAGTGCGAGTTCGTGACTCGCCACTGGGCCCAGACCCCAGGATGAGGGAAAGCGGCGAAAGTTGCACGCCTGGCGTCATCCAGGAAGGGCGAGGTCTCATCTGGAGCTGCCAATGACGTCACTACGCACTACGCTGGGCTCCCAGAGGCGCACGAAAGCGGCGACTGAGGCGCGAGAGAAGGGAGAGAGAGAAGAGAGGAAACACACAGGGAAGCGAGTGAGGAGAGAAAGCGAGAGAAAGGGAGTGAAAAGAGGAAACGACGAGGGATGCGGGAAACGAGGAGGTAGATTTGAGAGGAGGGGAGTGGGAACTGCAGAGAGGAGGAGGAGGCAGGAGGCAGGACTGAAAAAAGTGGGGAGGAGAAGGAAGGATCACCAGTAGCTCTGTTTGAGACCACGACCCAACACAGAAGGGGTGGGGGAGGGTGAGTACACATGCCCTGCCCGCACCCGGGGTGGAAGGGCGGGCGCCTTGACCGAATCCGGGACCCGGCCCGAGCTTGCTCGCAGGGGCGCGTGGAGACAGCGCGCCGTCCAGAATCCCACGGCCCACCAGCCCTTTAGGGCGTGAGGTTTCGCGGGCTTCCTCTTCCACCCCCCCTTCGGGGAGGGTTTTATCCCTGTTCCCTCTCAATATACACCCCCATCCCCCACCCGGCTGGCAGCCAACCCGGAGCCATGATATAACCCCATGAGGGCCACCCCCCGCACCATCCTTGTCAAAGAACAATACAGAACGCACTCTGCCTCGACATTTGGAGCATGCGCGGCCGCCCCGCGACCATTTGCATGGATATTTTGCACAGACGGCTGGGGCGCCAGCAAATCCCACCTGCCTTCGGGGCGCAGATGGTCGACCGACTGCTTTGACACATC
>CAUYUJ010018672.1:0-91283 GCA_963575745.1 Prorocentrum cordatum | reverse complement strand
CGTCGATCCTCGGACCTCGATCCTCGACTCTGGGATCTCGATCCTCGATCCTCGGACTTCGAATCTCGATCCTCGATCCTCGGCTTTCGATCCTCTTAACATCATCTCTTTCTCCTCCCACATGCTGGCCTCAACATTTATAATCCCCCCGCGCCCCCGAACTTTATTATCCCTGTGGGATTAATCTCGGCAGCACACGGTTATACCCCAACAAATACCCCAAAATTTCAAAAAATGCTCAAAAAAAAGTCCCCTGACTATCTTTTTACTATTCTTGAATCTTCCTCCTGTAGAAGGACGGGCCCGACTCGACGCTGGACCCCCGCTGCCCCTGGCGCGCGCCGGCGGCGAGGCCGGAAGCGCCCCTGGCGCCGGCCCGAGGACGCCAGCGGTGGCCCCTCCCGAAGGCGAGCGTGCGCCCGTGCGGGTGCCGGCGGCCCGAGGTCGGGGGCCCCGCTGGCTCCTTCCCCCTCCTCCTCCTCCTCCTCCTCCTCCTCCTCCTCCTCCTCCTCCTCCTCCTCCTCCTCCTCCTGAACCTCCTCCTCCTCCTGCTCCTCCTCCACAATTACACAATATGAATACTACTCTCCCACTTCCCCTGATGGCGTCCGGAAGATATTCGGCACCCCCCCGCGTACTGTTTTTTTACACACAGGATTCCCCGGAGTTGGGTTTTCGCTTGTGTTTTTTTCTCAAATGCTGCTCTCGCTGAGGCGCTGGCCTAATTTTCGGGTTCCCGCTCCTTCCGAATCGTGTTCCCGCTGCAGCGCTGGCCTCATTTCCGCGCTCCCGCTCGTTCCGAATCGTGCTCCCGCTGCAGCGCTGGCCCAATTTCTGCGCCTCTCGTTGTTCCAAAACGTGCTCCCGCTGCAGCGCCGACGTTTTCGATTCTTTTTAAGAAGCCCCAAATCTAGAAAATGATCCCCGGCAAAAACATTGGAGGTGATTACACATCCGGTGTCGATTCGTTGATTTTTGGGGCCGCAGAAAGCCCCCCCCCTTTTGGGCGGCGTCCCGTCTTCGTCGCCGGTCGTCCTCATCGTCGTCGTCGTCGTCGTCGCCGCCGTCGTCGTCGTCGTCGTCGTGGTCGTCGTCGTCGTCGTCTTCGTCGTCGTCGTCTTCGTTTTCATCGCGCCGTCGTCCTCCTCCTTTCCCTCTTAGGTAACAGGGTCAGATGCGAAGCCCGATTCGGTGAGAGGACAATGAAGTAGCTCAATGGGAAGGGATGGGAGGGAGGGGTAGGATGTCAGATGTTGACGCGAGCGCACCTAGCTTGTCAACCTCCCCCTCCCCCTCCTCCTCCTCCGCCTCCTCCTCCTCCTCCTCCTCCTCCTCCTCCTCCTCCTCCTCCTCCTCCTCCTCCTCCTCCCCCTCCTCCCCCTCCCCCTTCCCCTCCCCCTCTCCCTCCTTCTCCCCCTCCCTCTCCCCCTCCCCAGTCTCCCGCGGCCGCTGCCTCGGGGGCGTCCAGGAGGGGAGCGTGCAAGAGGGGGGGGGCGCAGATCATGGGCGGCGGCACGTGCGCGGCCCTGGGGGGGGGGGCTGGGGACGCACTGAAAGAAGAAGAAGAAGAAGAAGAAGAAAAAAAAGGAGAGGCGCCATGAAATTGGGGGAGATATCATGGCCCCCGCCATGAGATCCACCTCCCCCCTGGTCATCACCCCCCGCTGAGCCGCCCCGACTCATCTCTTCCCCCTCCTTCCCCTCTTGCATTCGGGCAATTCGCCATGCCGTCACCCGGCGTGCTCGAGCGCGCGTGCGGACTGCCTCTGCCGAGCTGCGACGGAACAACAGCAAAAAAAGAAGCCGGAGGCCCTCCGTTGCGGAAAGGGGGGAGGAGGGGGCGATAAAAGAGGGTGGGGGGAACGTGCACCGTTCCTGCCACTTCTGGCCCCAGGGGGCTTGTTTAGGACCCATTTTAAGCCGAAGAAGGGTACACTTTTCTGCGCCCCCCAGTGTCATCGGCTCCCCATCCCCTGTTGCACAACGCCCGAGCGATGACCCCCATCAAGCGTCTGTCTACTCTAATGTTGGTCGTGCGAGGTCCGGGGCCCTCCCCGCCCCCCTCCCTCCGTCTTCTGCCCCCCTTCGCCTGTATCCCTGGCTTCCGTGCACCATTCGGCGCCCGTGCTGACTCTCTGCTTGGGGACCAGCACCTATTCTGTCTTCTGCCGAGTCGAGTGCCTCGATCCTCCACCTGACCAGCCAGAGGTTGAATCAAATGCGCAATCTTGGACGCCAGGAGAAATTGGGATAACTGCGGTCCCGAGTAACTCCAGTTTGAGCCCACGAGGCGCAAATCAGTAGCTCCCACTGACTGCCCCCAGCCCCGATGATTCAAGGTTTCTGATCATCCCCTAGGAAGGATCCTCGGGGGCGTACAAAAGGGGGGCGGCCAAGAGGGGGAGGGGTGGGGGTGGGTGGGGGGGGGGGGGGGCAAATCATGGCCGGCGGCAGGGCGCGGCCCATGGAGGGGGGCCGCGAACGTACTGAAATAAGAACAGGCGCCATGAAATCCGGACCAACTTTCGGCATATTTCCAGCAAAGTGCCCCTCAGTGGGTACCCGTTGCGGTGACGCTGAGAGGGGGGCGGGGGCGTGGCCAGGGCGGCCCCGCCGAGAGGTGCGACCAGGCGCTCAGCAGCAGGTCCGCGTGGCGCTGCCGCACGTCCTCCTCCAGCCGCGGAGGGACGGGCCGTCCGCCCGATCGGGGAGCCCGCGTGGTCGAGAGCACGGACTCACCCAAACAAAGGGCCCCTGCAGTCCTGTGGGTGGGACCTGAGTTGAAGGGGGCAAAACGCATTGGGGATTGAGGGGTCCTGTTTCTGCAGAAATAACACATCAAACTGCCCAGAATCAGTCTCCCCACTGCGGAAACGGCGACCTGCGTATGGCAACGTGTTCATTGCGTGATCAGGGCTACTTTCATAAGGATGCGCGGTGAGGATGCAGGGGCCTTGGAAAGCCGTGCGGAAACTTTGATTTCTGTTTATGCAGTTTTGTATTATTCGACTACTGTGGCCGAGATTCCTGCGCATACGGGCGCCGGAGGAGCCCACTTCGAGCACCATGTGGGACCTGCTTGAAATTTGGATAGTAGCATACCGTGGACGGATCTACCCTTCTCCAACCTGGCCTCGTTGTCTATCGACGCATCCACCCCGAGTGTGTCCATATACGTAACGACGCCCAGTGTGCCTACAGACGCTCGTGGCTCGAAAGCGCGAACGGTATTTGGCATAGGCCCGAGATATGGCTCTGGAAGCAGGCAATACGATTTGGACGCCCGGAATGGGTACGGACAAAAAGGGATGCGACGTCCAACAGCAAATGCTGTCCAGAACCGACAGCTGCCGCTGTTGGGCAGGCGGCCTTCTGTCTCAAGTGGACAACGTCCGCGGCGGCTCGGACAGCGAGCCCTGCTCAAAATGAACAGGACCGCTGTTAGAAGAACAAATACGAGCTGTCGGCGCTCCACGCGGATTTCTTGGATCTGCGCTGGGCCCCCCTCCTCGGCGCGCGGAACGCGCCAGGGGCGGCGCTGGAGGCGCCGCCAGGAGGGCCCAGGCGCCGATCCAGGCAATGCGCGCGGAGCGCTGAAGGGTTATGTTTACACATTTTTCTTGAACCAAGATGGCCAGGTGAGCGTTTTTTGTTTTGGGGGGGGGAGCGAGGGACCGCGCCGATCGGCAAAACAATGAAAAAGAGAACGGCGACCAGGAACTTGCGTTCGAGCATCGTGCCCCTTCTTTCCGTACCTACAGTCAACCCGCATAGTAAGGATGGGCCACCTTTCCAAGGGCACCCTTGCATCCTTGCCTCCTCGGCCTATCCTTCGCCACTTGCGCTGGCCGCGCCCCGCTCGAAAAGCTTCGAAATGGGCGCCCAAGGCCCTTGCATCCTTATCGCGCATCTTTACTATACTGGTTGACTAATGGTGTCCGCGCCGGCCCAAGAGCCCACGCATACCGAAGAAAAAAAGGCGCCCGATGGGCGGGGAGACGCCCGCTGCACGCAGCAGGCTCTGCCTCCCTCCCCCCCTCCCTGAAGGGACCCAGGGACACACAAACGAATGGACACGAATCCCAAGATTCGCCATGCTTTCTCATCACATCTTTTGGGCTCTCGTTTCCCCCCCCCACCATATTATTTCCCTGGGAGTCGACGATGACTTGAGTCTGTGTGTGCTTTTGTCCTCCTCCTCCTCCTCCTCCTCCTCCTCCTCCTCCTCCTCCTCCTCCTCCTCCGGACTCTCGCCCACGAGCCAAAGGGCCGGCCCTCCTCCAGCCGGGAGCGCCAGCGGCGCGGCTCGCTCCCCAGCAGGTCCGACCAGCTGCCGCACGCCTCGCGCGGGGGCCGCAGGCACCATGCAGGCGGCGGCGCCGGCTTGCCAAGCGCATTCTCGCATACAAGCTCGTGGTCCTCCGTCGACATTGCGATGGGTTCTCTCGCCGCCGTGTCTCCCAAGCTGTGCTCCAGGGGAGTGCAAAACCGTGCTGCGCACCGGCATCTTGCCTCACCCTCCACACCTGCCGGACCGGAGACGCACCCGATGATGTCAAGGGCCGAACTCGGAGCCGACCGGGCTCGGAGCCAACCGAACTCGCACGTCGCACCCCGACCGGACTCGGACCCCGACCGAGCTCGGGCCAAGACGAGACTCGGAGCCGACCGAGCTCGGACCCCGACTTGACTCGGACCCAGACCGAACTCGGACCCAGACCGCCGCGCCGCAGCGGTAACGCCAGGTCCGAATGCAGCTGTGTCCGAGTCCAGTCGGGTCCGAGTTCAGTCCCTCTGATCGCCCCCCGCGCCGCCACGAAGGGCTTCGGGGAAGGAAGGTGCGTGTTTTGCGATTCTGTTTGCCACGGCTGGACGCAGCTTGCACGACCGACAAGGACGAACCACGGAGGAGGCGTGGGGATTGATTTGAGCAGGTCTTGGTCGGGCGGTGAGCGTCTCGAGGAAGACGAGGCGGAGGTTCTTCGCCGAACAACCTTCGGGTACCGTTTTCGGGCCCACGCACGGGCCGTCCGAAAGAGACCCCAGGAAAAAAAACGGCAGCAGGGAAGTGGTCGGGAGGTCGAAGGGCCGCGCGGTGAAGAAGGCGAGACGCCAGAGGTCTGGTCGCGGATAGGGGAGACTCGCCATCGCTCATACGTCCATTCCTCGTGTATCTTTCGGTCTCGCGCGGGCCTGTGTTGCCGGATGATCCAGGATGCTCCTCGATGGTCCCCGCCGAGAAGCATGCACACGTTCCAGCGATGCCGTAGGGGAGAAAAGGGGGCCCTGACAGGGGTGCCCCGGCGTGTCCCCCCGCGTTGGAGTCCGGGGCAGGCCCTGCCACGAGGGAGACCTCACGCGGGGAAGTAATGTGACGCCGCTCGGGCACCCAGGGCCGCCCAGGGACGACCTCCGGCGGCGTCCCCGCAGACGGCTCTCGGCGACCGAGGCGTGCAGCCGCTGGAAGTTCGACGCCTTTCGACTAGGGGATCGACGCCTTTCGACTAGGGGATCGACTACCGAGTTGATATACTCCCGAATTGATTTCCCGCCAAGGCCAAGAAAAACACATGGAATGCCCCTCAAAGCTGCGGACATTCTACGCGCTTCTTCTATACTCGGCGGGACAATCAGTAGTGGAGCAAATCAATTCTGTAGCCGCTCCCCTATTCGGGCCTTGGGGCCGAAGAAGATCGATGCCCGAACGAACCGGACAAAACCGCGCGTGAGCCGTCGGGACGGCCGCGTGAGCCGGCACCGCTATCCATCCGCCGGCGAGGCGACGCCGCTGTCGCGAGAGCGTGACCCAGCGCTGTGGGCGAAAGGCAGGGGGAACAAGCAGTACCAGAATTAGGTCGGGCATGTCCTCCTACAGGCGGATTTGGGATGAAATATACTAGGAAAAAATAGATTCCCAAACTATTAAATAGTCAACAATTGTCTCTCTCACGCACACACACACACACGCACACGCACACGCACACACACACACACCACCACCACCACCACCACCACCAACAACAACACCAACACCAACACCAACACCAACACCAACACCAACACCAACACCAACACCAACACCAACACCAACACCAACACCAACACCAACACCAACACCACCACCACCACCACCACCACCACCACCACCACCACCAACAACAACAACCACAACCACAACCACAACAACAACAACAACAACAACAACAACAACAACAACAACAACAACAACAACAACAACAGTCCCCTGACTATGTTTTGACTAGTTGGGAATACTCCTCCTGTAGAGGCCAAACATTTTATGCCAGAAGCACAGGTAGAAACCTGCGGAGGTCCGCGCGAACCCCTCGGGTCTCGGCGCAGGCCCCCCCCCTCCCTCCCTGGCTCGCGGGGCGGCGCCGGAGGCGCCGCCGCAGGGGCCGCGGCGCCGATCCGGGAGATCCGCGCGGACCTTCGAAAGTTTATGATTATCATGGCGTTGCTCAAGGGAGAAGGCCTTCTCAGAAGGCGGCGGGGCCTCTCGGGAGCCCTCCCGCCTTCTGAGAAGTCTCGTATGATTATCCTCGGGGGAGACTTGGGAAAACTTCTGGAAAGGCTGGGGAGCGTTTTGAGAAGGCCGGCCCGCCCCTCCTCGCTTCCCCCCCCATCTGCGAGGCAATGATTTATCCATGTCCACCGCCTGGGAACCGACGCCCTGGTGCCCCAGCGGGCGGTGGATATGGATATACTTTGGCCCCCGAGGGCCCGACTATATCCATATCCACCGCCTGTGGAGGTCCGCGGGGATCGATCCCCCATGGGGTGGATATGGATAAATTCCGGCCTCGAACCATCGCTCGCCGCCGATTGGTCCCCGAAGGCAGGCGGGACGTAGCCGCTGGCGCGCCAGCGGACTGCCTCGAGCACGCGGCGGCACACCGCGGCCAGCGCGCCGCGGGCCCTGGGAGGGGCCCTGCGGAGGCCAGGGCGGGGCTGCCCGCGGTCCGCAATCTACACAAAAAACCACGCCCCGTGGAGGGAACTTTGTGCACCAGGCCCACGACCAGGACCCTCGCCCCCCCCCCCCCGCCCGGGCTGCTCTGGGGTATAGCATACCTTCGGGCGGACCAGGTCATCACCCACCTCTTGGCCGCTCCAGACTCGCGCCGCCGCGCTGCCCCGCCCCCCTGGACGCATGAAAACCGCCCCCCGCCCCCCGCATGAGGAACTTTGGACCAAGCAGTCCGCGCGCGCGCCCACCCACCCCTGCGGCAACTGGCAATAGCCTCGCTTACCGGAAGCCTACACTTGAGCAGGGACCGACCGTCCTGGAATGTTCTTAGAACCAAAGATGTTCTAAGAACAAAAACAATGTGCTTAGAACAGAAGCCCGATGTGATAAAACAAGACAGACTCCGCCAGAAATATTCTGAGAACATGTCTTGGAAACCACAAAAGGTTCTTAGAACCTTGTGCAGTAGGCCTATAGGCGAGCCAGGGCGCCTCGCCACTGCCTGATACAGATACCCCTCCGATGCACACTTCGCCATAACCGCAAAACGTTGACGCGTACCGTCCGTTGCTGTCGGGGCTGGGCTCGGTTCCCCGCTGCTCCCCCCCCCTCTCCGGCCCAGCCCGCGCAGCGCCGGGCGACCGAGCGAGCACGCCTCGGCGGGCGGGGCCCGTCGCCGACCCACCTGGGGGCCTCCGCGGTCGACGGGCTGCCTGCCGCGCTGACACCGGGTCGGGCGCGTCTTCCTGCAGGAGTTGAGAAGAAAGATGGCAGAAGAGCCAGAACAAACTCAGACGTGGTGAAAATTGGTCGACGAATCGCCCCCGGAAGATGCTTTGACTATCTCTGGACACTCCTCCTGTAGAGGGACATGCCCGGCTTCAGTCTGACGGCCGCGCTCCGCGGCGCCCTCCGCGCGGGGCGGCCGAGCCAGAGACCAAAGTCGGAGGCCTAGAGGTTGACGCCGACACCCAGGTCGGCGGTGTGCCACACGATCCCGCTCTCGGCGATGGCGGTAAGATTCGGGCTTTCCAGGTGGCCGAGGCATGACCACCAACAGCCGGATCCAGGATCGTCTCCCCCCAGTGGCGGCAGCCCCCGGTGTTGGTGTTGGTGCAAAGTTCCAAGCCTCCAACAAGGGCCCTGCCGGCGGCCTCCACCGAGGCGGCGTCGTCGACGGCGGCGACGCGGGCGCGGACGAGGACGCGCATGCGTGGACGTCGACGTCGGCGTGTGCGACGATGGCGGCGACGTCAACATCGACGACGACGTCGGCGTGTGCGACGATGGCGGCGACGTCAACATCGACGACGACGACGACGACGACGACGACGACGACGACGACGACGACGACGAAGGCGGCGGCGGCGGCGGCGGCGACGACAACGATGACGCCGACGACGGCGGCCAGGACGACGCCCACGACGATAACGACGACGACGCCGACGGCAGCGACGACGACGACGACGACGAAGACGACGCAGCCGCCGCGGCCGCCGCTGACGACGACGACGACGACGACGCGACGGGGCGCGGCAGCGGCGACGGCGTCGGCGGCGTCGGCAGCGTCGGCGTCGACGACGTCGATGCGGATGACGGTGGTGACCTCGACGACCACGCCGGCGGCGGCGGCGACGGCCACGTGCTCGCCGCCGAGGCTAAGACGTCGATGCCGACAGTGGCAATGCCGACGACGGCAGCGACGGCAGCGCTGGCGACCTCCAGCGAGGCGGCGGGAGTCGGCGGGCCCGAGCTGCGCCGGCTGCGCTGGCGGCCCCCCGCGCTGGCGCTGGCGGACTCGGCGCTGGCAGGCCGGGAGCCGAGTCCGTCGGCGGCGAGCGGCGACTGGAGGCGCCGGCGATCCTCGGCCGGCGTCGAAGCCGACGAGCCCGGTCGGGCGCCGGCGCCGCCGACGACGGCGGCGACGGCGACAACGCCAACGACGACGCCGACGGTGAAGGAGGGAGGAGGGAGGGGGAAAGGATGGAGGAGGGGAGGGAGCGAGGAGGGGGCGAGGAGGGGAACGGGAGGAGGAGGAGGAGGAGGAGGAGGAGGAGGAGGAGGAGGAGGAGGGGGAGAAGGAGGAGAAGGAGGAGGAGGAGGGGGGGCCTATCCGATGCAGCCTCCCATCATTTCCATCCTCCCCTTCTCCTCCTCCTCCTGCTCCTGCTCCTCCGGCTCTTCCTACTGCTGATGCTGCTGCGCCTCCTTCTACTCCTCGATCCCTCTCCGTCATACGCAACTAATTATCGTCGGAGCACCAGACGCGTTTGCAGGGCAGGCCAGGCGTTTGGCCTTAGACTTCATCAACGCTTGCGAACGACTCTCAAGACGTGGCGCTCCCCATAGCGCTGCGCGCATTCGTTTTTGAAACCGTCCAACCATTACGCAGGTGAACGTTTTTTATTCGGCATTTCGACATTGGGCGGAAGGGGGGGGTCTGGCTCCAGACCTCTGCTGAATGTGACTGTTTGCAACAATGCAAACTTTGGGGGAGACTCCCTCTGCCTGAAACAGGCGACAAAAACAGCAAAGATCTACTCCACGGAGAGGGGGGGAGGGGTGAGAGGGCCCGCGCCGATCAGCACAACAATGAATAATAAAACGATCGCATTCGGATCTTTCTCAGAACGAGGCTCTTGTAAAAGCGATGCGCATATTCGTTGATAAGGCCCCAAAATATTACAGAGGTGAGTATCGTTGTTTTTTTTGTAAGTGTGGCTCGGCGCCACGCGGCTCTCCGAAAATAGGCGTGCTCTGCAGTGCTCAATGCCTGGAACAAACATTGCGCACGCCTCCTCTACTTCACCTTCCTACGATAGTGACCACTTCCGTGGTTCTCGCAATGCTTAAAGCAACTCCTATGCATACCCTTGCACTCCGCTTGTATTACCAAGAAACTCCATGTGTGTCCTATGTATTCCCACGTAGTCCTATGTATGAGAGGACGAGCCCGTGGCGCACTATCAAGGGGGGGGTCCCCTTTAGCTACCCCCCCTGCCTTGGACTTGCCCCTACCGGAAGGCCCCCCCCCTCTCCTTTTGTTTCCGCCCCTCGGAAGCTACCCTGCCCCTCCCTTGCGCGCGCTGGAAGCTACCCCCCCCTACAGGGGGGAGGGCTTAGCTACCCCACCCCACTCAACATCCCCTGCCGGAGGCCCCCCCCCCTTTTGCCCCCGCCCCTCAGAAGCTACCCCCCCCCCCCCACACTTCCCACTTTCGCGCTCTGGAAGCGACCCCCCTCCCTCCCTTTCCAGAGGGGGGGGGGGGGCTTCGCTACGCCCCCCCACTTTGTGAACCTCCCCTGCCGGAAGCCCCCGCCCCCCCTGGCTTAAGGAAGAAGCGCCGAAGACCCAAAGAGCACTGAAAGCGAACAGAGCGCCAAAAACCAGAGAGCCACCGAAAACCGCAAGGGTACGAAAACCAGAGGAGCCGAAAACTAAAGAAGTGCTGACAACCGAAAAGCATGGAAAACCAAAACGGCTCCGACAACCAAGCATGCCCCGACAACCAAAGGAGCACCGAAACCGAAAGGAGCGCCGAAAACCAAAGGATCGCCGAAAGCAAAAAGGGCGCCGACAACCAAAAGGGGGCCGAAAAGCAAAGGGGTGCCGAAAACCGAAAGAGCGCCGAAAAGCAAAGGGGCGCCGAAAACCAAAAGGCGCCGAACGCATAACCAACGCCGACACCCAAGAGGCACTGAAAATAAAAAAAAAACTCCAAAAACTAGCGGGGCACCCAAACTCAAAGAGACACCGGAAACCAAAAGAGCGCCGAAAACCAGAGCAGCGCCGAACACCTAAAGGGCGCCGAAACCCAAAAGGCGCCAAAAACCAAAGGGTCGTCGGACTTGAAAAGGACGCCGGAAATCAAAGGGGTGCCGAAAACCAAGGAAGCGATGAAAACCAGCGGAGCGCCGAAAACCAACGATGCACCGAACGCCAAAAGCCAAAAGGGCACCGAAAAACCAATGAGACGCCGATAACGAAAAGGGCGTCGAAAACCAGATGGCGCCAAAAACGGCGCGCAGACGGCCGAAGGGCGCCCAAAAGCAAAGGGGCGCCGAAAACCAAAGAGCGCCGAAAACCAAAATGGCGCCGAAAACCAAAGGGGCGCCGAAAACCACAAGGGCGCCGAAAAGCAGAGGAGCGCCGAAAACCGAAAGACCGCCGAAAACCAAAGCAGCGCCGAAAGCCAAGGGGGCGCAGAAAACCAAAAGGAGGACGAACACCAACAAAACGCCGAACACAAAAAGAGATGCTCCGTAAACCAATGATGCGCCTGAAAACAAAAAGACACCGAAAAACAAAAAACCAAAGAAGCACCGAAAACCAA
This sequence comes from Prorocentrum cordatum, assembly GCA_963575745.1. Lineage (NCBI taxonomy): Eukaryota > Dinophyceae > Prorocentrales > Prorocentraceae > Prorocentrum > Prorocentrum cordatum. Next base: position 79,961 of record CAUYUJ010018672.1, on the reverse strand, counting down.
AAGGGCGCCCAAAACCAAAGGGGCGCCGAACACCCGAGGGGCGCCGAAAACCAAAAGAAACGCCGAAAACCCAATGAGCGTCGAAAACGAACGATGCGCCAAAAAGCAACAGGGCCCCGAAAAGTTTGAAGTGGCGCCGATAACCGAAAAGGGGCCGAAAACGAGAGGGGCGCCGAACACAACAGAAGCTCCGAAGACGGACAGGGCGCCGAAAACAAATACAACACCGAAAACCAAAGAAGCGCCGAAAACCAAAGGAGCGCCGAAAATCGACGTTGCGCCGAAAGCCAAAAGGGCGCCGGGAAACCAAAGACGCGCCGATAACCTAAAGGGCGTCGAAAACAAAATGGCGCCAAAAACGAAAGGCGCGCAGATGGCCGAATGGCGCCCAAAACCAATGCGGAAACGAACACCAAAGAGCGCCGACAACCAAAACGACGCCGAAAACTAAAGGGGCACCGAAAAACAAGAGGGCGCCGAAAACCAAGAGGGCGCCGAAATCCAAAGGAGCGATGGAACCCAAGAGGGCGCCGAAAACCAACAAAGCTCCGAAAACTAACAGTGGTCCGCAGAAAACCAAACAGAACGTCGAAAACGAAAGGAGCGACGAAAACCACATGAGCGCCAAAAACCAAAGGAGCGCCGAAAACTTTAAGTAGCGCCGAAAACCAAGGAAGCGCCAAAGGCCCAACACGCGCCGAAAACAAAAAAAACACCGAAAACTAAAGAGACATCGAAAACCACAAGTACGCCGCAAACCAACGAGGCGTCGAAAACCAAAGAAGAACAGTAGCTTCGAACCACCCCTTCAGCCAGGGCCCTCCGGCTGGGAAAGCCAACAGAAGGAGGGGAGGGGGGGTAGCTTCGGAAGCTCCCCTCCCCTTTGGAGAAGGGGAGCCCGGGCTGACCCCGGACCCCGAGACGGAGGGGGGGAGCTTCCAAGCCCCACCCCCCTTTCAGCCGGGGACCCCCAGCTGCAAAATCCAAACAGAAGGAAGGGGGGGTAGCTTCGGACCCCCACCCCTTCGAAAGGGGAGCCCAGGCTGACCCCCGGCCCCAAAAATGGAGGAAGGGGCAGGGGTGCTTCCAAGCCACCCCCCCCTTGGGCCCCCCAGCTAAAAGATGCCCACAAAAGGGGGGAGGCGGGGGTAGCTTCGGAAGCCCCCCCCTTCCGATAGTCCTGTCGGTATTCCATGGGGTCCTACGGACGGAGCAGTGCCCAATGAGATTCAACGACGACGAACATGGAGTCAAAAGGAGTCCAATACAGTCCAATGGATTGAAATGGAGCCCAATGCAGCACAATTGAGTCCAGTAGAGTTCTACGGAGTATGGAGCCCACTGAAGTCAAATGAAATCCAACGGAATCCATGAAGTCCAATAGACTCTAAAGCAGCACGATGGGAGCCTACAGAGCCCTATGGGGATTCCTTTGGTGAGTCCTATGAAATCAAATGGAGACGTTTCAAACAATTCGACGATTCTTTTTGGAGGCAACGCCAATTCGTCGCGCACACTCGTGCAGAAAGCTTCCATCAAGTAGGATGGAAGGCGGCAACGGCAAGATTGTGAAACGTGACTCTCGATGTATACCTAATCCACTCGACAACAAGGTATCAATACAGAGCGCGCAGGAGCCGAAAGCCAGGATCATCGCTTGGCATTGTCTTGCATGTCATTCGACCTCTTCGCATTCCCACTACGCGGATGCCTCAGAGCCCAAAACTGCTTCGCCTTCCGACCATTCTCGCAACCCGAAACTGCGAGGATGCCTCAGGCGAAACGGGCTGGACCACCTCGCGCGCGACATCTGGGAGCTCAGAGCTGCGAAGATGTCTCAGCGAGGGCGCTTACGCGCGACCTTACGCGGGCAGCTTGCGCGCCAATGTCCGCGCAGACGATGCCCCCTCTCCCCCCTTCTCCAGCCCTCCCCCCCTCCACCCCAAGCCATCCCAGACGCCCGACGCCTCGATTCTTGTTCGTGACTTGGGCCCCCGGACCTCTCGACGCAATCTGAACGTCGAAACAAAGCGGGTCTTACGCGAGATGGCGAAGCGACCTTACGCGATGGTCTACGCGGGCCGCCAGCGCGGCACGCCACACTGAAGCGAGGGCACTCACGCGCGACCTTACGCGGGCACCTTGCGCGCCAGTGCCGACGCAGACGAGGCCGTTTGTTTGCGCAGCTCCTCTGGCGGCATCTGCGAGCGAAGAACATTAGAAACAACTTGTTCGCCGTCGGGGGCGCCCGTCCCAGGGCGGCTGGAAAGTTTGTACCCTCACGGTGCCACGTAGCGATCAGAATTTCGAAGCGAACCCAGCGGTGGCGACGAGGGCGTTCCAAGAGGCCCCAGAAGGGGAAATCGAGGCGAGAGTGCTGATGTGGGCACCTTTGCCTCCCCTGGGTCCCAAGGCTCCTGAGGGGGCGCTCCTCGGCCCCTGCCGTGAGCACCCACGAGCCACTACGAGCCCAAAAGGAGCCCACGAGGGCATCGGGCCCGGGACGCCCCCGAGGCTCCCCCCCTGAAGAGCCTCCCTCCCAGCGGTCAATGCACACCCGGGCCAGTCAGGCCGGGCAAGACCGGAGATCGCTTGACCCGGGTCAATGTACACCCGGGTCAGTCAGGCCATGCAGGATCCTGCAAAATACTGCAGGATCCTGCACCCAAGCCCGGGTCAAGGCAACCCTGGCGCTGCAGGATCCTGCAAGCTCTGGCGCTCTGACTGACCCCCGTTTGCGTTGACCCCCGTGTCTTGAGCCCCGACCGTCCATCCGTGAAGCTCTTGCAACATGGAGGAGGAGGAGGAGGAGGAGGAGGAGGAGGAGGAGGAGGAGGAGGAGGAGGAGGAAAAGGAGGAGGAGAAGGAGGAGGAGGAAGAGGAAGAGGAGGACGATGAGGAGGAGGACCATGAGGAGGAATCGATCCCGCAAGACCCCAGTCGGATCCTCCTGAAGGCCACATACCTAGCGCAAGCCCTCGCTGCGGAACAGCGCCTCGCCTCGGGCCCCCCCACGCCTTGTTGAGACCGCCCCGTGGCCCCCGAAGTTCAAGCAGGGGGATCCGCTACAACATTGATGCACCCCAGAATTAGTTTTCTCGTCCAAACTACGAACACCTACGTATGTGCTGCTCGTACATCTACGAGCATTATACGTATGGTTCGTAGACTCGACGAGCACATCAATCTGGGGGTAAATCAGTTCTGTTGTCGATTCCCTACTTCGCAAGTGGGCCCCGCCCCCGGGAGGCCCGCGGCTTGGAGCAGCTCGCCGCCGCCATCGCTCCGAGACGCCGTGGGCCTGGGGGCCCTCACCGTTGAGGTCCAAACCCCGAGAGGCGTCCCTGCTGGGTGCGCTCTGGCCGAGAGCTTCGGCTCGACTCTGCGCCGTGGCGGCGATGACCTCCCGAGGAGCTTCCGAGGTTCTCCTCCCTCCGCGCGCATGGAAGCGCGCACGGGAGGAGGAGGAGGAGGAGGAGGAGGAGGAGGAGGAGGAGGAGGATACGCCCTGTGCGTGCGAGCAAGACACGCGAGGAGCGAGGATGACGATGTTGATGCTGATCTTGATATGAGACGATGATGATGGTGACGGTGAGGATGAGGAGGGGGACGCTGACGACCTCATCCTGCCCGCGTTTTGTCGTGAGGATCCTCGAGATGCATGACTCTTGGGCATGATCAGAAATGACTCGCCTCGGCCCCAGGACATGGCCGACAAGCGGTGTGGAGCGAAGCCTGAAGCGGTCGTGACAGAAGCAGTGGCGCTGGAGATGCACTGCCCAAGTTGTGTATAACAAGCACACGCACGCCATGCCACCCCGCACGACCGCCCGTTCTGCCCGCCCCCTGCCACGCCTGCCGAAACCACCCCTCCGCAAATGATCCCCAGCCCACACACGCACCGCGAAGGACAGCCCACATACCTACACCCCCGTTGATCCATGTTTGCGATTGCCTGGCAGAAGCAATTGCGCTGGAGATGCACTGCCAAGTTGTGTAACAAGCACACGCACGCCATGCCACCCCGCCCCGCCCGACGGCCCGTTCTGCCCACCCCGCCACGCCTGCCGAAATCACCCCCACAAAAGTGATCTCCACCCCACACACGCACCGCGAAGGACAGCCCACTCCCTACACCCCCGCGCAGGTCCACGCTCCACCCCCCACACGATCATTGGACAACTCGGAATGACCATCATTTGATGGGCAAATTTTCCATCAACATTACCGTATGTAGGACGGGGGGGAGGGAGGATGGGGAGGTCCTCCTCCTCCTCCTCCTCCTCCTCCTCCTCCGCCTCCTCCTCCTCCTCCTCCTCCTCCGCCTCCGCCTCCGCCTCCTCCGCCTCCGCCTCCGCCTCCGCCTCCGCCTCCGCCTCCGCCTCCGCCTCCGCCTCCTCCTCCTCCTCCTCCTCCTCCTCCTCCTCCTCCTCCTCCTCCTCCCTCTCCTACCTATGGTGGTGGTAGTGGTGGAAAATTGGCCCATCAAACTCGGAGTAACCATCGTTTGTGCTGGGGCTCACGCGGACGTCCTGGGTGGGCGCTGGACCCCGCCCCTTGCGCACATCCTGTCCCGCCCGGGGAGCGCGCCAGGGGCGGCGTCTAGGCTTCCCGGTGGGGGTCCACCTCCAAATCAAGATACCCGCGCGGAGCTCCCAAATAGTGTGATCCGTTACGTCATGATTTATTGTCCTGCCGCCGTCCAACATGGAGAGCTGTCTTGCAGGAAAGCGGCCCCGGATGTTTTGTCCACTGGCTTCAGCCACGTGCGGCCCTGCACGGGCCTGGGACCACTCAGGATGAAACCCCCGGGGTCTACAAAACTTGTGGCAATGAACGCGGCACCGTCTGGCGGCTTTCGACGATCCGCCATCGTTGGGGGGCCCCATCAAATCTGAGGAGCGCTTCGGACACTCTTCGCCAAGCGGTGCCTTCGAAGTTGACGGGCGAACTGGGCTCGTGGCTGCATGTCCCCCCGCAAGCGCGACTTCAACTGTCTCCCTGTTATGGCTGGACGTGCAGGACCCGTCCCCCCCTTACCCTATCGGCGCCGCCTTGGATCCGAATTGCGGTCGTGGCTAAGGCAGGGCGGAGGAGCAGGAGGAGGAGGAGGAGGAGGAGGAGGAGGAGGAGGAGGAGGAGGAGGGCTGCTGTGGTGCGAATGGGGCGGTCCTGCCGGAAAGCGCCCCCTCCCCTCACGCGGCGAATCTTCAGTCGGGCGTGGCCCCCTACAGGGGGATTTTCGACGAAAAAATTCGCCGGCCCAACGGGCCAGAGGCGTGCTAAGATCTCCGGCAACTGGTTAACAATATTTCTAGTTCGCGCGCGCGGGGCGGCCCCTGGGGTCCCCCGGCGAAAAGTATCCCGACCGCAGCCCGAGCAGGTCTACTCAGAGATGGTTTTGAGGGCCTTTTTTCGACACCTCTCACGAGGATCGTGGCCTCCGAGGGGGGTGCACTCGACTACCCCGCCCCAAGAGGCCCCCAAGAGCCCCCCAAGAGGCCCAAGGGGGCCCCAAGACGCCGCCAAGGAGCCCCAAGAGACCCCCAAGAGGCCCCAAAGAGGCCCCTAGGAGGCCCCAAAGAGGCCCCCAAGAGGCTTCAAAGAGGCCCCATAGAGCGCTCGAGGGCCGGCGGAATGAGCGAAGCGATTAAATATTCAGAAAACACTCCAAAAAAGTTTAAAAAAATACTAGAAAAATCGTCCCCAGACTATTGTTTGACTATGTTTGAAAACTCCTCCTGTAGAGGGACGGGCCCGACTTCAGGCGAGCCGTGCGCCCCGTCCGCTCCTGCGGGCGGTGGTGCGGGCCCCCGGGCTCCGCGAGGGGCGGCGCCGGGCAGGGGCGGCCCGAGAGCGCCGCGGCCTGCGCTGCCGGGGGGGCGGGCGGGCGGGCGCCACCGCGGGCCCCGGGCACCACAGCGGCGATGCGGGCGAGCGTCCTCGTCCTCCTCGTCCTCCTCCTCCTCCTCCTCCTCCTCCTTCCTTCCTTGGGCTCGTGGTAACTAGCCAGAATCAAAGGGCAAAGGACGGGGGGGCGGGGGGGGCGCGCGCGAATCCTAGCGCTGCACCTACGCGATTGCCCCAAACGGGGCGTCGCGCCCTCCGCGGGCGCGAGCGCAAGGCGGGCGGGGGTGGAGGCGGCGGAGGCTCGCGCGCGCACAACTCCGCGCGCAGGAAACAACCATATATGGCCCACGGCGCGTGTATGAAAAGGGGCGCCGGTTTAACACTTGAAACCGGGAAGCGCCTGCAACTTCACATTTTAACACACTGTCCTTGTCGGTCTGTAAGAGCGTTCAAAACGGCCCTGCCCCCACCCAAAAGACCCCCAACATATCCCCCCAGTCCAGAGGCCTTGTCAAAATGCTCAGGAAGCCACCGAGGCTGCCCTTACGAGCTCCCAAAGAGCGCCCAAGAAACACCACGCGGCACCTCCGACGCGCGCCCGAAGAGGCACCCGTTCCGCCTCCAGGGAGCCCCAGAAGAGCCCCCCCTTTCCGAGCAACCCAGGGGGAGTTTGAAGTAGCAGTGCCACGCCATGTATGTATAGGGATTGAAGACAATGGTGTGGAGAAGGATGGCGACGGGATGTGATAAGAGCCTTTGTGTCAGTCCCGGCGCCAACACTGGCAGATAGGGCGGCGCTGCTTTGAGACGGGGCAGCAGCGGATAGGCAAGCATATAATGTAGCCCCCAAGCAGACTCCCTCAAAATAGCGGGCCTCCAAGAGGACCCTTGCCCACGACCCAGGTACGGCCGCGGAGCGGGCAGAAGGCCTCTCGTAGATTCGCCCTCCGAAGGATCAAGGATCCCGGATCCCCCTCGGGGTGGGGATCCAGGATTTCTGGGCGCGCCGACGCGGGGCGGGGTGGGGGAGACTCGGGGACCGCGGTGCCAACAGACAAGCTACCGCGGCCGCGGGGGGGCTGGGGCGCTGGTTTCGAAAGCATGTGGGCGTGGGCGGGGCGCGGGCGTGGGGCGGCGAGTCTCACAAGATAGCGCCAGGGCGGAAGGAGGCAGCCGCTATGGCGCGGTCACGACGCGGCCGCCAGGCGGCTGCAATGCTGTCCACGAGTCTCCCCGGAAAGGGCCCCGAGACGCCCCCCGACGGCCCGCGCGAGCCCAAGAGCCCCCACCGATCCCCCACGAACGACCAAGACGGCGGCGGCGGCGGCGGCAGCGACGACGACGACGGCGACGGCGACGGCGACGACGACGACGAGGACGAGGATGAGGACGAGGACGAGGACGACGACGACGACGACGACGAGGACGACGACGACGACGACGACGACGACGACGACGACGACGACGACGACGAAGGCGACGATGGCGCCGACGGCGGCGGCGACCGCGACGATGGCGGCGACGACCGCAGCGGCGACGACGGCGCCGACGGCGGCAGCGACGACGACAGCGGGCCTGGAGGCTGGCGGCGGCGGCCCCGCCAGCGGAGTCTGGCGCGGCGGCGGCGGCGGCGGGCGCCGAGGCCGCCTGGCGCCGCCGCCGCGGCGAGGGAGTCGGGCGGGGGCGCCCAGTCGGTCCTTTCTGGCTCCCTCTCGGCGCGGAGCGCAAGGCCATCAGAGCGCACGAGAAGGGCGGCATCCAGCACCCATCGGTCGGAAGAAGTAGGTAGAAACATGAAGTGGGAAGGCGGATAAAGTAGATTTGGGCTCGGGCCCGCCCGGAGAGTAACACGACGCAGCAAAAGCATCACGACTCTTGAAGCGGGGAGACGCCAAACTCCAAAAATACCTACTTTCAACGACCGACGGGTAGGGCATGAAGCAGGCGGGCCCTGGCGGCAACGGGCCCCATGAAGCCCCGGCAGGGGCCCTGCCCGCCGACCGGCAGCCCCGTCCAGAGAGAGTCGCGTCCTGGCCCGTGGCTCCCCAGGGGCCCGCGAGGAGGGGGCACGAAGAGGCCAATAGCGGCGGGGAACTTCGGGGCCCGTGCCCCTCAGGGCACGATGGCGACCGGTGCGATCGCTATGACACGCCATCGCTCGGACGTCCACTCCCCGTGCATGAGTTTGGCTTCGTTCGCGTGTGTGTACGTGTTTTTGCTCGCGCGATGGTCCAGGATGCTCCTCGATGGTTCTCTCCGAGAAACAAATGCACACGTCCGAGCGATGCCAAGCGTGACTGCAGCCTGCGCATGACGCCGCGCAGTGGACTGCGGCTCAGCGACTTCTGGTCAGACCGAGGCGAGGGCGTGCACTCCCCATCGGGTCCTCCGGCCGCGCAGGGCCGACGTCCCGGGAGCGCCCCGAGCCCCCCTCCTGCGAGGTGCCCCACTTTGACGGAAGCTCCGAGGGCCAAGGGGCTGCCTAGCAGACCACCCCAACCAACCCAGCCAAAAGGCCTACATTTCGGGGGGGGGGGGGACGGGTTCCACGTCTGCTTTTGTCAAATGCTCCCCGACGCCCCCACCACTGGAATTGGAGGGCAAACTGGGGCCGTTGGGTTGGGTCGGGGTGGTTCGGTGGGTGGGTGGAGGGGGGGGGGGCCGCCGCTCTCTCGGAGCCCCAGGCAGCAGCCGCCTGCGCAGTCCAGCGGCCCCGTCGGGCGGCCGGCAGCAGGCGCACCCCCCCAGGCCCTCCTCGGTGTAGGCACTTGCGGGTGGTGTCGGCACAGGCGTGGTGAGGCTTGGCGCCCGGACCCGAAACCAGCTGGAGATCCCAGGCGTGAACAGAACGGCGACGGCAGGACCTCAGGGCCGCCCAGGGCGGCAAGCGGGACGGCGGCGACGACGACGAGATCGTTGTACATGCAATGTCCTGGTCCTCCCAGGCCAGCTGTTCATTCTGAGCCGTTTTTTGACAGTACTGGAGCCCGAGACCGGCCCCAGGAGGCCGAAGACAAAGAGAACTCTGTCTAATGATTTGTGTTGTTTCGATACGATGGAGGTGTGGGAAGCGGCGGGAGGGAGGGGGCGACGGCAAAGCGACGGCGACGTCGATGCCAACGTCGATGACGGCGACAGCGACGCCGACAACAGCGGCGCCGACACCGACAGTGCCGACGTCGATGCAGATGCCGACGCCGACACCGATGCCGACGCAAACGCCGACGCCGACGACGACAACGATGCCGACGCCGACGACAACAACAACAACAACAACAACAACAGCAGCAGCAACAACAACAACAACAACCACAACAACAACAACATTAACAACAACAACAACAACAACAACACCAACAACAACAACAACAACAACAACAACAACAACAACAACAACAACAACAACAATCACTTTACCCGAACGCTCAGTGTTCTCACCAGTGCCAGGGTTTTCATGCGACGCCAGCCAATACCCCCACTTTGTGGGGGGGCAGTGCAAGCTCTACCAAATATCCACACGACTCTTCGCCACCACCCACACCCAGCTTCCCGCCCTATGACGTTCGGACACTTCACTTCGTGGCCTGCGGACGACCGTGGCTACTACACTGGCGTGGAGTACACACCCACAGAAGTTGTTAGGACAGCGCGCGCGGGTAGAAATTTTGAAAAGTCGTGCAGGTGTTTTTCGAGGACCTACGGTGCGATTCGTGTGATTTTATGATGCGCGGTGCTAAAATTCTTAAGAAGCCCAATGGTTTTTGGAGATTTCGGCGTGCGCGCGCGAAGAAAAAACGAATGTGTCCCGCATGGTATTATTTGACAGGGATGATGGCCCTGGCAGGTGCGCAACCGTTGTCGCAGAAGTTCGAAAAAGTTGCTCGCAAAAGCCCGTTTGACAGAAATGTTTAAAAAGTGTTGGGTTTCCTACGAATCCGCAAGAGCGCGCGGGATGAGATTTTGACATTTTTTTGTTGAAAAACCATTGGTTTTTTGATGTTTTTATGTTAAAATCGCTCCGAACACTAAGCTTTTGGAAGGATTTCGTCTTGCGCGCGCGAATGTCCACTTTACCTTATTTTTTGCAAGGGATTCTTGAAATTTGATTATATTAGAACAAGAAATGTCATTTTATAGTGTTTTTTGCAAGGGAAAACGGATTACAACAAAACAACCGGATCTGGACCCCATCCACTTTTCTGAAGCTTTCGCGAAAAAATGATGAAAATGTAGCTGCGGCCTAGGCGCGGCGGGGGGGCCGTGCACCAGGGGTCCCAACAATAATTATTCTTTAGAATTAATAATGTTCAACAACAACAACAACAACCACAACAACAACAACATTAACAACAACAACAACAACAACACCAACAACAACAACAACAACAACAACAACAACAACAACAACAACAACGACAACGACAACGACAACGACAACGACAACGACAACGACAACGACAACAACGACGACAACGACACCGACGGCGCTGAAGACGGCGCCGAGGCTGGCGCCGGCGCTGGCGCCGGCGACACCGACGACGACGTCGACGACAACGACGACGACGACGTCGACGACGACGACGGCGGCGGCGGCGGCGGCGGCGGCGAGGTGGGCCGCCGGCGTCGGCCCGCCAACGGCCTCCATCGGGGCCGCTCCGCGGGGCGGCGGGCGCTCGGCGCGAGCCGCGGCGGCTGCGGCCAGCGGCCAGCGGAGGCACGAAGCGAAACGGAGGCCGCATCCGCAGTGTGGGTCGCTTCGTTCTCCTCCCTCCAACCTCCTCCTCCTCCTCCTCCTCCTCCTCCTCCTCCTCCTCCACCTCCTCCTCCTCCATCCAACCTCCTCCTCCTCCTCCTCCTCCTCCTCCCAACCTCCTCCCTCCAACCTCCTCCGCCTCCTCCTCCGCCTCCTCCTCCTCCTCCTTCTCCTCCTCCTCCCCCGCTGGCACGGCAGCGATGCTCCGAACAAGTGTGATAAAACAACTTGACATATGTGATAAAAAACGTGTGGAAATATGGTATCACGAAGTTAGCACACTTATCACATTTGTTTGTTTATCACACTAGGGTTTTAACCACACTTGTTCGGAGAAGCGTCGCCGGCATCGAAGTCACCGTCGCCCTCATCCTCCGTCCTGCTCTTCAGTCTCATCATCTGCACCATACCTGCTGCTCCTCCTGCACCCCTCTTCCTCATAAACGACTCCTCGTGGCACAAGCATGGCAGTCCCTTCGGGCGCCCATCGTTCAGTGTGGCGGCCGCGTGGTGAAAACGTTTACCCTCAGGGACTTGTGAGAAAGGGCCTTGGGACGGGCGGGTATAGCACAGCATCGTTGATGCATCCTGTGTTCTACTCTGGTGCTCCCATCCCTCCTCCTCACCCCTCCTCCCACATCCCTAGTTGCCCGTCGTCATCCTCCTCGTCCCCATCCTGGTCTCGTCGTCGTCGTCGCCATCGTCCCCCTTGTCCTCCCTCCCTCCCTTCTAAGTGACGACGCTTCGACGCACCGCCAAAAATGTCGGTAAGGCAGGACGGGCGTTTCGTAGCAGACATCCCCACAGCGTATGAACACGGTACTTGCAATCTTACCAGCTCTCCGAACGTGGGCGGTTTAGGGAGTGGCCGCAAAAATGACGGCTTCCTGCATGCCTCCAAGAGGTACCAAGACGGCTACAGATTGGCAGGAAGTGTCACAACGATCATTCCAGCAGTCCAAAGTCATTCAAACATGTAGGGTGGTCCATGATTTGCGCGTCCTCGTCTTGTGGCTCCCGATGGGCTTCTGATGCCTCCGCATGGCTTCAAGACGGCACCTGAAGGCCCCAAAATCGGCCCACGAAAGCTCCAGGACCGCCAAGCTGCCCCTTCAGCGCAGCGCACATTCGTCCCTAAAGCTTCTACAACAGACTCACGCATGGAGGGCAGCTCCATACTTCGGGGCTGTCGCCCCAGACGTTCTCCGGCCGGGCACGGCGTTTACACGGATGCAGGGCGGATGCAGGTCCAAACGGGGCTGTTGCTGGAAACGTCCTCTGCTTCTATGGCAATCGGCGCAGACGTGTCCAACAATCCCTTCCTCTCAGAAGCCGTGCTCTGGCTGAAGGCTCACTTGGCCGTACGACCACCGTGCCCAGGTCTGCTGCAACACTTGCACGGACGGAGGGCGGAACCCCGTCCCAGACCTCAAGATACGTGGCGAACGCTTGCGCAACCGCTGCAGGGGTGGTGGACGGATCCCTCTCGACACTGGGCTCTCGCTGGGCATGTCCTTGAAGCCCAGGGCACCCTGGAGGCAACCAGGGTGCTTCTTGGCATGGGCCCCCACTGCAATGAAGCAGAAGGATGAAGGCGGTGGACAAACCTCCCTTTCGCAAACCTGACCTGGACCCGCAAAAATGACGGCCGCGACGCCCTCTCGCGAGCCGAAAACGGCCAATTCCTCAATCGACGTGTCAGGGTAGGAGGTCTGTCCACCTCCGATTCACAACAGGGCTCTCGCCTGACTGGCAGGTCTGTGAGGCGCTCGCTGTTCAGGGAGGCGGCTGCCCGCGGGGGAAGGGCAGGCTTGCACGGGGGACCTGGAACGGAAGGGCGCCTCGAAGCATCACTGGTACTACATCTTCGTTATGCTCAGGCCCTCATCATCATCCTTCTCCTCCTCCTCCTCCCCCTCCTCCTCCTCCTCCCCCTCCTCCTCCCTCTTCCCCCCTGCTCCCCCTCACCATTCCCCCCATCCCCTGGTCTCCTACTCATCCTTCCTCCACGCGCGCGCGAGGGAGGCGCACGAAGGGGAACGAGGGAGTCACATGGAATCCAGTCCAATCCAGTCCGCTCCTGACATTCACCTGATGCGAAAGCGCCGTTATCGTACGGAACAGGAGGAGGGGGGAGGCGAGAAGGTGAAGATGGACGGCGCCATACAGATCGGGATGTGACAGCACCAGAAGCAAAGAGGGAGGAAGAAGAGGAGGAAGAGGAGGGAAGAGAAGGAAAAGGATGAGGAAAAGGAAGAGGAGGAAGATCCGCCGGCCCCCTTGTGGGGCCACCAGGCTGTAGTCCGAAGGTTCGCAGTTTCCTGTACCAGTTGCAGCTTCCAGTTTCCACTGTTACAGTTCTGCTTCTTGCTGCTTACTGTTCCTTGTTGATGGACCGCGCGGGGGGGAGGCCCAAACGGACAGGTTTAGCACGTCCTGAGCGTGTGAATTTACACCCTCACGCAGATCGGCGGGGTCAGGGTCCAAAAACACATGGGATTTGCCACATTTCTGAAATTCGGTGGCACCCCTCACGCAGATCGGCGGGGTCAGGGTCCAAGAACACATGGGATTTGCTACATTTCTGAAATTTGCTGGCACCCCTCACGCAGATTCCAAAAACACATATGAATTGCCACATTTCTGACATTTGCTGGCACCCCTCATGCAAATCGGCGGGGTCAGGGTGCAAAAACAATTATCCTGGCGACGTACCCAACCCCTGCGCAATGCGGGGCATGAGTAACTTGGGAGACGTTATACGGAGGTGATGACATGACATGGGCGCATATACTTCTGCGAGCAGCATTCGTGAGGCTCGCAGCCCCCCAAGGATTGCGATGTCTCGCTCAGATCTGCTTGGTGCCTCGCTCCGCTGAACCCGCCATCAGCCTTCGAAAGTGGCGACAATTTCGCAGATCGCATCCCCCCAATGAGGGCGAGGCCCCGCTCAGATCTGCGCGGTGCCCCACTCCGCTGGACCCACCAGCAGCCATCGAAAGTGGGGACAATTTCGCAGATCGCAGCCCCCCCCAAGCACGGCGAGGTCCCGCTCAGATCTGCGCGGCGCCTCACGCCGCAGGACCCACCAGCAGCCCTCCAAAGTGGCGACAGTTTCGCAGATCCCAGCCCTTCAGGGACGACAAGGTCCCGCTCACACTTGCGCGGTGCCTCACTCCGCAGGACCCACCAGCAGCCCTCCAAAATGGCGACAGTTTCGCAGATCGCAGCCCCTCAGGGACGGCAAGGTCCCGCTCACACTTGCGCGGTGCCTCACTCCGCAGGACCCACCAGCAGCCCTCGAACGTGGCGACAGCTTCGCAAATCGCAGCCCCCCAGGCACGGCGAGGTCCCGCTCAGATCTGCGAGTGTCTCACTCCGCTGGACCCGCTAGCAGCCTTCAAAAGTGGCGACAGTTCCGCAGATCGCATTGCTGGCCCCCCAAGCAGCCCTCGAAAGTGGCGACGGTTTCGCAGATCGCAGCCCCCCAGGCACGGCGAGGCCTTGCTCAGATCCGCGCGGTGCCTCACTCCGCAGGACCCACCAGCAGCCCTCGAAAGTGGCGACGGTTTCGCAGAACGCAGCCCCCCAGGCACGGCGAGGTCTTGCTCAGATCCGCGCGGTGCCTCACCCCGCGGGACTCACCAGCAGCCCTCCACAGTGGCGACAGTTTCGCAGATCGCAGCCCCCCAGGCACGGCGAGGCCTTGCTCAGATCCGCGCGGTGCCTCACTCCGCAGGACCCACCAGCAGCCCTCGAAAGTGGCGACAGTTTCGCAGATCGCAGCCCCCCAGGCACGGCGAGGTCTTGCTCAGATCCGCGCGGTGCCTCACTCCGCAGGACCCACCAGCAGCCCTCGAAAGTGGCGACAGTTTCGCAGATCGCAGCCCCCCAGGCACGGCGAGGTCTTGCTCAGATCCGCGCGGTGCCTCACTCCGCTGGACCCACCAGCAGCCCTCGAAAGTGGCGACAGTTTCGCAGATCGCAGCCCCCCAGGCACGGCGAGGTCTTGCTCAGATCCGCGCGGTGCCTCACTCCGCTGGACCCACCAGCAGCCCTCGAAAGTGGCGACAGTTTCGCAGATCGCAGCCCCCAGGCACGGCGAGGTCTTGCTCAGATCCGCGCGGTGCCTCACTCCGCAGGACCCACCAGCAGCCCCCGAAAGTGGCGACGGTTTCGCAGATCGCAGCCCCCCAGGCACGGCGAGGTCTTGTTCAGATCCGCGCGGTGCCTCACTCCGCAGGACCCACCAGCAGCCCTCGAAAGTGGCGACAGTTTCGCAGAACGCAGCCCCCCAAGCATGGCGAGGCCTTGCTCAGATCCGCGCGGCGCCTCACTCCGCAGGACCCACCAGCAGCCCTCGCAGCTTCGCAAATCGCAGCCCTCCAGGCACGGCGAGGTATTGCTCAGATCCGCGCGGTGCCTCACTCCGCAGGACCCACCAGCAGCCCTCGAAGGTGGCGACAGTTCCGCAGATCGCAGCCCCCCAGGCACAGCGAGGTCTTGCTCAGATCCGCGCGGTGCCTCACTCCGCAAGACCCACCAGCAGCCCCCGAAAGTGGGGACAGTTTCGCAGATCGCAGCCACCCAGGCACGGCGAGGTCTTGCTCAGATCCGCGCGGTGCCTCACTCCGCAGGACCCACCAGCAGCCCTCCAAAGTGGCGACAGTTTCGCAGATCGCAGCCCCCCAGGGACGGCGACCACAGGGGGGGGGCGGGAGGAGGACGCGACCACACACCCCTCTATTCAAAACGAATACCCAACCAAGGAGGGTTGGGAAAAAGGATTTGCCACATGTATGAAATCCACTGGCACCCATCACGTAGATCCGTAGGGTCAGGGTCAAAAAACACAAAGGATTTGCCACATGTCCGACATTCGGTGGCACCCCTCACGCAGATCGGCGGGGGACAGGGTCCAAAAACAAATGGGATTTGAAATTCGATGGCACCCTCACGCAGATCGGCGGGGTCAGGGTCCGAAAACCAATGGGATTTTTTTACGTCCGGTGGCACCCCTCACGCGGATCGACAAAGCAGGGTCCAAAAACAAGAAGGATTTGCCACGAACCTGCCATTTGGTGGCACCCCTCACGCAGATCCGTAGGGTCAGGGTCAAAAAACATGGGGGTTGCAACATTTCTGAAAGCCGGTGGCACCCCTCACGCAGATCCGTAGGGTCAGGGTCGAAAAAACAAACAGGTCCCGACACTGCTTCACGGCGGCGCCTACACCTCATGATTTAGCTTTTGCATCCCCCAATATCCGAAACAGGGGGCCGGCGGCATGGGGCGAAGCCCTTACGGTTAAGAAAGGGACGTGGGGTGGGTGTCCTGTGGTGTTTGTTTGTGGTTGTGGGGTGGGTGGGCGTTGCGTGGATGTGGGATGTGCATGTGTGCGTTGGTTGTGTGTGCATCGGACGCCAGATGTGAGAAGGCAGTGCAAGCGGAAGAGACGTGCACGAAAAATCTCGCCAACAACGCTGCTGGGGTCACCCTCGCTTTGGGGAGTCGGGAAACTGCCTCGCCTGCACACCGGCCGATGGAGTATGAACCCAGGCTGCTGCGCGTGCCCGGGGACATCAGGTTCGAAGATGTTTTGGGCGTCCAGGGTGGAAGGGTGTCTGTGCGAGGTGCGCGGGGCTGGATGGGCGCGTTGGCGGCGTGTTTGCGCGCGCGGTCGCGGCGCGCGCGCGTGGCCATCTTGGCAGCGCCGAACGTGACATCGTCGACGCATGAGCTGCGCATCGCCACCCTTACCCCGGGTAGCGCGGGGTCGGGGCGCCTCGGCGCGGATGAGGCCCCCCCGGCGCGGATGAGGTGCTGCACTGACGGCCACGAGGCATCGCAGCCGCGCTGCAACGCGAAGGGGTGCACGTCCGTGGATTGCCATGGCCGCGGCCCCCACCTGACGCGCGGCTCCTTGGCGACTTTGCGGGGCCCCAAAACATACACCACCACCGGGAAGCCATAGCGCGACCACTCCGACAGGGGCGCCACTGCCTGCCCCCGCCAAGGGCAAGTACTTGCCACGTGGTTACGCGCGCAGATGGCGGCCGCATTCGCTCGTGCATATTCTCCCAAACGCCCTGTGGCAGCACGGTGGCGGCGCATTAAAACGACGGGCCCACCCGGGAATGTTGTACACCACCCCGGAATCTACACCAAGTGAACGCATTGATTCTGCGCGCGCAGCCGCGTGCCCAAATGCCGCTGCACACGCGACGTGTCATTATCGCTAGATTTGACGCACCCTGCAATCCACCGCCAGAACAATAATCCGATCAACCCCCATGCCAGACAACCAGCCCGCGGTGGTGATGTACATGCGCGGGTCCTAGAGACTTCCCGTCAATGCGTATCGGGCAGCAGACGTCGGCGCATGCTTCGGTTGGCTTTGTCGCCCAGGCGGAGATCGCGACGGCTCTACACGCTCGACGAGCATTGGGGGGGGCGCTGACGCACGTTGTGGATCCGCGACCCCAGAGCTGGCCCGGCGGAATCAGCGGCGCACCGCGCGGCTTTTACGCGGCCCCTGGGGGCGATGCGTAAATTTAGCTCGGGGCGGCGAAGATCCACGAGGCAGTGGCGGAAGCGCGCCTAGCAGCATTGAGCGTCATCGCGGGGGGCGGGAACGTGCACTGGGCGGATTTCTTGGACCGCAGCTTCAGCTGCCGGCGCTCGCACTGCCGCCGGCCAGACGGAGGCCGAGCGGCGGGGGCCGAAGTCTCTGAGGCTGGGCTGAGCCTCTGCAGCCCCGCGGACCCCAACGCGCGCTTCAAGCGCCGCGATCGACGCGCTCGTGGACGCCAGCCCCGCGCCTCTGGAGGCGCGGGCCCTGGAGCTCGTCGCGGAGCCCGACCGCCGCCTTGCGCGGGAACGGGGGCGAGCAGCGCACCTGTCAACGGAAGAGTGGGGCGGCGTCGCGCCGGTCGCTCCATTGCGGCGCTGCTCAGATCCAGGCCGCTGTCATCGCGCAAATTCCGCGAGCAGGTGCTGCGCAGCGCGGCGGGGCGGTGGGGCACTCCAACGGCGTTCGCGGGCCGTTCTGCGGGGGCAGTCGCGGCCCGCGCCCCGAGCAGCCACTCGAAGCAGTCTGAGAGGCATCACTTAGAGAATACGAATCGCTCGAGGATTTCAAACACGCGGCCACGGAAGCGGCGTGGAGGTCCCGGAGGGCGGCATTCAGGCAGCGCGCCCCCTTTCTTGGACGCGATCCCGGGGCAGCTGAAAATCCCCTCGAAATGGCTCACGGCAGGCTCGTCTTTCCGGGGGCCCTTGCTGGGCGCGGGCCCCAGGGCGCCCCTCAGCAGGGAGCAGACGCTGCGACCGATGGCGGAAGTCCTGGCGCCCCCGGACTTCAAGTGGGTCTTCGCCTCGGCGGGGCACGCCGGCACGTTCGCGAGTCAACGACGCCCTGGCGCAGGACAACCAGGTTTTGGCACTGCGCGGCTCGCTCTCGGAGGCGCTCGCGCTGCAGGGGCATGGTGGGTTGAGTATTCGACGCGCCAACGGCGCGCAGCGGGGGGGAGCTGCGCCCTTCGTAGCCGCTCATGAGTTGACCAGCTGGCTGCCCCCGCCCACGGAGGATGTCGGATCTCGCTAGGAGGTCGTCGATGGGTTCCCTGCGGCAGTCGGTCGAACATCACTATATAGAAACAAAAAACGACACTGTCGAGGCGCACCCCCCTCGCCCAGCTGGCCTCGACCTTCGGCCAGGCTGCGCATGAGGAAGGTCATCGGTCGCACTGGGTTGCCGTTGATGAAGCCTCTGGATCAGGACAGCCGGCGGCCATTCGCCCACGCACTCGCACGCCATGCCGGCAAGGCGCGACGAGACAAAATTTGGCCACCTGGCGAAACTCGTTGAGGCTTGAGCTCGCCATTGACCAGATCATCACCTGACGCGCCCATTTCCGGAAGGGCACGCGAGCCTGGCGCTCGGGCCTCCAAGTGCGAAGGTGGCGAACATTGCCGCTGCCATCACCTGCGTACATAGAGACGATCCAGCTCGCAATGGCACGCAAGCCGACTCCGATGGTTCCCCACCCGGAGCGTAGCTCCCTCCACGCGTCGTAGAGGTGCCGGAAGCCGTCCTCAAAGGGCGTTGCTGGACTCGCCAAAGATACTTGCCCTGGGTACGTTCCTCCTCGCCAACGCAGTGAGCATCTGCTTCTGTCGCGTCACGGCGGTGTTCACGGTACTGGAGCATCCCGCGACGCAATCACCAGAATGCTCTTCGCACGTCGCGTGGTCACTGTACTGGACACCGCCAACTGCACGATCGTCTCGAGGAATTTGCATCGGGATCCAGTCCTGCCCAACTGTCAAGACTGAGTTGATGAAGCGAAGGGTCCGGCCCCGAAGCGTGGCGCCTGGGAGCGATGGCGCCCCGGTCATCATGCCCTGCGCCGAAGTACCTCGGGGGGGTGAGAACACAGTTCCCATGCCCCACTGCATGCCCGCTCGGCACCAGCGACTCAATCGCCTGATGCCCCTTGTCTGCGTGCTTCTCCCAGGGCTCTCGAGACACAGTCCGAAGAAGCTCGGGACCTTGCTCTGACGCCGCAGATGCGAAAGCTGCGTCGCGCACCGGTTGAAACTTGAAGCTGCCACCACGGACGGGGGCACTGACAGTTCGGGGTCCGCGAACTGACTGGACACAGTCCAAACATGCCTGGGATGGGTCGCAGATCGGTCCGTGTAGATATTGGTGATGTTGTCCTTGACGAGGTACTGGTTGCGCACGTTCTCGGTCATGGTCCTGGCGAATGGGCGGATGCCCCAACGGACCCTCCATTAACGCTTCCGGCCGTAATGAGCGGGGAGGAGGTGCGCGAAGGCAGAGGTGTTGACGGCGGCGCGCACGTTCTCGGTCGCGTTCCCTGGCGGATGGGCTGGTACAGCCCCGACGAACATTATAGTAACGCCTCCTGCCAGACCGAAAAGGAGGAAGTGCACGAAGGCGCAAGGATGTTGAAGGCAGTTGACCAAACTCGATGGCGGCAGAACGGTGGAAACCATTGCGGTCGGCGCGAAGCGAAGCAGGCAGCCGCGGTGGGAGCAGGGGTGAACCTGCTCCGCTACCAACTAGACATGAAAATGTAAGGGAAACGATGTTTTGCGTGAAGGAAGTACAGCGTGAGATGGTCCGAAGCGGAATGTCAAAGGCGACTCTAAAGCGAGTCCAAGGCGGGCGCAGTGCACTGATCAGGCCTTGAGCAAAGACAGCGACGGGCCAACAAAGGTGCGAAACAGGGCAATGGACAACGAGCTACCGTTCGAGTGGAGCGACGAGGAAGAAGGAGCGATGGAGGGACGGAGGGACGGACGAAGCGAGGGGGAGGGAGGGAGGGAGGAGGAGAGAGGGAGGGAGGGAGGGAGGGAGGGAGGAGGGGAGACATGAGAAGCGAGGAGGGGGAGAGAGGGAGGGAAGGAGGGAGGCTGGTTGATGATGCGACGCGCGGCTTCGCAGAGCGCGAGCTTGAAAACGAGAGAGGAGGGGCAGGGAGGGAGGGAGGGAGCAAGCACGACGGCGACAGCACAGCGCCGGGCGCGGCCGGCCTAGTCGCCGCCCCGGGCCCCGGCGTGGTCCCAGGGGCGCAGGAGTAGCCTCCCGACGGGGGGAGGCGGAAGGGAGGGGCGGCAGGAGTCCGTCACTCTTCGTCGTTCTCACATTCCCCTCCTCCTCCTCCTCCTCCTCCTCCTCCTCCTCCTCCTCCTCCTCCTCCTCCTCCTCCGTTTCCTTGTCCTCCTCCTCCTCCTCCTCCTCCCTGCCCTTCCTCCTCGCTCTTTCGCCTCCTCCTCCTCCTCCTCACCCTCCTCCTCATCCTCCTCCTCCTCCTCCTCCTCATCCTCCTCCTCCTCGTCGCCGTCATCATCAGCGAGCCCCAGGAGGGGCACGTCAATTAGAAAACACAATGTGCACCGGAGGGAAAAACATTATTTTGCAATGAAGGAACACATCAGCACCAGAGTTTGCATATACAAATTCACATGCATCAGACTATTCGTCATCACGTTCCTCATTCCCAGAAAAATGTATCGTCGGCATCAACAACAGTAACTACTTCATCATCATCATCATCATCATCATCATCATCATCATCATCATCATCATCATCATCATCATGATCATCATCACCATCAGCATCACAATCATCAGCATCGTCAGCAGCATCCTCATCGTCATAACCATGCTGTCGTCGTCAGCATCCGAAACATCATCAGTACCATCATCAGCATCGTCATCGCCAGTATCATACACGTCACCATCCTAAGCATTAGCAACATCAACATCATCATCAGAATCCGCATCATCAACATCATAATCATCAGCATCATCATCACCACTATATGATGATTCATCCGAATCATCGTCAGCATCATCAGCATCATCATGCTATAAATCAGCTTCAGAAACATCAGCATCATGAGTTGCATCAGCGTCATCATCGGCGTCATCATTATAAACATCAGCAGCATCAGTATCATCGGCAGCAGCATCATCAGAATCGTCAGCATCAGCATGACCGTCGTAGTCATCGTCATCATCGTCATTATCATCATCATCAGCACCATCATCATCATCATCATCATCAGAATCGTCATCATCATCATCATCATCATCAGCATCATCATCATCATCATCATCATCATCATCATCATCATCATGATCATCAGCATCAGCATCAGCATCAGCATCAGCATCAGCATCATCATCATCATCATCATCATCATCATCATCATCATCATCATCATCATCATCATCATCATCATCATCATCATCATCATCATCATCGTTATCGTCAGCCTCATATTTAAATGCATCACATCATCATCAGCATCATCATTAGAAGCGGAGCAGCATCACCTTCGACAGCACCAGCAACAGCAACAAACAACAACCAGATTTGAAAAACTGATTGATCATATCTGCTCGCGTGCCACTCGACGTGTATATCTCGCACCCTCGATACCCGCCCTCCTCGTCTTCGATCGTACCCGCCTTGGGGGTCAATCTTCCTTACCTGCCACGTGTAGTTGGCGCAGCCCCTAAAACAGGGCAAGGGAGGGAGAAAGGAAGGAGGGGACAAGGGAGAGGGAGAAGGATGGAGCACGACAGAGATTAGCAAGAGGGGGGTGAGAAGCGAAACACAAACGACAGAGCTAGACGGTCGAACCGGGCGGGCGGACCCGACCTGGCGGGCGGATCCAGGCGGCCAGGTCGATCTGGCGGGTTGCTGCAGCGTTCGTCCTGCATGAATCGCGAGGGAGTCTCTTCCCAAGAAAATCGTGAGGAAGTCCAGAGCGAGAGCGTGATACGTCTCGAAGGCGCGGCGTCCCACGACAGAGCACAAGTCCTGAATCAACTGTGGGGAAGGATCACGCGGGAGACGTTGCTGTTGTAGCTCGGGGGGCAGCAACCCAGTCTGAGGAGCCAGACCGTCCCTTGTAAAACACAAGGTGCGAACCCCAGGAGGGGCACTTCTACTTAAAAACCACCATGTGCACTGGAGTTTAAAACATTCTTCCGAAATGAGAACTCATCACCACCATCATCTGCATAATCAAGTTCACACTCATCAATCACATGTTAATCATTGATCGTCATCATAATCATCATCTGCATCATCAGCAGCAGAATAATCATACGCATTATCATCCTAATCATCAGTATCATCATCATCATCATCATCATCATCATCATCATCATCAGCATCATCATCCTCATAATCATAATCATAATCATAATCATCGTCATCATCATCATCAGCAGCATCGTCATCAGCAACATAATCATCATCATCACCACCACCACCACCATCATCATCATCATCATCATCATCATGAGCATCCGCATCATGATCATCAACAGCATCATCATAACCATCGTCGTCATCGTCATCATCATCATCATCAGCAGCAGCAAGCACCATCATTATCATCAGCAGCATCATCAGCATTATCTGCATTATCGCCGGCATCGTCATCGTCATCCTCAGATTCACTTTCATCATCAACCTCATCATCACCATCACCATCACCATCACCGTCAGCAGCACCATCATCACGATCACCATCATCGTCATCATCGTCAGCACCATCACCATCGTCATCATCATCATCATCATCATCATCATCATCATCATCATCATCATCATCATCATCATCATCATCATCATAATCATCATCACCATTATCATCATCATCATCATCATCATCAGCAGCAGCATCATCATCATCGTCGCCATCGTCGTCATCGTCATTTGCAGCAGCATCAGCATCATCATCACCACCAGCACCATCACCAGCACAATCATCATCAACAACAGCAGCATCATCATCATTACCATCATCATCAGCAGCAGCAGCAGCATCCGCATCACAATCGTCACCCCCGCCCTGTCTTTAGCAAAACGCCCATTAGTGAAAGCTGTCGGGGGCACTCCACGGGCGCGCGGGGCACCGCATTCTGAGCGTACTCCAGCGGATCAGCTGACCTAGAATAAATTCACTCTGTCTCTTAAGAAACGCACGTCGGTGAATGAAACCGACGGGGGGGCTCCACTGGTACACTGCGAAATGCCAATGTCGAGGGAACCGGTGCAGAATTCCTGACTCGGCTTGTGTGGGTGAAGTCGGACCGCTGAAAGAAGGAACACTAAGTAAAGGACGAAGCCCCTTGTTGAGCATAAAAGCGCCTCCGTTCCCGAGGAGGGCGAGAGGAAGAGCAACGGAGGAACCTCAGGAACATCGAGCCCCTCCCGAACTCAAGCTGTTCCTTATGTTCCAGTTTTGACCGCAGGCGTTCTCTCAGTGCCCCCATTTGTCCTCCTCCTCCCCCCCCTACCCTTAGGTCGGGCCTGTGCCCCTGCAGGGGGATTTTGGACGAAAAATTTGAATACCCCAGAAAAACCCCCAAATGGTCAACAAATGCCCCAAAAATTGTCCCCATACTTTTTTTTTAACTATTTTTCAATATCCCCCCTGTAGAGGGACAGACCCGACTTCACCCTACCCTGTCCTCCTGGGTCTGCCGCCCGCGAACCTGGCGGGCCCGACAGCGAGCACCACAGAGGCTTGCGGCATCAGGGCAGCCAGCCCCCTCCCCCCCTCCTCCTCAAAAGGGGCCCAGAGACACACCAATAAATATACACAAATCCAAGGATTCTCCACAGTTTTCCATATTGTATGGATTTTCGTCTCCCCCCCCGCACTTCCCATACTTCCCATATGGTTATTGGAACCGACAATTCATTGTTTCCCCTCCTGATCCTCCTCCTCCTCCTCCTCCTCCTCCTCCTTCTCCTCCTCCTCCTCCTCCTCCTCCTCCTTCCCCTCCTCCTCCTCCTCCTCCTCCTCCTCCTCCTCCTCCTCCTCCTCCTCCTCCTCCTCCTCCTCCTCCCCCTCCTCCTCTTCGAACTCACATTCGCGATTGCGACCATTACCAGCTCCCCACCCCCCGCTCAGAGTAAAGCTGCCCTCCGCGCAGGCGCCGCCTGGCGACGGCTACACAAGGACTCACTCCCAGACGGCGCCAGGACACGTGGTGACGTCACTGGCGCCCTCCCCCCACTCGGTCCCCTCCCCACCACGGCAACAGCACAGACGCTGTGAGGTTTGCGCGGACCCCGTGGGTCGGCGCTGGACCCCATCCCCCGCGAGACCTGTACACTTCGGTCGGGCATGTCCCCCTACAGGCGGAGTTTGGACGAAACAACAACAATACTCATCAAAAAACCTAAACCAAAAATCAAACATATTCAAAAAATCGTCCACACACTATGTTGTACTACTTTTGCATATCCCTCCTGTAGAGGGACATGCCCGACTCAACTGTACACCTGGGCGGCACCACCCCTGGCGCGCCCCGCGCCGCAGGGAAGTCCAGCGCCGACCCGAGAAAGCTGCGCCGACCTCCGAACGTGTAATTACCATGAGGTCGGGCATGTCCTCCTGCAGGCGGACTTTGGACGAAAAATAAAAAGAATAGTAACAAACCTCCGAAGAAATCCCAATATGGCCAAAACATCACACAAAAAATATAGAAAAATCGTCCACCGACTATTTGCTTGACATTCCTCCTGTAGAAGAGCATGCCCACCTTGAAATTACCAGTGTCATGCTGTGGTTCTCTCACAGGCGCGGCAGGTCGCCGGTGGCACAACTCGGGGGAAGTTGCGAGACAAAGGCCACGGCACCGAGACAAGGCTCCCGAACACGAGCCCCGCTGCCCCGAACGCCCCCCGTGGCCTCCCCTGGCGGCCGAGTCCCTGGTTGCGCTCGCCACACAGCTCAACCTAGGACGTCGAAGAGTTCGCTTGGAGGTGCTGGAGCCAGCGGGTTCCTTTCGGACACGGAGCCGAGGAGACCGCGTCCGAGGGCGTCCGAGGAGGATGGCAGCTCCACTCAGCATACCTGGTGTGTCAGAACCAGTGGCGTAAGGATAAGAACTAACAAAACCAAAATTGGAAAATGATCCCCCCAACAAAAAAAAAACTAACGAAACATCGTCCCAGACCATTGTAGGGGTATGTTTTGAGTACACCTCCGGTAGAGGGACATGCCAGCCCGCCGCACGTGCGCCGAGGTCACTGAAGGGGCCCTGGGACACACAAATAAATACACACACGCACACACAAACACACACACACACACACACACCATATTTTCCCATATTTTCTTGGTGTTTGTCTTCCCCCCCACTTCCCCTATTTTCCCACATTTCCCTGGGAGTCGACGATGAATTGTGTCGGTGTGTTTTTTCCCCTCCTGAGTCACGCTGTACACGCTCTGCAGACGGGAGGGGCCGCAGGCCCAGCCGTGTGCCGGGGAGCCCCTGCCGCCCCTGGCGCCCCTCACAGAGGACCGGGGCCTTCGAGGAGAGCCACGCTGGGCCTCGTCTGGGCCTCTGGGCCGCTCCGCGGAGAAAAAAGGCTCTTGCAGTAGGTCGGGCGTGTCCTCCTACATAGAAGGCGAACGAACCTACCTCGCTTTTGACCACCCTCGCTTCCAAAAGTTACCAAACGATACCAGGCTACGGCCCGCATCAGGTCGCTTGACCAGGAGGTGCGTGGTATGATTTGGTTTTGTCGGGAAGCGAAAGCGGGGTAGGTAATGTACTACAGGCGGGCTTTAGAATATTCCCAAATAGTCCAACAAAGAAATCCAGAAGTCGTCCCCAGACTGTTCTGGACTATGTCTGAATTTTCTCCCCGTAGAGGGACATGCCCGACTAAACTCTTGCAGCGAGGAGGGGCGGGGAAATTGGGGACTGGCGGCGCGCACGAGGAGGGGCCGCACCGCAGAAGCTGCACTCCCTCAGAGGGCGGGAGGCCCGCAAGAGGGCGGGGGGCGCCTCATTGCGCCCTCCCCGCGCCTGAGAGGCATTCTCTGGACAAAAGCGCTCCGCTGCTCGCAGGGTGGCTACACGTCGGTCGGAAGAAGCAGGTAAAAGCATGAAGTAGGAAGGCGGATTAAGTTGATTGGGTCCAGGTCCTCCCAGAGAATAACAAAACACAGAAACAGCATGTCGATTCTTGAAGTAGGAAGACGCTTCAAGTAGATTGGGATCTGGGAGTCCCAAAATACCGACTTTCAACGACCGGCGTGTACTCGCGGAGAGCCCGGATCTGCCACGGGGGGCCTGCGACCCATCACACCGAGGCGGCCCTGTGCTTTGTTCAGACGCCTGCGAGGAGGCACGCTGCGAGCAGCGAAAGCGCGCTCGGCGATTCTCAGAGGCCCCTGGGCTGGGCCCTTCTGCAAGAGCCCCCCACCCGCCTTCCGTGAGCAGAGCCCCCCCACGCACACGCCTTCTCGGGAGAGCCGCCCCCTGGCGCCATCCCCCTTCCGTGCGCGCCGGCCTCAGGCTTGGGGGCCCTTTACTCGCCATCGCTCGGGCGTCCATTCCCCGTGCAACTCTTCGGCTCCGTGCGCGTATGTCGTTCGCAAGACGGCCCAGAAATCGGAGGTGGACCAACCTCCACTTCGAAAACCTCCCCTTAGTGAAAACGGCCTGGGACCGAAACCGACGGACCTGGACCCGCAAAAATGACGGCCGCGACGCCCTCTCGCGAACCGAAAACGGCCAATTCCTTCATCGACGCGTCAGGGTAGGAGGCCTATCCTCCTCCGAAGAAAGCTCCTCGATGGCCCCCGCCGGGAGAGCTGCACGCGTCCGAGCGATGCCGAGCTCAGGTGAGGGGCCCGAGGACGCAGGCGAGGCGCGCCGCGGCGCGCCGGCCCACAAGGAGAGCCCGCGCCCCGTGCGCCGCGCTACTCGCGGCAGCACGCCAGCCGGAGCACCGAGGGCGCGCTGCGCGCCCGGGCGACGTCGGCCACGCGCAGGGGCGGCCCTGGGCAGGAGGGACTCTTAGAGTCCCCAAGCGGTGCGGTGGCAGACCGTGCGGTGACCTCGAAATCCCCCGAGAGACCTCACCGCGCGGTCCGTCACCGCACGGTTTTGGGACCCTGGAGGCCCCTGTCGCCCGAGACATCCTCGGAGAGGGGCTCGAGTCCCAAAACCGTGCGGTGGCCCCGGATCCCCACCGACTCACCGCACGGTGTGGTCACCGCACCGCTCGGGGGCCCCCGACAGGAATGACCTCTGGCGCTCTGGCGCGCGACTGCCCGGGGCCGCGGGGCGGCCCAGGCCCGAGCGCGCAGGGCGCTGCTGTCGCACCGCGCTCAGCGCAGCGGGGGGCCCCCGGCCGCCCCCCCTCCCCCCCGATGAGCATTGCCCCCCTCTGCGCGTGGCGGGCCCGGTGCGCCCGCACCACATCGGGGAGGCGCAAGACTCGGGTTCGGGGGACCGGGGCGGGCCCGACGGGGCCATCGTGAGAACGACGAGGCCCACTCTGGAACTTGACGCGAGCTCCCGCTGCGGACAGCCCCACGACAACCGAGCCGCCCAAACTCAGGACGCGCCCGTCAAAGAGCGTCGGCGCCAACCCGAATTCCTGCGTACTCGAGTCTTACCTTGCCCCGAACAAGGGGCAGGAGAGCCCAGAATCGAATCGATAAATCGGATCGGCGATCGAAATGAATCGGATCGGTGGAATCGGCAGCCGAGTCGGGAGAAGTCGAATCAGCGGGAAGTCGGCGGGCCACTAGGCCTCATTGGAGAAGTCGGGGTTCAGGTCGGAATCCGAGGTCCAATCGAATCGGAATCGGAATCCATCGAAACCGCATCGCATCGAACCGGAGGCATCGAAGCGAGCCCTATAGCCCTATAGGGCTCCCCTGCAGCTGCCGGGGACCCTCCGGCGAAGGGCCGCTCTTGCGCGTAGCCGACGCTGGCGCCGCCGCCGCGGCCGCCCCGCCCGGCGGCCAGGAGGCCTGGGGCGCCTCGGTCGGAGGAGGAGGAGGAAAAGGAGGAGGAAGAGGAGGAGGAGGAGAGGGAGGAGGAGGAGGAGGAGGACGAGGAGGAGGAGGAGGAGGAGGAGGAGGAGGAAGGAGGAGGAGGAGGAGGAGGAGGAGGAGGAGGAGGAGGAGGAGGAGGAAGCGCCTCGGTCGGAGAGGCGGCGGGCGCGGGCCGCGGCCGGCGGCGGCCCGCGCGGGCCGGCGGCCCCGGGCGGGCCGGGCGCGCCGCGCAGCTCGGGCTGCACGTAGGCGCCGCGGGCGCCCTCGGCGGTGCACGGCGCGGCCTCTGGAAGAAGAACAATAGCCTTCAGTCGGGCTTGTCCCCCTACAGGGGGAGTTTTTACACAAAAAACCCAAAATAATAAAAAAATACTCCAAAAATAGTCTGGGGACTAGTTTTTGAGTATATTTTGACCTTTTTGGAATATGTTGGGGATATTCTTATTTTTTCGTCAAAAACCCCCTGTAGGGGGACACGCCCGACATAACAATAGCCATCAGCATCAACTTTTGGCGCTCCGCGCAGAGTTCCTGGATCTGCGCCGGGCCCCCCTCCCTGGCGCGCGGAGCGCGCCAGAGGCGGCGCCAGGAGGCGCCGCCGGGGGACCCAGCGCGGATCCAAGAAATCCGCGCGGAGCGCCAAAAGCTTATGTTTATGTCGTTTTGTCGTCTCCGAGCCTCGGCGTCGCCGATCTCGCCGAGGGGCAGCTGCTTCCACTCAAAGGTCCTGCGGAAGTCGAGGCACGACCAGGCCGAGAAGAGGAGGCTGGCGGAGGCGATGGCCGCAGGGTAGATGCTGCCCGCCCGGAGCCGCAGGATGCCGATCATGAGGACGCAGTAAATCATCACCCCGATCTGCACGTGCTGCAACTGCGACACCCAGAACACCCCCCCGAGATCGGGCTTCTTCGTCTCCGCGAAGACGACCGTGTAGCCATAGCACAAGCGGTACAACGAAAACGTCAAGAAAGTCAGCACTGCCACGAGTGGCGAAATCGTACTGAATCCGCCGGCCCCCTTCGGGGGCGCGGGGCTGTGAAGGTGTCTGCTGGACTGCTGCCTTGTGCTATCTGTGCTGTCTTGTGTTCATTGCCTCTTGACTTTCTTCGGGGATGGACAGAACCTCCTTTAGTAAAACGTGGTTTAGTGAAATTGACCTCGGGCCCAAACCTGGCGGGCGCAAGCCTGGAAAATGACGGCCGCGGCGCCCTCTCGCGAACCGAAAACGGCCAATCCACTAATCGACGTGTCAGGGTAGGAGGCCTATCGACCTCCGATTTCCTGTCCACTCGGGGGCCCGCGACGTCAAGAAGAGCAGTTCGGGAGGGTCGCCGGCTCAGACTTCTGGCCGCTCTCCAGCCCCCAACAATTCCAATAGGGACGCCACCAAACGGCCAAGTTGGTCCAAGAGACTTCGAAGGTGGCACCAGGAGACTGCGAAGGTGGCACCAGGAGACTTCGAAGGTGGCCCAAGAGACTTCGAAGGTGGCACCAGGAGACTGCGAAGTGGGCTTCAGAGCCCAAGACGCCCGCAAGACGTCCCAAGATGGCCTCAAGACGGCCACAGAGGCCTCCAAGCCGCCACAAGAGGCCCTCAAGAGGACCCCAAGGGGAATTCCGAAGGCAAGGATATTGGATTCCAACTGGGACTTGTTTTAGACGTTCGTGCGCTCGCCTTCCGGGCTGCCAGGCGCCCAAGACAGCCCAAGATGCTTCCAGGATGGCTCAGAGACTGCCCAGCAGGGCCCAAGGGGGGTGCCCAAAGACCCTCAAGACGGCCAAGAAGGGCCCAAAAGACAGCCCAAGAGGGTCCCAAGACGGCCCAAGACGGACCCAAGACAACCCAGAAGGGCCCCAGGAATCCCCAAGAGGCCACCAGTGACCCCCAGAAAGGCGTCAAGTGGGTTCCAAGAGGAAGAGTAGGAGGAGGATGAGGAGGAGGAGGAGGACGAGGATGAGGAGGAGGACGAGGAAAAAGAGGAGGGGAAGGAGGAGGAGGAGGAGGAGGAGGAGGAGGAGGAGGAGAAGGAGGAGGGGGAGAGGAGGAGGGGGAGGAGGAGGAGCAGGACGAGGAGGAAGAGAAGTAAGAAACGAAGGAACATGAGGAGGAAGAAGACAAGGAAGAGGATAATGAAGAGGAGGGTATGGAAGCGGAAGCGGAAGAGGAGGAGGGCGACGACGAGGCATCGAGGCGGAGGGGAAGGGAGAGGGGAAAGGCGAGGAGGGGGAGGGGGAAAAAGAGGGGGGGGGGGCGACGGGCGGTCGCAACACCCAGACTGTCTCGGCGGTCCGGACGCAATCCGCAAGCTCGAGGGCGAGGGGAATCCACGGAATGGCTCCGCCTGGGGGTCTGGCGGCAAAGCAGGAGGGTACCAACTGTGCACCTGCGCGGATCCTGACCAGGTCCCCCCTGGCAGAGGTCAAAAAAAACACCCCCATAATAACCGCCCCGACACGCGAAGTCGCTTAGTAAAGGCGCCCAAAGGACTCGAACAAGGCAGGGCTGTTTAGTAAACGCCCAGGGCCATTTAGTAAACGCTAATTGTCCGGTCTGGGTGTTTTTTCCTCCCTTGACCTGGGCCCAAGAGCGGTGTAATCATACGCCCTCTCCGGGCTTGGGCAGGAGGGCGTGTGCACGAATCCTGGGCCCAGAGTCGACCTGGCCATGGTCGGTGTTGAGTTAGGTCGGGCATGTCCCCCTACAGGCGGAGCTTGGGCGGGAAAAAATGTCAAACGATACTCAAAAATGGTCAACAAATAATCGAAAAATCGTTCCCAGACTGTTTCTTCACTATTTTTGAATTTTCCTCCTGTAGAGGGACAGGCCCGACTTAATTATAGGTGGTGCCCTCCGACAAGAAGGGCGCAGCTCGTCGGATATGATCCCGATCAGCATGACCGTGGTGAACCTCGTGCTGCGGGCGCCCACGCCGTGGTAGTCCTGGTCCTCCGGCTCGGCGAGCTCGTGCGCCTCCTCCTCGGGCCTCAGCAGCCGGAAGGCCAGGAACTTCACCAGGTTCACGGCACGCAGCATGTGGACGGTGCACTCGGTGCACTGCAGGACGAGATAGTTCATGTAGAAATGCGACGCCTTCGGGAGTGTCTGAGCCAAGAGGTCAAATATGCTTGACGGGTCGTCCGAGAGGTCCTTCGCGCTCTGGAAGAGCGACTGGCCGATGGCCGTCACGAGGATGACGTACACCACTTGGAACCAAAAATACCAAATCTGCACTCGGTGCTGAGACCACGCGTCTGCCTTCAAAACGAAGAAGTGCCGGAATATGACGAACAAAACGGATGGCAAAAGACTCGTGAACAGCAACAGCCCCAGCGTGGGCGCGAAGGCAGCCCAGACTGGCTGCAAGGGTCCTGCATGCACCGCCTTGGCAATGTTCGTGATGGTCACGCAGATCGGCGTGAAGCCGATAAACAGGCCGGCGATGCACGCGTAACCCGCGGCCATCTTGATAACATTTGCCTCTGGATGCTTCGTCTTCAAGCCATCCCAAAGCATGTCGGAGGGCTCCGGGGGCATTGACACCTTCCACTCGTGCTTGTTGGCGCTGAAGCGGCAGCCGAGGGCCATCGTCGCGTCCGTCCGCTTGCAGAACGTGACGAAGCCGCAGTGCCCGTTGACGCCCCCGACGGCGGCGGCCTCCGCCTCGACACGCAACCGCTCCGCCTCGATCTTGGCGTCCAGCAGGCCGATGTCCTCGGTGTAGTGGTCGATCGCATCGACCTGCCGCCACGGGCCGCTGGCCGCCCAGTTCCGGCCGGCGTCCCCGGGCAGCAGCTGCGGCCGCGCCATGGGCCGCGTGCCCGTCTTGGCGAGCTGCAGCTCCGCCGTGCGCAGCTTGCGCCTCGAAGCCTCAAGTCGGGCGTGTCCCCCATACAAGGGGATTTTCGACGAAAAATTGAAAATACTCAAACAAATATTCCAAAATGTTTAAAAAATACTCAGAAAATAGTCCCCTGACTATTTTTTAACTATTTTTGAATATTCCCCCTGTAGAGGGACAAGCCCGACTTAATCTAAGCCTCACGGTGGGAGAACAGCGCTGCCAGGTGCGACGCGTGCCTGATGACGTGCGCCTCGACCACCGAGCCCGGCTCGAACTTGGAGGAGAAGAAGTCGTGCAGCCGCGCGTCCGACCTGAACGCGGGCGGTATGGCCTGCACCAGCAGCGTGCCGGCACGTGGGAAGGGGAGGTGCTTCAGCCACGCGAACCTCAGCTGCAGGAACCTGGCCTGGGCCCGGTACACCTCCCGGTGCGTCGCCAGGCAGACGGCCCAAACCGCAGCTGCGTACAGATAGTACACCCATGCATGGTAATCGTCCCTCCCAGCATCGGCCAAATTCCCCATCTCCACCCTGCTGAGTTTGTCCGCGTCGCCGCTGCCAAGGAGCACGTTTATCGGCATCAGGACGAGCACCAAGGGCGACCCGATCATGAGCAAGATTCTCATGCACACCATGCAGAATTCGATCAACAGAGCGTGGTCCAGACCGACGTGCTTCACCCTGTCCTGCGTGGTCATCGTCAAACTCGCCCTGGTCCACCCCAAGAAGGAGCCAGCCTCTGGCAGCTCTCCTCCCCGCGCGTTGCTCGAGTAGACCCAAGGGAACCTCAGTCGCAGCATGGAGAAGACGATGGCGAGAGCCAGGACAGCCAGCCCATTGACTCCCAGCGCCCACAGGAACGCGTCCAAATCCCCCTCCCTGTTCTCCGTGACCCCGGACAAGCCTGCTGCGTTGAGCGCGGTGGTGGTGATGGTAGTGGTAGTGGTAGTGGTAGTGGTGTCGAAAGCCGGTAACCGAACACACCGAGACCTCTGGCGCTGTGTTGGCGTTGTGCTTTGTTCCTACCCCCGTGTCTTCTTCCTCAAATTCACCCTCAGGGGGCACTTTCTCTAGTCCTGGTGCAGCAGAAAACTACCCAAGGCATAACATAAGCGTTCCCTGGGAAGGGCTCGGGACTTCCTGGGGCGCAGCTTCGAGAAAAATCAGCAGCCTCGAGGGCCTAAGACGAGTCCTGGCCAGGCCCGTCCTGCGCCCTCAAGGGTCAGCAGCCGAGGGACGATGGCCGGCGAGGGCCCAGCACGCCGCCCCCGCGGCCCCAGTCTGCTGCGCAGTGCGAGCAGCAGTCCAGGTGACGCAGCTCGGCGGGTGGACATCCGCGCGCGAGGGTGCAGCGGCAGGACATGGACGCCCGAAATGTGTACTCCGAGTTTCTTAGTAAGCGTCGGGGGGGCGTCACCCCCACCGACAGCCCCACAGCGAGCCCCGCCGCGGGTGGTCACCGCTCGCCGAAGGCGCTCCGACCCCCGTCGCGGCGCGACGACGAGGCGGGGTTGACCCCCGTCGGCGGGGTACACACTCCCCCACGCTTAGTCAGAAACCCAGAGTACGGAAGACATAGGCACGAGGCCCAGCAGCACACGTCGTCCCAAACCGACGCCGGCCGCTGTGGGGCGGGCGGCCTCCTGTCTCGCATGGACAACGCCCGCACCGACACCGACAGCGATGCCCGCTCCAGTGGGCAGGGGCCCCGGTCTGTCTCCGTGCCTGCTCTCTCCGTATACCCACTTCGATCGTGCCGGCAGGAGGGGCGGCGCTCAACTATCTCAGAGCCCCAGCCTGCGCGGCCCAGAACCGTGCCCGGGGCCCACGGCGGGCCTGGCAGGGGGGCTGGCGGCTGTGCATGGCTGCCGGCTTCCGAGCTGGTGGTAGTGGCGGTGGCGCTCGTGGCCGTGCCAGTGGCGGTGCCCGAGCCGGGCAGCGCGGCAAAGGTCTGCAGCAGCACGATGCGCACCACGCGGGCCATGGCGCCCCGCCCTGGAGTGCGCGCTGCCGAGGGGCAAGGGCTCGCACGCGTCCGCTCCACAATGGCTAGGAGCGAGAGCGCACCTGCGACGAACTGGAAACTTGACGATGATCGAGCAACGCAGTCGGAGGCACACCCTGCCCATTCAGCCGCTCCTCCTCCTCCTCCTCCTCCTCCTCCTCCTCCTCCTCCTCCTCCACCTTCAATGCTCGAAACTGCGAACCGCCCCCGAACCGCCCTTGCGATCTTCCCGACATTCTGGGGGCGTCCAAGAGGGGGGCGTCCCCGGGGGGGAGCGCAAAGCACAGCACAAGGCATCTGCGCGGACGAGAGGGGGCCCAGGGACGCATGGAAAGAAGAAGAATACGAAACATAATAATAATAATAATAATAATAATAATAATAAAAATAAAAATAAGAAGAAGAAGAAGAAGAAGAAGAAGAGAGGGCCATGAGACGTGGGGAGACATAGACAACCCGTATCATGAGGGTGCGCGGAAAGGATGAAAGGGCCTTGGAGGTCCATGTTGGCCGCCAACGATGGCCGAAAGGGCAAGGGTGCAAGGGCACCCTTGGGAAAGTTGCCCATCCTGACTGTGCGGGTTGACTGTATCATGACCCTGGTCATGATATCCAACACGCCCCAGCCATCAGCCCCCTCGTGGCCCCCCCCGAGCATCAGAACGCGGTCTCCGCCTCCGCCTGGGGCTCCATCCTCCCCCTCCCCCCCTTCCACCTCCCCCCCCCTCCCCCTCCCCCTCCTCCTCCTCCTCCTCCTCCTCCTTCTCCTCCTCCTCCAGCTCCCTTCACCCGTTCCGACAGCCAGCCCACCCTAGCAGATCCAAGGTGGAGGCGACTATTATCCAACTCGGAGTTTACTATCTTGTCTGAAGTGCCCTTCCACGCTCTTGCGATGATGCTAGATCCGCCACCGTGCCTCTGTGGCGCGAAGTGGAGTGTTCCCAGGTCACTTGCTCAATCCCTGAGCCCCAGTCATTCCTCAATCCTGAGGATCCGTTGAAGGGCCCGAACCCCAACTTGCCAGAATTGCTGGGGCGTTGCGAGCGTTCCCGCATAATTTCTTGGAGACCAAGAGGACCACAAGACGGGCCAAGAGACCCCCACGAGCTCGCCCGGACGAGACGGTCCAAGAGTCCCCAATCGCTACACGGACGGTCCAAGACGATCAAGGTGGCTACAAGATGGCCCAAGAAGCATTAGATACGCCGAAGAGAGCCCCAAGAGCCTTCACAAGGGGGGCCCGAGAAGCCCAAATCGGTATTGTCCCGTAGGTGTTTCAATGTGTTTGGCGTTCTCCGCTTGTCGGGCTTCGAACGCTCCAAGACGGCCCGAGAGGCCCCCAAGAGGGACCCACGACGGGCACAGGAGGGCTCCAAGGCGGCCAAGGGAGGCGCCCACGACAGCCTTATAGAGGGCCCTGAGGCAGCCCCGAGAAAGGCCCGAAAGGGGGAGCGCGAACCGAAAATCCGAGCCTTCCGCCCCAAGAGGCCCCAAGAGAGGCCCAAGGAGGCCCCACGGAGACCCCGAGGAGGCCCCAACGAGGCCCCAAGGAGGCCCCAAGGAGGCCCCAAGGAGCCCAGGAGGCCCAAGAGAGGCCCCAAGATGCCCCAAGGAGGCAGCAAAGGGGGCCTCAAACCTGCCTCCACGAGACCACCGAAAGGCCTCCCGCGGCATCCCGACGAACACTCTCTAGAGGCCCACAGCCCACAACCCAGGCACGGTGGCGGGATGGGCCGACGGCCATTCGATATGAGGCGCAAGTGTCGGGGCCCAAG
Source organism: Prorocentrum cordatum (assembly GCA_963575745.1). Classification (NCBI taxonomy): domain Eukaryota; class Dinophyceae; order Prorocentrales; family Prorocentraceae; genus Prorocentrum; species Prorocentrum cordatum. Next base: position 44,371 of record CAUYUJ010018672.1, on the reverse strand, counting down.
CCCCGCCCATGACCTGAGAAAGTTCTGCCGTTGGAGTTGCTGCGATGAGCACCTCGTTCAGAATAGTGTCATCCGCATGCGGCACGAAAATAATATTACTCATCGTGTCCGCGATTACGTGATGGGAGAATTACTGACGAACTCAAAGTAAGAGCGACGCTTTGGAACTCTGCCATATGAATACCATCGGGAACAAAACACACACCGATGCCGCAACTCCTCAGACCTCTTCTGGGAAGCGTTCTGAAGAAGATCTCGATGCGCATCCGGCCGTGGCGAAAAGGGCAACCCAGGAGCCCAAAAGGGCGAAAACAACGGAATGCAGGCGGCATCGGCATCTGCTCCATCTCCTGAGCGAGAGCAGCGCGCTGGAACTCTGCAATTCGATGACACAGCAAGCCGCTGGATTCGAAGCGGCCGCGGGGCGGGAGCCTCGGGCGTGCTCCAGTTCCATGCGCTGCAGGCCCTGGGTGGTCTGGCGGGCGCGCGGCGGCCCTCAGCCCCAAAACATCTCTGGACATCGAGGCGGATGTACTGTTTCGTATGTGCAGGAATGGCTACAACAAACGCGCACACACACACACACACACACACACACACACACACACACACACACACCACGCGAACAACCAAAAAGTAAAACAACAACGAATGTGTCTCGCATACGGCAGCCTCTGCGACCGCTGCCCGGCCCTGTGGCGACATTTTCAGAAAACGGCCCAGAGAACAAAACACAGTCACGGGAAAGGAGTCGAGAGCCCGGGAGCCTACCGATTGAAACTAAATCTAGGAAATTACACCAGAGAAAAACATCGCAAGAACTTACAAATCTGGTGCCGATTCATGGAGTTTTGGGGCCGCAGAAGGTCACCCCCCCTACTTCGAGGCGGTGGCGGTTGCAGGAGGTATCAAGCGGGAGCCCCGTTTCTGCTTTCAGAAGACCATGTTGCAAGCAGAGCCAGCGGGTGCTCTCCATCAGCCCCGCCGTGTGGAGAGCTTGTCGCGGAGCCCAGGAAGCTAAGCATGGAGCCGCGACTCCAGACCGGCCCCGACCCTTAAGACTATCCAATTATCACCCTCCAAGGAACCAGGTGCCCTGCCATGACATGCTGTGCGGTGTTCTGTTTTGCGCCGCTGTGCGATGCCATGCTTTGCGTTGCAATGCTTTGTGATGCAATGCTTCACTACGCAAGGACACGCCATGCTGCGACATTCCACGCTCTGCTGAGCTCTTCTGCGCAGCGCCATGCCGCGCTCTACGATGCATCGCGCACCCGCGACCATTGCCATGCTCGACATCCAACTGTGCGAACTCCTCTCCCTCCGAACCCCTCATCCCCCCCTCATCCCCCCCACCGCCCCCGCCCCCCCCCCCCCCCCTCCCGAGGTCGGGCCCAGACCACAGGCCTCTCGCGCGGCGGGCCCCCCGCGGGTGCGGCGGCGCGCTGCTGCGCTCTCCCCGCCGCCCGCGCGCCGCCGCCGCCCCATGCAGAGCGGGGCGGCGCTCTCTGCGGCCCACGGCCGCGGAGCGCCGCGAGGGGGGCGCGCCCAGCCTGCGCGCCGCCCCCGCGGGCGCCGAAGGCCCCCCAGGGCCGGCTGGCGAAAGTCTTCTCACTCGGCGTTTCGACATTGGGCGGAAGGGGGGGGCATGTCCCCCTACAGGCGGATTCCGGAGGGAAAATAAAAATATGCCAACATTGCGCAAAAGTATTAAAAAAATAGTCGAACATTCGTCCCCAGACCATTTTCTGACTATTTTTGAACATTCATCCTGTAGAGGGACATGCCCGACATTGGGCGGAAGCGGGGGGAAAGGGGGGTGTCTGGCTCCGGGCCGCTGCTTCATGCGACTGTTTGCAGCAGTGCGACCTGTAGGGGAAGCTCCACCTGCTCGAGACGGGCGCCAAAAACAGCCGAGATCGGGCGGGCAGGCGGAGGTGCGAGGACCGGCGCCGATCGGCAAAACAATGAGTACGAAAACGGTAACTTGTTTGCCCAGCCCCAGGCCGCTGCCTGACGGCCCTCCGACTTTGGCCAAGCCCATCATTCAGGACCCAGATCCCAGACCAGGCCCCCTCGCGTTGCGAACAAAATCGCGACGGGAGGTCTGCTGCTGTTTTCGGCCTCCAGGGGCCCTCGCCGGGCCCCAGGACCGTCAAAAAACGACTCAGAATGAAAAAACAAACAACGTCCTGGGGAAGGGGTCCAGACCGCTGGGTCGACGCTGTGAAAAAACACGGCGTCGGGCCGATCGGGGGTCTGGGACAGGCTTGGCCAGGGCCAGTGGTGATGCAAAGCTGCGTCCGCTCAGACCCCGAGGCCCGATAAATAAGAGGGCCGTAGCCGAGGAGCGCCGGGATTCCACAGAACATGGCGCCGGCAGGGCTGGCCCGAGCTGCATCGAATCGCGGAGAATTTGGTTTCAGATCAGAATCGGATCGGATCGCAAGCGAGCCGCCCCACATCGGACATTCGGATCACCGCGCCTGGCTCCCGCTGGTCCCCCGCTGATCCACTACCTGCAAAGTAGCTACTCGCAAAGTAGCTCCTCGCAAAGTAGCTAGTCGCAAATGGCCTGGATCCACTGCGTCGAGGCAGAAGGGCTCCATTGCATCGAACAACATTTGCTTGTTGGACGCTTGCGAGTAGGCACTTGGCGAGTAGGGGAACGCGCTCGGTGAGAATCGAATCCGATCCCCGGCCCTGGCCGCCGAATCGACTGGCATCGAATCGGATCCCGGGCGGCCCCGAGGGGCCTCCCCAGGGCATCTGTTGGCCGCGGAAGGCCCGAAGCCCTCGCCTGTGGTCGGCCCGCGCGGGCCTCCCCGCTCGCGCGGGGCCGTCGAGGCCAGCGGCGCTCCTGCTTCAGGCCCGCGGCGCCCTGGCCGCCGAGCATCGCCAGCCGCTTGCCCTCCTTGAGGGTGGTGACGACGTCCCTTAGAAGACTTCGTCCCTCCACAGCGGTGGGACGCCCAATCGGCATGATCCCCGCATGAGCATCCTCCTCCTCCTCCCGATTCTCGACTCCAGATGGCTGAAAGGAACGTCGGTCGTAGCCCTCCTCCTCCTCCTCCTCCTCCTCCTCCTCCTCCTCGTTCCCCCCCCCCTCCTCCCTGTCCTCCTCCTCCTCCTCCTCCTCCTCCTCCTCCTCCTCCTCCTCCTCCTCCTCCTCCTCCTCCTCCTCCTCCTTCCTCTTCCTTATAAATAACTTCTCCCTGTCGCACCCCGAGGCCAGTTTTTCAGGGCGGGACATGCGTTTCGCCTGAGACTTCCTCACCACTTATGACCCTGAAGCTTGAACATTGGCAATAGCTTCAAGATGGAGGGCGGGTCGTTTTCAAAATGTGGCTCTCGCCTTAGCGCCGCGCATTAAGCATTTACAAGAGCTTCACGGATTGAGGGCGGGTGGTTTTCAAAATGTGGCTCTCGCCTTAGCGCCGCGCACATTCGCATTAATCATTTGCAAGAGCTTCACGGGGTGAGGGCGGGTCGTGTAAATGTGGCTCTCGCCTTAGCGCCGCGCAAACTCGTTCTAAACGATCGCTCAAGTTTCACGCAGTGAGGGCGGGTCGTTTTCAACATGTGGTTCTCGCCATAGCGCGGCGCACATTCGTTCTTAAAATTACAAGAGTTTCACTGGTTGAGGGCGGTTCCTGTTCAAATGTTGGCTCTCGCCTTTGCGCCGCGCACATCAAACAAGATATGGTTGTTTGAACAGATTCTGGATTATGAAGGCGCAACAATTACGCTGATTCGCGGCTTCGAAGTCCCAGGGATGGGGTTCTGCCACGATTTCAAGATCATCCAGCACAACAGTCAGATTGATCCGTGGTGTTAGAATCCCGAGAACAATGTTTGGCATGCTTCAGGGTCTTCAAACCGTTGTCTTCCAACGAGGCAGTTCCCTCAGTGAAAATGAAGGCCTGTGAAGAGAGAGCCTGGAGGCAGGGTTTATTCTAACATCGTTGATGACTCTTGGGCTTCCACTGGTCCCCCTCCCCCTCCCCCTCCCCCTCCCCCTCCTTCCCCCTCCCCCTCCCCCCTCCCCCCCCCCCCTCCCCCTCCCCCTCCTCCCCTCTCCCCTCCTGCCCCTCCTCCCCCTCCTCCCCCCTCCTCCCCCTCCCCGTCCTCCCCGTCCTCCTCCTCCTCCGCGATCGGCGTCGAGAGTCAAGTCTGCGGGCCGCGCCGGGCCCTCGAGCGGCCGGGGCCCAGGCGCGAAGGCCCTCTCCGTCGAGCTGATGGCGTCGGCCAGCTGCGCGGCCTCGCAAAGGGCAGCGGCGGGGTGCGTCGGGCGCTGCTGCACGGGTGCATGGAGGGAGGGCCTGAGATCCGACGATGTGAAAGAATTGCGACATCTCATATATATATATATATATATATGCGTACATACATACATACATACATACATACATACATACATACATACATACATACATACATACATACATACATACATACCGCCCTACCTACCCACCTACCTACCTACCTACCTACCTACATACATACATACATACATACATACATACATACATACATACATACATACATACGTACAGACATACATACATACATACATACATACATACGTACATACATACATACATACATACATACATACATACGTACGTACGTACGTACATACATACGTACAAACATACATACATACGTACACACATACATACATACATACGTACAGACATACATACATACATACATACATACATACATACATACGTACGTACGTACGTACATACATACATACATACATACGTACGTACGTACGTACATACATACATACAAACATACATACATACATACATACATACAAACACACACATACATGCATACATGCATACGTGCATACATACATAGATACATACATACATACATACGTACATACATACATACATACATACATACGTACAGACATACATACGTACGTACATACATACGTACGTACGTACGTACATACATACATGCATACGTACAGACATACATACGTACAGACATACATACATACATACATACGTACGTACGTACGTACATACATACATACATACATACATACCTACATACATACCTACATACATACATACATACATGCATACCTACATACGTACAGACAGACAGACAGACATACATACATACATATATACGTACATACATACGTACAGACATACATACATACATAGATACATGCATGCATGCATGCATGCATACATACATACATACATACCTACGTACGTACGTACGTACATACATACATACAAACATACATACATACACACATACAAACACACACACATACATGCATGCATGCATACGTGCATACATACATACATACATACATACATACCTAGCTATCTACCTACATACGTACACACACATACATACATGCATACATGCATGCATGCATGCATGCATACATGCATACATGCATACATGCATACATGCATACATGCATACATGCATACATACATACATACATACATACATACATGCATGCATGCATGCATACATGCATACATGCATACATGCATACATGCATACATGCATACATGCATACATGCATACATACATATATATGTATACATGTGTGTATGTGTTATCCTGCTCATTCCAACAATAGCATATGCCTGTGTAGAAGAACACGTAGGTGTACCCAAGCAGAAATAATCAGGACGAAACAACTACCAGCGCCCAAGAACCCATCTTTCTGAATCGCTTTTCGAGCCGGATCGATCTATGGGGGCCCGAAACCGAGCGGGGAAGCCGGGCTCGAGAAAGTTGCAGGACCAGGATCTCAGGGGGGGCGGCAAGTGCGGAGGAAAGAGACGTGCACCTCTCGTGCCCGCTCTGGGCCCCTTGACGGGCTCCTTGAGGCCAGCAGAGGTACACCTTGATTCACACACCCCATTTATCTTAGGTCGGGCATGTCCTCCTGCAGGCGGATTGTGGAAGAGAAATAAACGTAGTCCCACAATACTCAGGAACGGACAGAAGAGCACGAAAGATCGTCCCCTGCCTATTCCTTTTTACCACTCTTGGATACTCCGCCTTTAGAGGGACATCCTGGGGCGCGCAAACATGGATTAGCGATCCATGGATTTGGCGCGCGGTCGCCATAGGCATGGATCGGGGGAGGTGCCCTCCCAAAAATGCGGCCAGTGCCGCCTCCTTCGGCGGCGGAAATCCGCGACTCCCTGTGGAAACCGGACCCGTCGCTAATCCACGCCCCCTTGGTCCGTGCTTACGATCGCCTGAGACATGCCCGACTTAACATTCATCGCCTCCCACCCACCCACCCCTCACACCGCACCGCCCGCTGCAGGAGCGGGGCGCGCGGGCCACCGGGCACCGTCCACCGCCGCCCCCAGAGGGGGGGAGCACACGCCGGCTGCAGCGCGGACCGAGTACAGTAGGGGCCCGACCACAAGCAACCTTCCACAGGAAACCCAGCCCTGAGACCCCAGGACGTCCACTGATTTCTGGCGTGGGAGCGTCGCGCTCTCCATCGCAAACCATTGAAACCCAAGAAACCCAGGGCACCCCGGAGGCAAGCAGGGTGTTTCTGTAGAGGGTAAAAAAACACCCCCATAAGAACCACCCCGACAAGCGAGGCCGTTCAGCAAACGCACCCAAAGAAGGAATCGAACAGGGCAGGGCTGTTTAGTAACCGCCCAGGGCCGTTTAGTAAACGCCAATTATCGGGTCTGGGTGGTTTTTCTTCCCTTGATTCTTGGCACGTGGCCCCCCTGTAAAGACGGCGCCCCGCAGGGGCACGAGAGACTTCTCCGAGAGCAACCCCCCCGGGGCTCCAGGCACTTAGAGAGCACGCGGCGCGACAGACAGGGCGGTCTTCGGCGCTCTTCGACGATCTTCGGGCGGTCTTCGGCGGCGGTCTTCGGCGGCGGTCTTCGACGGCCTTTCGGCGGTCTTCCGGCGGACTTCGGCGGTGTCCGGCGGTCTGTTGCGGATTCCGGCGGTCTTCGTGAGACGGCGCAGGGGAGGGCAGCTTCAAGGCTCGGCACCCTGAGTCGGCTTCATCGCCGATGGGCTGGCGACAGACCCCAGACAACGACCTCGTACGTTCCTGGGCAGGGTGGGATCGACCCCCCGTCCGTCCTGGGTCGCTTTCTGACATGTCGGACAGAGAATTTTTGGGGGCGGATCCTGTCGTGGCCACGAGGGTGCCCTGGCAGGGACCAAGAGGGCGGAACTCGTCCAAGGGCATCGATGCTCGGTCATCCTCCCTCTTCCGCCCGTGCACAGATCGGCGGCGAATGGACGGGCGATCCGAGGTCGATCTTTCCCCGTTCAGCCACACCCTCCTTTCCGCTCCCCTGGCCACTGGTCACTTCCTCGCCTCAGCTCACCCCGCTGTAGTAGGAGAGGGGCTGACAGCGTGACCCACGAGGGAGAAGGACGGAGAAGACGGCACTGGGACGACGAACCACGCAGACGGAGAGGGGTGCCAGCGGAGACCAATGTCAGCTCTCCTTTCTGTTGGTGACAGGTTCACCCTCTGGACTATGCCGACAGCCACCCGACAACCGACTAACTACGGTGAGAACGTCACGATGATGAAAGTGGCTCGGAACCCGTAGGTCCTTCCTTGGATCCCTCCTCGGGCAATTTTCGCAAATCGATGCGCCCGCCGCCACCGCCGTCGTCGTGTGCGTGCTTGACGGATGTACACAGCAACTTCATGACACTGCACATATAGGAAGAGGACGTCCCTTATTGTTGAGATTCCCTTCTCCCTGCTAGTCTGTTCTTCTCTGCCTCAACATCTTCTTGCTCCTATCCCTCCGCCCTCTCCTGCCCTAACCTATCACAGCCCTTCCCTCGTGCCCTTGCCTGCACACCGCCGCCATCGTCGCTGCTGCCGTCGCCGCGCCAAGACGGGGGTCTCGAACGGGAGAAGCGCCCTCCGGAGGAACAGAAGGGGCGGAGCGAGGGGCGGCCGAGGCGGGCCGCGCACACCGCCGCCCGATGGGTGGGCTGGCAGACCCTGAGCTCCTCCTCCTCCTTCCTCCTCCTCCTCCCTGATCCTCCTCCTCCTCCTCCCTCCTCCTCCTCCCTCCTCCCTCCTCCCTCCTCCTCCTCCTCCTCCTCCTCCTCCTCCTCCTCCTCCTCCTCCTCCTCCTCCTCCTCCTCCTCCTCCCTCCTCCTCCTCCTCCTCCTCCCTCCCTCCCTCCCTCCCTCCCTCCCTCCCTCCCTCCCCCCCTCCCTCCCTCCCTCCCTCCCTCCTCCCTCCCTCCCTCCCTCCCTCCCTCCTCCTCCTCCTCCTCCTCCTCCTCCTTCTCCTCCCCTCCTCCTCCTCCTCCTCCATCCTCCTCCTCCCTCCTCCTCCTCCCTCCTCCTTCTCCTCCGACCTCGGAAGGGGGGAAGGCTGACACCCCTCGCGCGTCCTGAAACAACGGGCTGCTGCAAGATTTTGGCGCGCGGTCTCCAAATCCATGGATCGGGGGAGGTGCCCTCCCCAAAATGCGGCCTGTGCCGCCTCGCTCGGCGGCGGAAAGACCCGCCGCAAGTCCACGCCCCCTGGATCCATGTATCCATGTTTGGATCCATGTTTGGGCTGGCGGACCCTGGGCCGACCAGAACAACCGGATCCCCCCCAACAAAATGGAAGGGGGGAAGGCCGACACCTCACGCGCGTCCTGAAACCACAAACTGCGGGATGCTGCGGCAATTTGCAGTGTTCGGCCTGGGGCCCTTGCGGAGGACCGCCCGAGAGCCACTCGAGGTAGAAAAACCAAGAAGGGGGTCAGAACGGGGTGGACAGGGAGAGGTGAGCGGGAGAGGACGGGACGCGGAAGAGCACGCACAAGCACGTGCAGAGCCCGCGCGGGAGGAGCCGCTGGGAGGAGAGGAGGAGGTTCGGCAGCGGGCCGACCCCGATGAGCGCTGACTGGGGTCCGTCAGGTCAGTGTCGCGAACCTGGGCAGGCCGCGCAGAAGCTCCTCCCAAAACTGGGTCGGCGAGCGGAGGGAGGGGATGAGGGGTCTGATCGGCCTGTTGCCCACCACCACCGCCACCACCATAAGTTGAAGGGGGAATGGGGTCCTCCCCCTCCCCCTCCTCCTCCTCCTCCTCCTCCTCCTCCCCCTCTTCCTCCACCTCCTCCTCCTCCTCCTCCTCCTCATCCTGCTCCTCCTCCTCCTCCTCATCCTCCTCCTCCTCGTCCTCCTCCGCCTTCCCCCCTCCAACTTATGGTGGTGGTGGTGGGAAATGGGCCCATGAAGGTCGGCTCCACGTGGATCCCAAGCCCGGACAGGCCAAAAGGGACCAGAGGGGACTGGCGGACCCCCGTCATCGCTGAACCACGCTGCGTGCGCCCCGAGATGTGCGGGGCGTTCAAACACCGGCTCGCAGCCTTCTCCTTGTCGGCCTTGATCTTGGCCACCAAGTCGTCCCTTCCCTGTCGGCGCATCTCTCGTTCAGTCAGGGACAGAAGCGCACCGACCTGTTGATGACTGCACTTGAGGTCAGCACCGTCATGAAGGCGAGGCGAAAGACACACAACATAGAATGCAGGGGGGCAACTTGAAAGCGTGCATTCCGGAACTAACACACAACTCTCGGCCTTCTTGGGGAGCGACGTTATGTTCACGGACATAAGCCAGCCGAGCCACGGTGCCACACATCTGCTTGAATTTCTCCCCCTGGAACTTCCGCACCAGATATACATACCTTCGAATTCGTCGGCGTGCGGCTTTACGAAATCGTGGCTTGCCTTCCAGATAGTGAAATCCCAGACAATTTTGCAAGCAAGTGTCAAAAGAGGTTCCCGAAAATGACTCAAGGGTGCAACGGCTTTGTTGCAGAGAAAACCAAAAACTACACAAACGTACACTTGCGGAGCTTCGCGCGGATCCGTTGGATCGGCGCTGGACACTCTTCACACGCCCCTTCTCCAACCAGCCTCGAAAGTATCCCTATCCCGAAGATCGGCAAGCCAGAAGGCGATGAGAATCTTAGGGATGCGCCATCAGAAGCTGCGGGAATCCCCACGATCGGCATCGGGATGAGACGATGCCACTCATAGAGAGGGGGATCTGTTTCGGCCTGGTGATCCTCCGGCGCGCAGAACGCGCCGAAGGCAGCGCTGCGGGCGCCACCAAAGGTCACGGGGAAGAGCAGGAGCCGGCTCCAAGTCAAGACATCCGCGCAGACCTTCGAAGCCTGATGCACATGTTTCTCCACGAGGAGACGAGGGGCGAGCAAAAAGCAACGAGGTTCAGCCCGTGCGTTGACATCCGTCCATCGAGAGCCGATGCGTGCACAGTCGGACCGAGGCCAGAAGAGCATCCCGCAAGAACATGCGACCCTCCGTCGGCAAAAACAAGAAGAACATCCAAGGGTACCCTCACCAAGATGCACAAGAACATCCAACAAGCACAAAGAGCATCAGGATACCCTCCCCGAACCGACCTCGATCTTATGCCTCGGTCCGACTGTATACAACTTTCGGTTCTTCTGAGAACGGTGCAATTCTCGGAGAACCACCCGCCCTGGAAAAACCAGCCGCGGAGACATCCCCACCCCGTGAAGACCGTCGCAGCCCAAAGTCGACAGCCTGTCACCGCCGTCGACGGGGCTTCAAGTGCAAGGATGTGACGGCAAGCTCGCGTCGAAAGAACGGCGGCGAGCCGGAGCGTCTGAGGTGCAATAGCAGGACACCACTCGCACCCGCATGAAGGCGATAAGATCAGCGGGGGCGCCGTAAACACAACACCGCGGACCTCTTGAGAACACGGGCAACCACAGCAGGTTCACGCAACGATGACGTCGGCGCTGGTCTCGGACACCGCGCAGACCTGAGAACCTCGAGTGATCACAGTTTTCCGATGGCGCAGATCGCTCGATGTCTGCTACTCGTGGGCCACCAGCGGCGCTGCGTCGGTGCGGCGCGATCCTTCCGTACTTCTCGACATGGGGCCAATAGCCCAGACCTCTGAAGTCACGATTGGACATGTGAAGGGCCCCGCTTCACGGTGTCTTCGGACATGGCTCATGGCACGCCGATGACCGCCTGAATGGTGGGGCCATTAATGCAACATCAGTGGGCCATTAGAGAGGCTATTAGCGGAGAAAGTGTGGGCCAGTAGTGGGGCGAGAAAAACAGCGGGGCATTCTACCTGTAGCTGTGAAGGAAAGCCCTCCCTGAACGATTGGTGCTGGGGCCGAAGTCCCAGAAAACTCCGTCCACATTCCCAAGACAGCGCTTGCACTGAAAGGGTTTTATCGCTTGTTATACTTTGAGTGGGGCTGGGGGGTCAGGTCTGCAGAACACCCCAAACGGACGTCAAAGGGCGCGGTCAACCTGTCCGGTCAAGCTGAAACCGATGCACCACACCCCGCGTCGAGCCAAAACTCTGGACATGAGCAAACGGCTGGACTTTGCACACCTTCGTCGGCTTCACCAGCGATGCCTTTGACCACCTTGACGTCCCTTTTTTTCGGTGGCCCTGCAGAAGAGGGCGCCCTCCGACCCTCGGCCCTGCTCAAGGTGCACCTCCCGAACCTGGGGCCGCTCCTGGCCCCTGTGCCCAGGCCCCCCTTCCGTGGCCTCGCTCGCCCCGCCCTCCGACCCTCCGGCCCTGCGGCGCCCCCCCCCAGGGCTTCTCTACCCCCGGGCACCGGGGCCTCCCCGCGGGCCCCCGGGGCCCAAGGGTGCGGCCCCCGCGCGCGATCGCCCGCCACCCCCGCCCCGCCCATGATGACTGCCTGCCAGACCACCCCCCCCCAGGGCTCCCCGCGGGCCTCCCCGCGGGCCCCTGGGGCCGCTTGCTACACTGGGCAGCTGGCTGGCGCCTCCGGGAACTTCCTCCCCGGTGCGTGGCCGCCCGTCGTCGCCTCGGCTGCCCTCGCGGGGCCTGCCGGAGATGCTCGCCCAGGTCGCCGCCGAGCCGCCGCCCCGTCGCCGCCTCGTGCGCTGGCTTGAAGCCAGGCATGTCCGCCTGCAGGCGGATTCTGGAGGAAAAATGAAAGATAGTCTAACAGATTCAAAAATCTTCCAAAATTGCCCAGAAGTCGTCCCCTGCCTATTGTTTGTGACTGTTCGTGGATACTCCTCATGTAGAGGGGCATGCCCGACTTAACGCTGGCTGGAGTTAGGGCCTCCTCGGACCCGGCTCAGGGCAAACCCTGGGCCAGTGTCATTTTAGAGCTTGGACGCCGACCAGCGTGTCGGCGAGAGCGCCCAAGACTGGAAAAGGTACGCCCAGGCGTGAGCAATTCACACGGGTGGCCAGCCAACGAAAATGGAAAGGTGGCCGTACATTCGTTCTGACAGAGCGCGGGGCCGACCATTTGCGATGAAGACAAGTCGGGCCCCGCGCTTGCTCTGAACCGAGTCGCCGCCAAAAACCAACAAACGCTGACGTTGCCAAAGCACCCAGAAAACAAACCGGCCGTCCATAGAGACGAGTCCTCCAGATAACCCCAGAAGAAAAACAACAAAAATAAGAAAACAACAAAAAGAACATAACAAACAAAAAAGAACGGCCCAAGCCGCAACCCTCCAGCCCCAACCACCGCGCGAATTACAGGACTTATCGCGCACAAACAAGCGCCACCCAGAACGGAAGGACGTGCGCGAACAGTTCGCTTCCAAGAGATCGAATGCCACACACACACACACACACACCTAGCCAGCCAAGCCTTGTCCGAAACCAAAGGGACGGGTCCAACGCGGGAATCGAGCCGACACGCCCACTGGCCAGCGTCGTCTGCAAAACCTTTGGGCACTAAGTGTTTGATTGGGCAGACTGGAATACGCAAAGGCATCGATGCTGCGCCGCCACCGTGCCTGGTTAGGAACTTGACCTACGGCCCCAGCAGGAAAGTCCACGTGACTCCCCCCATTACCCATATCCGCACACCCGCCGCACTGGTGCCCCTCACGGGGCTCCGCCTGCGACCACACCACACGAGGAAGGCCCATATGGCGCCCCCCCCAGCCCGTTGCGGCGCAGCCCTCGCGCAGGTCGTGCCCCACGGGGAGCTCCACCGACGGCCCCCGTGGGCGGGCCCGCGTGGCGCCCCCCCGCCCACTTCGGCGCACTCCTGACACAGAGCGAGCCCCACAAGAAGCGCCACGCCCAGCCCCAACATGGGTCCACATTGCGGGCCCCAAGAATATACACCACCACCACCACCACCACCACCACCACCACCACCTCCTCCTCCATTCCTCCTCCTTCCTCCTCCCTCCTCTTCCCTCCCTTTCCTCTCCTCTTCCGTGGGAGAGGGAGGGGGCGAGGGAGGGCGAGAGAGGTTGTGGTGGTGTATATGTTCGAGCCCCGCACACACGGCGCTTCCCTCCAACCCCCCCCCTCCCCCCCGCCGCCCGTTTCGGAACAACCTTGACACGGAGCGTGCCCAGCAGGGAACCCCACCAGCGGCCCGCCCCAGCGAGGCAGCTTGCACAGCACCCCCCCCCATCGCCAAACTCGGGACACACCTCGAGCGGATGGCGCCCCATACGGAGCTTCTCCTGCGGCGCCAACTGGGGGAAGCCCGCAGTGCGCTCGCCCACCCATGTCGGCACACACTCGCACGGGTGGCGCTTATAAAGAGCTGCACCGACGGCCTTGGAGGGGGTAACCCCTACAGCGCCACCCCGCCCACTTTGGCACACCAATCACGCGGATCGCGCTTCATCAGGAGCTCCACCCACAGCCCCAAAGGCCTTTCAGAAGGCTCTACCGCCTCTTCCAGCGAGTGCAGCCGCGTAGCCACGCGCTCCTGCAAAACAGTCCGCCGGACCGCCATGCGCCCCCTGAGGCCCCGGACCGTAGCCTTCGGCGCAGGCAATCAACTGTTTCCTAAACATGACATGCTTTCTCGGGCCTCGCAAACCTGGGTCAGCCAAAGATGTAGGGCCACCCGAGCGGCCATCGGGAATCTTCTGACCCGGGTCAATCCAGACCCAGGTCACTCAAGCCTTGCAGAATCATGCAAGATCCTGCACCAAAATCCGGGTCAATGCGAAGGATCCTGCAAGATCCTGCACCCAAATCTGGGTCAATGCGATCCTGGTCTGCAGGACCCTGCAAGATCGGGCGCTCTGGCTGACCCCCGTTTGCATTGACCCCCGTCTCTTGAGCCCCGAGGCCACGAGCGGCTCGCGAGTCTGGGCCAGCCCAACGCCTCAAACAGGAACACTGCGCTGCAGCTGCCTGGCGTGGCCGACACCTCTGTCCACCAGACACGCGCCCGTGGCAGACGAAGCCCTCCGAGCGCGACGGAGGGGGGGGGCGGAGGGCCCCCGGGGGCGCCAAGCCCTGGGGCGGCCAGAGGAGGCAGAGGGGGCAGCCCCCGGCACCCTGGGCGAAGGTGGTTCCGAAGATCCACGCGCACGTCCCCTGCTCTTCTGCACCTCTGAAGAGGAGTGCACACCCTCACCCTCGAGCTCAAGCTCAAGGGAGAGACCATGGCCCAGCCAAGATATCCACAAGCCCTCGTCACCTCCCGCCCCCTTGACGCCCCTGAGCTCCCCGGCCCTCGGAACCTCCGACAAACACCAACCGTCTAGATTTCCTCGTGGCGCCGGGGTCTGAGCGGAAGCCCACCCTCGGGGGCGCGCAAACATGGGGATGGGGGGAGGTGCCCTCCCCAAAATGCGGCCAGTGCCGCCTCGCTCGGCGGTGGAAGTGGGCGAGTTCCCATGGAAACGGGACCCGCCGCTATAATCCACGCCCCCTGAATCCATGTTTGCGATTGCCTGAGCCTTCTTCACCTCTGAAAGAAGAATGCACACGCTCCCCCTCCCGCTCCCGACGGCCTGACCTGCAGGTCGCCGGAGCGTTTGAGACGACCCTGGACGGCTCCAAGATGACGCCGCACAGCCCATGATGGCCACAGCAGGATATTACAGCCCAAACTGGATCCAGATGGCACCAAGCGTGCTCTCAAGAGGCCCCAGTGCTGCCATCTGACGGCCCTGGGTGGCCATGGAGCCTCCCAGGAGTGCCCTCGAGAGTCCTAAACCATTGCAATCCGAAGGCACCTGGTTGGCCGCCAGAAAGGCCCAGATGGCTTCAAGAGAGGTCGAAGATGGCTCCAACATGGCCGTGGTGGACTCCGAGAGCACTCGAAGAGCACCCGAGATGGCTCCAGGGGCTACTGCACATCATTTGGGCTACGCTCGTACCTCGAGTCGGAGGCCGAACGTGTCTCCCCCCTCGTCTCCCCTCCCTCCTCTGCATCCTCCCCCTCCCTCTGACTACCTACTAGAGGAAAGAGAACTATGCACATACACCGATTCTGGCCAGGCCCACCCTGAGCCCAGGATCGGTGCATACGCCCTCTACCTCGGCCAGGAAGGTATATGCACCGATCCTGGGTCAAGGATGGACCTTGCCAGGATCGGTGCATGTGTATAGTTCTCTTCGCCCGACCTACCAGACCACCCCAACCTAACCCGATGACCAGAATCTCGGGTTGGGGGGGTACGGGCTTCATACGTGTTTTTGTTCCCACGCTCCCCGCCCCACCAGAAATGGAGGGCAAATCGGGGCCTTCGGGTTGGGTCGGGGTTGTTTGGTGGGAGGTGACCCTCTCCTCCATTATACCGCTGCATGGGCGTGTCAACTTTCCGAGTGATTCACGGAGCTTCGGCCTGCCTGGGATGCGTGCGCCACGGCCGCGCGAAGTTTGCGAAGAGCTGCCCGCTTCCGCCATCACGTTCCCCTGCTCCTCCCTCGTCTCCTCCTCCTCCTGCTCCTCCTCCTCCTCGTCCCCCTGCTGATGTTTTGCAGTGGCTGAATGTATGCCAGCGTGTCGCATGAATTGTTTGTAGGCGAGGCGGAGCAGATAGCTCCCACCTGCGTCAGGCCATTGAACTGAGGACGAGTCCCGGCCACTCTCGCAGGACAGGGCCCGTGACAGAGCGCGGGTAAACACAATACCTTCCTCCTCATCCTCTTCCTCACCCTCCCTCCTCCTCCCCCTACTCTGGTGCACTGCGTCCGCTCTTGAAGCACGCCCGTGGCGCGGCTCTTGGAAGCGCCGAGCCGCCGCTCAGGCCAAGCAGGCACAACCAGCAGACGCCCTCACATCGGACTCGCGCGCTGTAGCAAGCGGACGGAAGAGGCCAACTTTGCCCGCGGCACTGGCCATCGGGTCCGACCCTTGAGACCCCTGACCGTGGCGGCAAGTGACACGCCCCCTGCTGCGCCGAGGCGCAGGAAGACCGGCCGCACCCCCCCCGCCCCTGACAGGCTGTATCCTGCGCGGGCGCTCGGCAACGCCCCTCTCTACTAGTTTGACGGGGCGCCGCCGCATGCCGGATCGCGCGCCAAACAGCGGCGCGAAAGGGGCAAGCAATGCTCCCTCTCGCAAGGGCAACTTCTCCTCGTAAGCACAGTAGAAACAAACGTCCTGAGGTGCCAACGCGACCACGCCGAAAAATTACGCGAGCACCTATTGCACCGCAGCGCCCCCCGAAAAAAAAACAGGATCCTGCAGGATCTGGCGCTCGGACTGACCCGTTTGCATTAAACCCCGCCTCGAGGCGCACCGCGCACGATGGGTCTGCAGGGGGTTTTGCCGATGCCCGCCTTGTCGCCGCCTCGTCGCCGCCTCGCGCGCCAGCTGGGTCTGCTGGGTGTTCGGGCGTTGGGAGTTCGTCGCTGCGTCGACGTTGCCCTGAATTCTCCTTTCTGAAAACAGAATAGGATCTACCCCCCCCCGGCGTTATCACTCCCCCTTTCGGGTACGCAAATCATATACGATTATGACCACATGTCCATCCGAAATATGAAGTCGCAATGTAAAATGCCAAACGGTATCCCCCCTTCTGAGGTTCCCTTGAATAACAACACTATGCGGTGACATTGTTTGTTCTAACATAACACTTTTTTAGCAGATCCCTTGCAACAAATACGACGAAGTGCGCACGCGCGCGTCGTCGCGCGCGCATGCCGAGATCCTTCAAAACCCATCGGCTTCGGAAGGATTTCAAAATCGTGCCTCAAAAAACCTACAAAAACCCAAGGTTTCGCAACACGGATTTTCAACAAAAACGTGCGCGCGCGCGCTCTTGCGTCGTCGTCGTCGTCGCCATCCAACATCCTCCCGCGTCGTCGTCGTCGTCGTCGTCGCCTACGTAGTCTTCTGTCTTTCCTCGTGTTCGTCGTCGTCGTCCTCGTAGGCGTCGTGGTCGTTTCCGTCGTCGTTGACGCCGTGGTCGTCCTTCCTCCTCCTCCCTCGTCATCGTCGTCGTCCGTCGTCGGCGTCTCGTCGTCGTCCCTCCTATTTCGTCGCCGTCGTCGTCGTCGTCCTCGTCGTTGTCGTCGTCGTCTTCCCTCCTTCCTCGTCGTTGTCGTCGTCGGCGTCGCCGTCCTTCCTCCTTCTTCGTCGTTCGCGTCGTCACCGTCTTCCCTCCTCCCTCGTCGTTGTCGTCGTTGTCGTCGTTGTCGCCGTCGTCGTCCTCCCTCCTCCCTCGTCGTCGTCTTCGTTGGCGACGTCGTCGTCGTGTTCGTCGTCGTCGGCGTCGGTGTCGTCGTCATCTTCGTCGTCGTCGACGTCGGCGTCGTCGTCGTCGACATCATCGTCGTCGGCGTCGTTGACGTCGTCGTCGTCGGTGTCGTCGTTGTCGTCGTCGTCGGCGTCGTCATCGTCATCGCCGTGGGCTTTGCAAACCAAGTTGCGGGTGGGTCGGTGGGATGTTTGCAAGAGCGCGGGATGTGCCAACCCGCTTGTTAACCATAAGTTTTTCCAGATATTCACAAAATGTAATTAAACAGGCTTCGCGCGCGCGCATGTCGAAATCTGTCGAACGCCCTTGCGCGTGTGCCGTCGCGAGAATCCTCTGCAAAAAACGAAACGAAGTGCAGACGCGCGCGTCGTCGCGCGCGTATGCCGAAATCCTTCAAAAACCATCGGTTTCGGAAGATTTCAAAATCGTGTCCAAAAAACCTACACAAATCCCAAGGCTTCGCAACACGGATGTTCAACAAAAACGTGCGCGCGCGCTCTTGCGTCGTCGTCGTCGCCGTCATCCCTCCTCCCGCGTCGTCGTCGTCGTCGCCTACGTAGTCCTCTGTCTTTCCTCGTGTTCGTCGTCGTCGTCCTCGTAGGCGTCGTGGTCGTTTCCGTCGTAGTTGTCGCCGTGGTCGTCCTTCCTCCTCCTCCCTCGTCGTCGTCGTCCGTCGTCGGCGTCTCGTCGTCGTCCCTACTATTTCGTCGCCGTCGTCGTCGTCGTCGTCGTTGTCGTCGTCGTCTTCCCTCCTCCCTCGTCGTTGTCGTCGTCGTCGGCGTCGCCGTCCTTCCTCCTTCGTCGTTCGCGTCGTCGCCGTCCTCCCTCCTCCCTCGTCGTTGTCGTCGTTGTCGTCGTTGTCGCCATCGTCGTCCTCCCTCCTCCCGCGTCGTCTTCGTTGGCGACGTCGAAGTCGTCGTCGTTGTTGTCTTCGTCGTCGTCGTCGGCATCGTCGTCGGCGTCGTCGTCGTCGTTGTCATCGTCGTCGTCGTCGGCGTCGTCGTCGGTGTCGTCGTCGTCGTGGTCGCTGTCGTCGTCGAAGTCGTGGGAAACGTCGTCGGTGTCGTCGTCGTCGCCGTCGGTGTCGGCGGCGCCGTCGTTGTCGTCGTCGCTGTCGTCGTCGGCGTCGGTGTCGTGGCCAAGTGCCATCTGGTACCCACCGTCACGGCCTTGTCTTAAGAGGTCTTGCGACCAAGTTGCGGGTGGGAGGGTGGGATGTTTGCACGAGCTGAGCAGTGGAGAGGACAGATACAAGTTGAGCAAGTGATTGATTCTCCTTTCTAAAAAACTAATAGATTCTACCCCCCCCGGACTTATCGGTTCCCCCGCGCGTTTTGTAAATCATATATGATTCTGACCACATGTCCATCCTAAATATGAATTCATACCATCCAAGCCAAGCCGGGTTCCCCCCCCTGCGGTTCCCTGTCAAATAACACTGTGCGGGACATTTTTCTTTCTAACATAAGATTTTTTCACGAATCCCTTGCAAAACATGGGACGAAGTGCGCACGCGCGCGTCGTCGCGCGCGCATGCCGGAATCCTTCAAAAACCGTCGGTGCTGGAAGGATTTCGCAATCGAGTTTCCGAAAAACATACAAAAACACATGGTTTCGCAACACTGGTTTGCTAAAAAAACTTCCGCGCGAGCTCTTGCGAAATCTTAAGAAAACCATGGGTTTTTTCAACATTTTCACAAAATGCTACCAAACGGGCTTCGCGCGCGCATGTCGAAATCTGTCGAACGCCCTTGCGCGTGTGCCGTCGCGAGAATCCTCTGCAAAAAACGGGACGAAGTGCACACGCGCGCGTCGTCGCGGACGTATGCCGAAAACCTTCGAAACCCATCGGTTTCGGAAGAATTTCAAAATCGTGCGTCCAAAAAACCTACAAGAACCCAAGGTTTCGCAGATTTTCAACAAAAGCGTGCGCGCGCGCTCTTGCGTCGTCGTCGTCGTCGTCGTCGCCGTCATCCCTCCTCCCGCGTCGTCGTCGTCGTCGCCTACGTAGTCCTCTGTCTTTTCTCCTGTTTGTCGTCGTCGTCCTCTTTGGCGTCGTGGTCGTTTCCATCGTCGTTGTCGCCGTGGTCGTCCTTCCTCCTCCTCCCACGTCGTCGTCGTCGTCCGTCGTCGGCGTCTCATCGTCGTCCCTCCTATGTCGTCGCGTCGTCGTCGTCGTTGTCGTCGTCGTCTTCCCTCCTCCCTCGTCGTTGTCGTCGTCGGCGTCGCCGTCCTTCCTCCTTCGTCGTCGTTCGCGTCGTCACCGTCCTCCCTCCTCCTTCGTCGTTGTCGTCGTTGTCGCCGTCGTCGTCCTTCCTCCTTCCTCGTCGTCGCCTTCGTTGGCGTCGTCGTCGTCGTCTTCGTCGTCGTCGGCGTCGGCGTCGCTGTCGTCGTCGAAGTCGTCGGAGACGTCGTCGGTGTCGTCCTAGTTGTTGTCGTCGGTGTCGTCGTAGTCGGTCTTAACAGGTTTTGCAAACCAAGTTGCGGGTGGGTGGGTGGGATGTTTGCGCGAGCAGTGGAGAAGACAACTTCAAGTTCAGCAAATTAAATGCACCTCATAGATTCTCCTTTCTACAAACAGAATAGGATATACCCGCCCCGGCGTCATCGGTCCCCCTTTCGGGTATGTAAATCGTTTACGATTCTGACCACATGTCCATCCTAAATATGAATTTACACTATCCCGGGGAGGCCGGTATCCCCCCCCTGAAGGTCCCTTGCAAAAAAACACTATGCGGTAACATTGCTTGTTCTAACATAACACTTTTTCGCGAATCCCTTGCACAAAAAGGGACGAAGTGCACACACGCGCGCGCCGTCGCGCGCGCATGCCGAAATCCTTCAAAAACCGTCGGTGCCGGAAGGATTTCGCAATCGAGTCTCCAAAAAAACATACAACAACACAAGGTTTCGCAACACTGGGTTGCTAAAAAAGTTGCCGCGCGAGCTCTTGCGAAATCTTAAGAAAACCATAGGTTTTTCAAGATTTTCACAAAATGCTACCAAACGGGCTTCGCGCGCGCTTTTCGAAATCTGTCGAACGCCCTTGCGCGTGTGCCGTCGCGAGAATCCTCTGCAAAAAACGAAACGAAGTGCAGACGCGCGCGTCGTCGCGCGCGTATGAAGAAATCCTTCAAAAACCATCGGTTTCGGAAGAATTTCAAAAATCGCGTGTCCAAAAAACCTACACAAAACCAAAGATTTCGCAACACGGATTTTCAACAAAAGCGTGCGCGCGCGCTCTTGCGTCGTCGTCGTCGTCGTCGTCCTCCCTCCTCCCGCGTCGTCGTCGTCGTCGTCGCCTACGTCGTCCTCTGTCTTTCCTCGTGTTCGTTGTCATCGTCCTCTCTAGCGTCGTGGTCGTTTCCGTCATCGTTGTCGCCGTTGTCGTCCTTCCTCCTCCTCCCTCGTCGTCGTCGTCGTCGTCGTCGTCCGTCGTCGGCGTCTCGTCGTCGTCCCTCCTATTTCGTCGCCGTCGTCGTCGTTTTCGTCGTCGTCGTCTTCCCTCCTCCCTCATCGTTGTCGTCGTCGGCGTCGTCGTCCTTCCTCCTTCTTCGTCGTTCGCGTCGTCGCCGTCCTCCCTCCTCCCTCGTCGTTGTCGTCGATGTCGTCGTTGTCGCCGTCGTCGTCCTTCCTCCTCCCTCGTCGTCGCCTCCGTTGGCGTCGTCGTCTTCGTCGTCGGCGTCGGCGTCGTTGTCGTCGCCGAAGTCGTCGGAGACGACGTCGGCGTCGGCGTCTTAGTCGCTGGCGTCGGTGTCGTCGTAGTCGGTCTTAAGACGCTTTGCAAACCAAGTTGCGGGTGGGTGGGTGGGATGTTTGCGTGAACAGTGGAGGTGACTACTTCAAGTTCAGCACAGTGGAACTGCACCCCATAGATTGAACCGTATATTCTCCTTTCTAATAACAGAATAGGATATACCCCCCCTGGCGTTATCACTCCCCCTTTCGGAAATGTAAACCATATATGATTCTGACCACATGTCCATCCTAAATATGAATTTACACTATCCCAGGGGGCCGGGCTCCCCCCCCTGAGGTTCCCTTGTTAAAAACACTATGCGGTGACATATTTTGCTCCAACATAACACTTGTCCACGAATCTCATGCAAAAAATTGGACGAAGTGCACACGCGCGCGCCGTCGCGCGCGCATGCCGAAATCCTTCAAAAACCCTCAGTGCCGGAAAAATTTCGAAATCGAGTTTCCCAAAAAACATACAAAAACACAAAGTTTCGCAACACTGGGTTGCTAAAAAAACTTCCGCGCGAGCGCTTGCGATTTTTTTTTGAAAAAAAAAAAAAAAAAAAAAAAAAAAAAAAAAAAAAAAAAAAAAAAAGTTTTTCAAGATGTTCACAACATGCTACCAAACGGGCGTCGCGCGCGCGCTTGTCGAAATCTGTCGAACGCCCTTGCGCGTGTGCCGTCGCGAAATTCCTTTGCAAAAAATGTGACGAAGTCGTCGCGCGCGTATGCCGAAAACCTTCAAAACCCATAGGTTTCGGAAGGGTTTCACAATCGTGTGTCCAAAAAACCTACAAAAACACAAGGTTTTGCAACACGGATGTTCAACAAAAGCGTGCACGCGCTCTTGCGTCGTCGTCGTCGTCCTCCCTCTTGCCTCGTCGTCGTCGTCGTCGCCGTCGTCGTCTTCTGTCTTTCCTCGTCGTCGTCGTCGTCGTCTTGGCGTCGTCGTCGCTTTCGTCGTCGTTGTCGCCGTGGTCGTCTTTCCTCCCTCGTCGTTTTCGTCGGCGTTTCGTCGTTGTTCCTCCTATTTCGTCGCCGTCGTCGTCGTCTTCGTCGACGTCGTTTTCACTCCTCCCTCGTCGTTATCCTCCTCCCTCGTCGTCGTCGTCGTTCGTCGTCGGCGTCTCGTCGTCGTCCCTCCTATTTCGTCGCCGTCGTCGTCGTCTTCGTCGTCGTTGTCGTCGTCGTCTTCCCTCCTCCCTCGTCGTTGTCGTCGTCGGCGTCGCCGTCCTTCCTCCTTCTTCCTCGTTCGCGTCGTCGCCGTCTTCCCTCATCCATCGTCGTTGTCGTCATTGTCGCCGTCGTGGTCCTCCCTCCTCCCTCGTCGTCGTCTTCGTTGGCGACGTCGTCGTCGTCTTCGTCGTCGTCGTCGTCGGCGTCGGCGTCGTCGTCGTCTTCGTCGACGTCGACGTCGGCGGTGTCGTCGTAGTCGGTGTCGGCGGCGCCGTCGTCGTCGTTGTCGCTGTCGTCGTCGGCGTCGGTGTCGTGGCCAAGTGCCATGTGGTACCTACCGTCACGGTCTTGCCTTAAGAAGTCTTGCGACCAAGTTGCGGGTGGGTGGGTGGGATATTTTGCGCGAGCAGTGGAGGTGGCCAGGCGCGGTGCAGGGTAGTCAACTCTGCACCCCATAGATTGCACCACACAGCTTTCACCGCAAAGACTGCACCACGCAGCCACATAGACATAGACTGCAGACTGCACCACACGGACTGCGCCACAAATCTTGCACCGCGTAGACTTCGCCGCGTCGAATGCACCACGCAGACATAGAGAGCACCGGACAGCTTCCACACACACACACACTCGCATCCCACACACTGCACCACACAGACTGCACCTCGTATACTGCACACGCCTGCAGAGTGCAGGAGATCACCTGTTCTTGCGGCCCGCGCCGCGGCCCGCGCGCTGCCCAAAGAGCACTCGTCTGCTCGGGGCGCGCCGGAGGTCCGGGCCGCACCGGAGCAGCACGCCGAGGAACCCCCGGAGGGGGCCCCGGGCCTCTGCCCGACGAGCAAGAGAGAAGAGGGGGAGGAGGGGAGGAGGAGGAGGAGGAGGAGGAGGAGGAGGAGGAGGAGGAGGAGGAGGAGGAGGAGGAGGAGGGGGAGGAGGAGGAGAGGGGAGGAGGAGGAGGAGAGGAGGAGGAGGGAGGCGGAGGAGGAGGGAGGAGGAGGAGAGGAGGAGGGAGGAGGAGGAGGAGGAGGAGGAGGGAGGAGGGAGGAGGGAGGGGAGGAGGGAGGGGGCCCTCACGCCCGAGGACGTGGTCCCCTTGGGGTTGGTGCGAGGCGGGGGGCCATCCATGACCGCCGCCCAGAGGGTCGAACTGCGGGGGCCTCGGCAGGCGGTGGAGATGCGGATGTACAGTCGGGGCTGATTGGAGAGGACACGCGAGGGGGCAGAAATAGGGAGCAAAAAGTTGCATAAGCATAGAAACTCGGAGGTCCGCGCGGATTGCTCGGATCGGCGCTGGACCCCTTTGGCGGCGCCTCTGGCGCCGCCCCTGGCGCGCTCCGCGCGCCAAGGCGGGGGTTCCAGCGCCGATCCGAGAAATCTGCGCGGACCTTCAAGTTTTTGTGTTTATGTCATTGTTCGTTTCCCTCGTGCAGTCGGGGCTGATTGGAGAGGACACGCGAGGGGGCAGAAAGGCCCTTCCGAGGGCCACGCTGCCGCAGGAATGCAGGCGGCACGGGCCGCAAAACGCAGGGCACGAGGGTACCCTTGACTTGGCAGGGTCGACCTGCTGGTCAACCTCGACTGCTCGGGGTCGAACCCGTCTCGGCGGGCCCCCCTCGGAGTGCGCACGCACGTGGCACGGTTTTTCGACGCAGGCGTCACATGATGTACGTTCGTGGTGTGGGAGATCCGGAAGAAGCAAAGCTTCCCCGCGTCCTGCACTCAGAGGCCGTGCCCGGGACGGGCAAGGAACGACTCAGAGAGGAGCAGCCAATCTGGGCGGCGGGGTCGAGGTCTCAGAGGGGCAGCGGCACGCCGAAGATCGAGCTGTCGAAGGTCGGGGGACGGGGCAGCCAACATGGAGCCGGGGTCGATAGGGGTCGGAGGATCGCACCGCATCGCCAATGCATCGGCGACGGCGGGATATGAGAAATGGAAAACTCTGGCTCCAGATCGCGCTGCACCGCCTCTGCGCAAGCGATGCAGCGGGACTCTCCGCTCCCAGTTCCTCTGGACCAGGTTGGGCGGCCCGGAGGTGAGGAGAGGGTATGGGGCACCGCAGCTGGTCCTCTAGGAATGACGCTTCGCCTGCCGTCTCGCGACACGTCTGTGAGAAACTGGCTGGTCGTTCCGTGGAACTGGCATGGTACAATCCATGCTCCAAAGGAGAGTGTCTATTCATGCTGTTCATTCGTTGTCTTGATACTACTGCGGCTGCCCGAACTCCCTCTCCGAGTCTTTCTCTACTATCGTCGCCCTGCTCTTCTCCCTTCACGCACGGGACTCGGCAGCTTCGTTAAAGTGGCATCGCCTGCTGCTGCACCTCCAACGCCTTCTTCAATTCCTGCAACTCGAAGCGCATGTTCGTCAAATTCTTATGAGCATCCTCTGCGCAACGTCTAATTACGCGTATAGCAACATCGCCAAAAAAAACAGTGCGCGTTCCCACTTACAACACCAACAGCATCGGCCGTCCAATAGTTCTTGGCTTCTGCCAAGCCGCTGAATAAACAACCGATTGATGAAGCGATCTGACTAGGCGTTCATCCCTTATCCATAGACTGTTCCACACTCGCTGATCGTCCGCACTACCTGGTAGTACTGACATGTAGGGTAACAGAGGTGGCCTCGAGTGGTCTCGGAGCGGAAAAGATGGCCGGAGCATACGCAATCTGGACACACACAGCCTATCGGCTATCCGATTCATATCACCCACCAGCATCTAGCCAGGCGCCGCTGGTTCTTCTGAAGACTAAAATCAGATACCGCTCGATGCACTTCCGAAGCAACCACACGCACCTCATGACAACAACACGTCTGGCAAACAAGCCTACACCATCGCAAAAGCACACTGTTTCCGTGTCGTAGCTGCAGCGAGAGTACCGGCTCACGCACACGCTAAGCGCGTCGCTACTCAACACAGAGGGGGGAAAAAAAGACGAGTGCCCCGTGCGAAAAGCCGGCGCATCAGAGGCGCGATGGCAAGACAACGCTCGCGCTACCCACATGAGGGCGATGAGATTCGCAAGAGCGTCCCCTAGCACACCGTGAACCTCTGGATAACACGAGCAGCTGCGGCAGGTTCACGTCGCGATGGTGAGCGTTTTCTTATTCGGCGTTTCGACTTCGGGCGGCAGAGGGGGGAGGGGGGGTCTGGCTCTGAACGGACCTCTGCTGAATGCGAATGCTTGCAGCAGTGCGTCCGATGGGGGAGACTCCGCCTGCCTGAAACAAGCGCCAAAATCAGCCAAGATCTACTCCATGGTGGGGGAAGGGGGCGTGCGAGGGCCCGCGCCTATTGGCAAAACAATTATCCTGGCAAAGGACCCAACCATATGCAATTGTGAGTACCGCAATTGTGAATATCTTCTTCGGTGGCGCTCCCTATGGGGCCACGTAACGTGTGAGGGGTGTGCCGAAATGGGTGTGCGGGACGCATGCGGGCACACCCACTGGGGCCTTCGGTGGAGCTCCCTATGGGGACACGAAACGTGTGAGGAGTGTGCCGAAATGGGTGTGCGTGATACATGCGGGCACACCCGCTGGGACCTTCGGCGGAGCTCCCTACGGGGCCACGAAACGTGTGAGGGGTGTGCCGAAATGGGTGTGCGGGACGCATGCGGGCACACCCACTGGGGCCTTCGGTGGAGCTCCCTAAGGGACCACGAAACGTGTGAGGGGTCACGAAACGCGTGAGGGGTGTGCCGAGATGGGTGTGCGGGACGCATGCGGGCACACCCACTGGGGCCTTCGGCGGAGCTCCCTATGGGGCCACGAAGCGTGTGAAGGGTATGCCGAAATGAGCGTGCGGGACGCATGCGGGCGGCAGCAGTGGGGCCTTCGGTGGAGCCCCCTACGGGGCCACGAAACGTGTGAGGGGTGTGCCGAAATGGGTGTGCGGGACGCATGCGGGCACACCCACTGGGGCCTTCGGCGGAGCTCCCTATGGGACCACGAAACGTGTGAGGGGTCACGAAACGCGTGAGGGGTGTGCCGAAATGGGTGTGCGGGACGCATGCGGGCACACCCACTGGGGCCTTCGGTGGAGCACCCTATGGGGCCACGACACGTGTGAAGGGTATGCTGAAATGGGCGTGCGGGACGCATGCGGGCACACCCACTGTGACCTTCGGCGGGGGGCTCCCTATGGGGCCACGAAACGTGTGAGGGGTGTGCCGAAATGGGTGTGCGTGACGCATGCGGGCGGCAGCACTGGGGCCTTCGGTGGGGCTCCCTATGGGGCCACGAAACGTGTGATGGCTGTGCCGAAATCGATGTGCGGGACTCATGCGGGCACACCCACCGGGACCTTCGGCGGAGCTCCCTATGGGGCCACGAAACGTGTGAGGGGTGTGCCGAATTGGGTGTGCGTGACGCATGCGGGCGGCAGCACTGGGGCCTTCGGCGGAGCTCCCTATGGGGCCACGAAACGTGTGAGGGGTGTGCCGAATTGGGTGTGCGTGACGCATGCGGGCGGCAGCACTGGGGCCTTCGGTGGAGCTCCCTATGGGGCCACGAACGTGTGAGGGGTGTGCCGAATTGGGTGTGCGTGACGCATGCGGGCGGCAGCACTGGGGCCTTCGGGGGCTCCCTATGGGGCCACGAAACGTGTGAGGGGTGTGCCGAATTGGGTGTGCGTGACGCATGCGGGCGGCAGCACTGGGGCCTTCGGCGGAGCTCCCTATGGGGCCACGAAACGTGTGAGGGGTGTGCCGAATTGGGTGTGCGTGACGCATGCGGGCGGCAGCACTGGGGCCTTCGGCGGAGCTCCCTATGGGGCCACGAAACGTGTGAGGGGTGTGCCGAATTGGGTGTGCGTGACGCATGCGGGCGGCAGCACTGGGGCCTTCGGCGGAGCTCCCTATGGGGCCACGAAACGTGTGAGGGGTGTGCCGAATTGGGTGTGCGTGACGCATGCGGGCGGCAGCACTGGGGCCTTCGGTAGAGTTCCCTATGGGGCCACGAAACGTGTGAGGGGTGTGCCGAAATGGGTGTGCGGGACGCATGCCGGCGGCAGCACTGGGGCCTTCGGCGGAGCTCCCTATGGGGCCACGAAACGTGTGAGGGGTGTGCCGAAACGGAGGAGGGAGGAGGGAGGAGGGGGAGGAGGAGCGGGAGCGGGAGCGGGAGCGGGCGCTGTCTCTTCAAAACGAGGACCCAACACCACAGGATGGTTGGGAATGAACACGAAAACGATCACATGACGTCGGCGTTGGTGCCTGGCGCCGCGTACATCGCTCAGACTTGAAGGATCGCGGCTCTCCAATTTCGCAGGCCGTTTTACGTCGGCCGATTCCGGGCCACCAGCGGCGTTACAACCTTCAGAGCCCGCGCCAGGGCCACCTCCATGTCGACGCGGCGCGAACCTGCCACAGGTCAGCAACTGGAAAATGCATGCGGGACATCTGCAGGAAGATCACAAAGTGTCCAGGGCATTCGGCAACGGCGCCTCCGACGCCTTGCCCGCCAGCCGTGCCACCATCCCCTACCCGAACCCCGACTCCGTGCGGAACTGAACAACTCACTGAACCCTCCCTGCCCAGACATTATCCGATGGCTTGACCTTTCCCAAGTAGCGGGCCCTGGGAATCGGGACCTCCTCCAAGAGGCCAGCACCTCGTCCCGGATCGCTGCCCTGTAACTCTGGGCTTAGGTCGGGCATATCCTCCTACATGTGAGTTCTGGACGAAAATGAAAAATTGCCAACAAATGCTCAAACATATTTTTTTGTCGACGACCCTCGAATATTCCTCCTGTAGAAGGGCATGACCGACTGGACTCTGGGCCCCTTCGCCCAGGTTGACCCAAAAAAGGGGTCCAGCGACAGGGGGGCGGTGCAATAGATTTGGTGCCATAGATTTGTGGGATTGCAATACATATGGGGCGTGTGCAGTACATTCTGGGGCGCAAATGTGTTGCTGGATTTTCGCGTGCAATACCTTCGCCGCAACGCAATGCAATAAAATTATCCGGCGCAATACATTTGCACATACAGCAACACAATGCAATACAACACCATACAGTCCAATACAACTCAATACAATACCTTTATACAATACATTGCAATACCATGCGATGCAATACAATACAACTGCCCCAAATCTGTTTCACCACCCCCTTTCCGCCAGACCCCCTTTTGGGGTCGACCAGATCCGCAAGAACGGCGACCCGGCGCCTCCCCCGCGGGTCTCCGGCAGGGCTGAGGGGGGCACGACGTCGCCCCCGCAGGGGGTGCCCAATGCGCGGTGCGAGCGCGGCCCAGGCCACCCCGTGGGAGGCAACCGGCCGCCAGGGCTAGCCCTGCCCCGCCGAAGCCGCCGGGGGCCGCCGACGACGACCACGAGCACGACGACGACAACCACGACGACGACGACGACGACGACGACGACGACGACGACGACGACGACGACGACCAGGTGCTCCCGTCGACGGTCTCTGGCGGACGACGACGACGACGACGACGAAAAACAGAAAGACAACAAATACGACAAAGACAACGACACAGACGATGACGACGACGACGACGACCAAGTTCTCCCGTCGCCGTCGAGGGTCTCCGACGGGGCTGGTGGCACGACCTCCCTGGCCTCCAACTGCGAGCTCGGCCCACGCCAGCCTGGGTGCACCGGCCCCCGAAGGCGAGCGTGGCTCGCCCGAGGCTGCCCGGTGCCACACGCCTCCCTCGCGAACAGGCCGCACAGGGCCGAGCCCGGCGCGCGGCCGCCGCGCCGACGTCGTTCCCCGAGGCTCAGGAGCAGCACCCGCCCTGGCTCGCCGCCTCGACCTCGGGCTTGCCTCTCGGGCGACGCCGCCGACGGCAGCAACAAGTGACGAGCGACAGCGACGACGACGGGCGACGGGCGACGGGCGACGGGCGACGGGCAACAAGCGATGTTCATTGGCGACGACGACAACGACGACGACGAAGACAAAAACGACGACGAAGACAAAGACGAAGACGATGATGACAGACCACGACGACGACTGATCACGACGACGTCGTCGTCAATCCTCGCTCGTCGTCGCTGTTCGTCGTTCGCGGTGCGTCGTTCGTCGTTCGTCGTCATCGCTTTCGTCGCTCGTCGCCGTTGGTCGCTTGCCGTCGTTGGTAGTCGCTCGAAGTCGTCGTGGCTCGTCGCGCTGGCCTCGGGGCGTGCCCCCGGGAGGCGCGCCGCGGGGGGGGGAGTCGCGGGCGGCCTCCTCAGCCGTGAGCGCCCTGTGCTGGCGTCGCAGCGCTGCTGAATCGTTCGAGGCGACATCGAGGCACCTTTGAATTGGTGGTGTTGGATTCCCGCCAATCGGCCAAATTGTCGTTGGGTGCGCAGATTCCGCTACCGCGGGAACCCGATACGGCCAGACCTAAGACAGAAGAACATCCTTCACAACATGAGACCCTCCACCGGCCAAGAAACCCCAAACCATACGATCACCGAGGGTACAGTCCACCGGGACGTACAAGAACAAGAATATCCAACAAATACGAACCAACCTGGATCTTACACCTCGGTCCGACCGTAAATCGTTCAAGGCTCCGCCGCCCCGCCCAGCGCCATCGAGGCGCGCACTCGCAGCGCCCGAGGTCTGGATCCTCTTACGCCTCCTCGCCCCGCAGTGCTGTCTCCCTGCGCAGGGGGTGGGGGTGCCTGCAGCCACAACGCTACGGAGGCCGTGTCCGACTGCACACCGGCCCCAGGACATTCCTGCGATCTCCCCTGTCCTGTACATGCTTTGCGTCGCGACGCGGCAAAGGCAGTCGGCACGCGCGCTCAGGCGGTCCGGGCAACGGAGAGCGCCATTTGACCGGCGGCAGGAGGAAAAGACAGGCGGAAGCGGCCGCGGGGTGGGAAGAGGGGAGAGCGCTCACATGGCGGGCGACCCATGTCCTATACAGTCAACACGTATCATCAGGACGCACGAAAAGGATGCAAGGGCCTCGGAAGGCCGTGTCGACACTCTGCACGCGGGGCGCGGCCAGCAAAAACGGCCAGGGATGGGCCGAAGGAGACAGATGTAAGGGTAACCTTGAAGTCGCTCATCCTTACTATGCGGGTTGACTGTAGCACGTTATCGGTGCTGAAATTAACACCGACTCCAAGCCCCCACACAAGACGTCGTGGATTTCACAACGTCGACCTGCCAAGATCTCGGCCCCTTCCCCGGGACATACGTTCCTCCCGAATCGTGAAGGACCTGGTGAGGGCCCCCCACGTCATGAAACTACCAAGACGCCTGCTGTGATTTCGGGCCTGGCCCCAAGTTGCTTTTCAGTGAACGGCTGACTGATTAACTGGCCAGCTGTCTGACCCGCTGACGACTGACTTTGGCTGGTCGCGACCCTTTGCACACCGTTCTACGTTCGGCCGCCGAGGGCGCAACCTATGGCGCAATCAACAACAAGCCATTGTTTGTTTCGGCCGCCGAGTGCGTAGCCTATTCCCCCCAACGAAAATTAAAGACCCCGATGATGAAAATTGCCGATTTCCCAACTGATGGCCAGGGGACTCCACCATGCTAGAACAAGCCGCAGAGGAGAAACACAGCATGTGAGACGGGAAACGGATCGAGTGGGCAGCGTCAGCGTGGTGGCCAAAACCGACCAGTCAGGACGAAGGAGAAGGAGAAGGAAGGGGAGCAGAGGAGGAGCACAGCGCGGCGCCGTGGTGCACGAGTTTATGCGACACGTGTGCTTCCCCGTGGTCGGTCCGCCGAGTGCGCAACCCACGACGCAACCAAACGAAGAACCACTTGATGTGCGGCCGCTGATTGCTTAACCTGTTTCGCTACCAGTCGGGCCGTGTGGCTTCTGGCCGACGGCGCAACCTCTGGCGCCACCAACGCAAGGCCGTTTCATGTTCGGCAGCCGACGGTGCAACCTTTCGCGAAACCAATCGCAAGGCCGTGTGATCTCAAGCAGCCGACGGCGCAATCTGCGGCGCAAACCAATACCAGACTGTTCCATGCTCGCAGGGCGGTATAGGTTCGACCGCCAGGGGGCGCGGCGCATGGTGCAACCACTGGTAGGCCGTTTCAAGACTCGGCTCCAGAGGGCGCACCCTACGGCGCAACCAGTGGAGCACAAATGGTGCAACCCATGGCGCAACTTGTGGCGCAAATCCTGGATGGCGCAACCAATGGCGCGACCCATGAAGCAACCGATGGCGAAACCAATGCATAGCGAACACGTGAATGACGAAACCTACGGCGAAACCCGTGGCGCACCCTATGGCGCAATCTATGGCGTAACGTACACTACAGTGCAACCCATAGATGTCGCATGCTCTTCTGCAACCTCTGGCTGAGAGCACTTGGCCCCCACATGTTCTGGGGAACTGCGCCTGCCACATGCTCACCGTTTGGACCCAAGTGTAGCGAGCTACCTCGTAACCTTCTCAACAACACGAGGGGGTTTGGGGAGGCCTGCATCGGTATCCTCTTCCCCGCGCCGCCGCCGCCGCCGTCGCCGCCACCGCCGTCGTCGTCGTCGTCGTCGTCGGCGGCGGCGGCGGCGGCGGCGGCGTCGTCGTCATGGTCGTCGTCGTCGTCGTCGTCGTCGTCGTCGTCGTCGTCGTCGTCGTCGTCGTCGTCGTCGTCGTCGTCGCCGTCGCGGCCTCCGCCCTCCCGAGGGGCGGCAAGGAGAGGAGGAGGAGGAGGAGGAGGACGAGGAGGAGGGGGGGAAGAGGAGGAGGAGGAAGAGGAGGAGGAGAAGGAAGAGGAAGAGGAGGAGGAGCAGGAGGAGCAGGAGGAGGACGAGGAGGGCGCAGTGGGCCTGGCCTCCCAGCGCGCGAGCGCCGGCCGCCCCGCCGCCTCCACCGCCGCGGCGCGGCCCGCGGGGAGGGCGGGCGGCGGCGGCGGCGGCCACCGCGGGGGCGGAGGGGCCGAGGGGCAAAGGCATTGACATAGGCGCTGGCGTCTGAGCGTGCGCAGGGGGGCACTCTGGAGAATCCCGCCGCCGTGCCTGGATTTGCCTTGCCAGAGGAGGAGGAGGAGGAGGAGGAGGAGGAGGAGGAGGAGCAGGAGGAGGAGGAGGGGGAGGAGGGGGAGGGGGAGGAGGAGGAGGAGGCGGAGGAGGAGGAGAAGGAGAAGGAGGAACCTCCACCCTGGACATCCTTGACCCTGGTATGGTTCAAGCGCCCTCCTGATGGAAGGCTGGCGGGCAGACGCGCCGTCCTGGGACCCAGGAGGGCCCTGGACAGGAACGGTGGGGTGGCGAGGTCTGCGAGCCTTCTGCGCAGAAGACGTGATGAGTGCTGACGTCCAAACTGATGGGACGGGAACTCCACGAGGCAACATCTGACCAAGGAGGAAGATCGGGTTTGGTTGGAGGCTAGGGCTGAGACTGGCCCCCAAGAAAGCGGCCGAAGCTTTTCTCATAATGTGGAAGCCACTAGTGACCCCGTGGCCTCGTGAGGGTTGCTCTGGAGGTCATTTGGGCCTCCCTGGTATAGCTGGGGCCACCTCGAGCATCTGGTAACCTCGGATGATGGGAGTGGTACTCCGCGACGCAACAGTCGACCAAAGAAGAAAAGATGGGGAGGGGGAGAAACGGAAAATAGTGTAGAACTGCACACAGGAATCAGCCAAAAGCGCGTCACGGAATCGGCGCGCGCCCCAGATGCTGCACTGACAGGACTCAAGAGGCCAAGGGCACCATCAGCGCCACCGCCACCCGCTGAGATCCAATCCAACTGGAGCCCACCGCAGGGGTATCCTGGAGAGGCTGGTCTAGAAGAATTGCTTATGATAGAGACCTACTCAATGGGGTCGGAATAGATGGAGGCGCCTCGGCGATACATCGGCGATGTGGCGCGATCCTCCGAGCCCATCTGCTCGGACCCCATCTCGGAGGCCTGGATGCCTACATAGGATGGGCCGAAGAGGCACGGATGCAAAGGGGTGTGCCAAACTGTGCAGAACAAAGGCCTCCCACGCCGCCCCGCCCGACAGCCCGGTCTGCCCCCCCTCCCCGAAAGCCAGTCGGAAGCCACGATCCACACGCTCCGGTCCACCCGCGCCCGGAACGGGGCAGCCCATGCCTGGCAGACCTGGGCAACAACGTGCCCATCCTCATCGGTGGAGGCCCCCCCTCCCAGAGCAAGGAAGAGCAGCACAAACATAATCGTTTGGCGCTCCGCGAGGATGCCTTGGTTCTGCGCCGGACCCCCTCCCTGGCGCGCTCCGCGGACCCAAGAAATCCGCACGGAGCGCCAAGAGGTTATGTTTTTGGCGCTTTTTCTTCAAAATATGCCCAGTTTCATCTGAAGGCCCCCCCTCCACTCTCCCGCTCTGAAGAGCTGCACTTAGACCGCAGCCTTACCCGCGAATGCCGACTCTGAATTTGGTCGGAGGGGGTGTGTGCATGAATTGCTTCCCTCTACTGTGCCTCCACGCGATCCACACACCCAGCCACTTCTTGAACAACTTGGAATACAGTAGGCCCGTATCATAAGGATGCGCGATGAGGATGCGAGGGCATTGGGCGCCCATTTCGAAGCTTCTCGAGCGGGGCGCGGCCAACGAGTGGCCATGGATTGAGCGTGGAGGGAAGGATGCAAGGGTACCCTTGGGAAGGTTGCCCACCCGAGGCGTGGACTCATCCATTGTCCACCGCCTGGGAACCGCCGTCCTGGTGCCCCAGCGGGCAGCGGATATGCCCATATTTCGCCCCCCGGGGACCCGACTTCGTCCATACCCACCGCCTGTGGAGGTCCGCGCAGATCGATCCCACAGGCGGCGGTTCTGATTAGACCCCCGCCTCGGACACCATGCGGGTTGACCGTAGCACTTCGAGGCCGGCCTGGCCCAGGCCGACCTCGGCCGTCTGGGCCTCGAGCACCCGCGCCTCCGCCCCCGCCGCCGCCGCCGCGCCGGCGCGGCGAGAGGGCCTGCCGTGGGCAGCGTGGCCCCGTGTCGGCACCACCCCACGGAGCTCTTAGTGGCTCGCAGTCCGCGAATCCGTGGGCGCCGCCTCCCGGCCCAGGGAGGCGCCAAGAGAAGCAGCTGCGTGAGCCGACTCTCCGCCCGGCCCTTTGCGACAGCAGGGGCCCTTCAACAAGAAACCTTCCACAAGAAACCCAACCCCGAGACCCAAGGACGTCCATTGATTTTTGATGTGGGAACGTCACGCTGTCCATCGCAAAGCCATTGAAACCCAGGAAACCCAGGGCACCCTGGAGGCAAGTAGGGTGTTTCTTGGCATGGGCCCCCACTGTGTCCTGCCATGTCGCCCCCCCCCCCCCCGGATCTCAGGTCGGCGGCGAGCGAGGGGGGAAGTGAGAGGGATGAGGCCTTCTCAGAAGGCGGCGGGGCTTCTCAGAGGCCCCCACGCCCCCTGAGACCAGAAGAAGCAGTCGGGCCCCCGTCGAAATCAAGAACGCAGACTATTCAAGGTGGTCTACGGCGCGAAACGCAGCCCGCGGGGTCAGGTTTCTAGGTCTGCAGTCGCCAGTTTGGGCACGAACGCTGGAATGTGGAGGTCCTGGGGCGCCGCCACGTCGCGGAGAAAACGTGCGTTTGACTTCGAGGGGCATGTAGCAGGCAGTCGATCTTCCAGTGGAGCGGCGCTTCTCTCCCGACTGGTCCTGACGCCGCAAGAACACAAGAGCGCAGACCCAGCATACCGTACAACGATGCTATGGACGAGTGAACCAACGCATGGCACCACGTGCTGTGGAAAGGACGCAGAGCAAACATCGAACAGCTAACTGCAACAAGCGCACATAATACGCCAATGCAACAGGAAACACTCGAACGCACACTGCTACCGCGGTACCTTGAACTAATACGAGAGATCCATTCGTGCTAGAACACGAATGAAAGTCGCATAGCAGTGAGTTTGGAACCGATTGCCTGTTCCAGCGTCACTAGATCACGATGGGAAATTGCCATATCAAAACAAGCGTTCTTGCATCGATGGGATATAAAGCCACGCGGGGACAAGAAACTGAGGAAACTTGTTGGAACGCATCGAAAAGAAATGATATAACATAGGTGTCAGGCAGCAATGCTCGGCTCCTTCGGTCTGTTGAGCAGATCCTTGCCAATCTGGGTGAAGAGCTCCTGGCCAAACCCACTATTTACACCATGTGGTAGTTTGCACGCGGACATCATGCTAACGTGCGTCCTAATGTCATGTGGAATGTGAAGACACGCAGCCCCAGAGTTAGGTTGCAAAACTACCGATAAACACATTGCTTATCAGATCGTTGTTCCACATATGGCCGCAGTGCGCCTATCCTGCGCAACGATGCGTCACGA
This sequence comes from Prorocentrum cordatum, assembly GCA_963575745.1. Lineage (NCBI taxonomy): Eukaryota > Dinophyceae > Prorocentrales > Prorocentraceae > Prorocentrum > Prorocentrum cordatum. The sequence continues at coordinate 8,706 of CAUYUJ010018672.1, read as the reverse complement.
GCATGTATCAGAACGCATGTGCAGTCTCATCGCGCCCATCCCCATCCTGGACATTCTCGTTTGTCTTTGCGGATGTCTCCATATACAGGATGCCCTCGCTTGCGGCGTATTCCTGCCATAAGCGCCAGGTATAGACGTGCAAATCAAGGGAGACATAGTAACGATGATGCTCCCGTACTTCTTACATCAATGGTGTACCATACGTCGCTGCTCCCCCGCAACTCGAGACTTCCACCGCCGAGGCGGCTTCTACTGGCGATTATACTGCTGCTACCCAACCACACTCAGTGCTGAACAGGCCTGCCGCTGCTACACTCCAAAAGCAAGCCGACGGCCTCCGCAGCCTTCGTGGACACCGTTCTGGAGGCCCTCAGGTCGCACTTGTTTCCCACCAGCGCTATCAGGGCATCCGTGCTGGCTCTGGTCTCCTTGACCCAATTCCTCGCCGGCACAGACACGAATCGCCCGTCGTGGCATGGCGCCGATGAGCGGCACTCGCAACATCAAACTGACATGGCACGAGTGTGCTGACCACGCCCACAGCGCGCCGTGCTGGCCCCCGGCAACGAGGCCCCGAATCGGGCAAGCACCCAGCAGGACTGCTGCTTCCACGCGTGGATCTCGACGCCACCTGAGCGACCCAAAGAAACGGGTCTGACACGAGATGGCACAGCGACGTCACGCCGCGGCCCACGCGGGCCGCCAGCGCGGCAAGATGCACTGAAACCGAGGGCGCTGACGCGCGACCTTACGCCAGCAGTTTACGCGCGAATGCTGGCGAAGACGACCCCCTGTTCTTTCGTCGCTCACCTTCCTTCGCGCTCCGCGCCGCGCGCTGCGCTCTGCGCGGCGCGCGCTCTTCGTCTTCGCGCTCTCCCGCACCCCCCCAGACCGCGAGGCGCGAGGCGCGGCGGCCTTCGGCGGGTGGTCCGTGCCGCTCCCCAAGGCGGCGACGCGGGCCAGGTGCTCGAAGGTGCCCCGCAGTGCACCCCCCGTTCCTGACCCAAAGGATGCCGGCATGGGGGGGGGACCTCAGGGAAACAGGCCTCGGCCAGGTTCTCGATCCTCGATCGGAATGCGATGCCCGCGGTGCTCTCCGCGACGGCGTCCCAGATCATGGGTTGGCGGCGAGCCCGGGGGGGGGAATTCAGAAGGGGCGGGCCTTCTCAGAAGGCTCGGAAGTCCTCCGGCCTTCTGAGAAATTCTCTAAGCCTTCGTGAAGACACGAACAACTTCTCAGAAGGCGCGAGGGCTTCCGAGAAGTCCCGCCGCCTTCTGAGAAGGCCCTCTCCTGCTCACTTCCCCCCTCGCTCGCCGCCGAATGGAAGCTGCCCGTGCGTGTAAGCCCCCTCTGCGCTGCTCACGGACACCGCCGCACCGCGCTCCCACCGCAGGCTGCCGCTCCCTTCCTCGGCTGCCTCGTGGTACTCCTGCCGCCCCGGCCTCCTTCCGGCTGGCCTGCTGCTGCTGCTCGTCCTGCTCTCCCTTCCCCCCGCCACCCCTCCCTCTCATCCCTTCCTCTGCTGCTGCTCGAAATCCTCCTCGATCCTCCTCCGCCTCCTCCTCCGCCCTCGTCCCCCTCCACGAAGCTCGAAGCTGCGGAGAAGTTCACGACGTTGCGCTGGTGTCCTCCTCCTCCTCCTCCTCCTCCTCCTCCTCCGCCTCCTCCTCCTCATCCTCCTCATCATCATCAGCAGCATCAGCGCCATCGTCATCATCATCATCATCATCATCATCATCATCATCATCATCATCATCATCATCATCATCATCATCATCATCATCATCATCATCATCATCATCAGCATCATCATCATCAGCATCATCAGCAGCAGCAGCATCAGCACCAGCAGCATCATCATCATCATCATCATCATCATCATCATCATCATCAGCATCATCATCATCACCATCATCGTCATCATCATCGTCATCATCATCCTCATCATCATCAACGTCATCATCATCATCATCATCATCATCATCATCATCATCATCATCATCATCATCATCATCATCATCGTCATAATCATCATCAGCATCATCATCATCAGCAGCATCATCATCATCACCATCAGCATCATCATCATCATCGTCATCATCATCCTCATCATCACATCAACGTCATCATCATCATCATCATCATCATCATCATCATCATCATCATCATCATCATCATCATTTTCATCATCATCATTTCATCATCATCATCATCAACATCAGCATCATCAGCATCAGCATCAGCATCATCATCATCAGCATCATCATCATCATCAGCATCCGCATCATCATCATCAGCATGATCAGCATCATCATCATAATCATCATCATCGTCATCAGCATTAGCAGAGAAATCAGCATCATCATCATCATCAACATCATCAGCATCATAATCCTCATCATCATCAGCAGTATAAGCATCAGCATCAGCAGCATCATCAGCATCATCATCATCATCATCAGCATCATCATCAGCATCATCATCAGCATCATCATCATTAACATCAGCAGCAGCATCCTCATCAGCATCATCAGCATCAGCAGCATCAGCACTAGCAGCATAATCAGCATCGTCATCATCATCATCATCACCACCATCATCATCATCATCAGCAGCATCATCATCATCAGCATCCCCCGTATCATCATCATCATCATCATCATCATCATCATCATCATCATCATCGTCAGCATCATCATATTCATCATCATCATCATCATCATCATCATCATCATCATCAGTATCATCATCATCAGCATCATACGCATCATCATCAGCAGCAGCAGCATCATCAGCAGCATCAGCATCATCAGCATCATCAGCAGCATAAGCATCAGCATCAGCAGCGTCATATCACCATCAACCGCCATCATAAGCATCAGCAGCAGCAAGAGCATCAGCATCATCATCATCATCACCATCATCAGCATCATCAGCATCATCAGCATCGTCATAATCATCATCAGCATCATCATCATCAGCAGCATCATCCGCATCATCAGTATTATCACAATCATAGTGTACATAATCATCGTCATCCTCAGCATGATCATCAGCATCATCATGATCACATCAGCATCAGCATCATCAACATCATCATCACCATCATCAATATCATCAACAACATCATCAGTAGCATGATCATCAGCATCATCAGTATGATCAGCATCATCATCATCATCGTCATCAGCACTAGCAGCATAATCAGCATCAGCAGCATCATCGTCATCATCATCACCATCATCATCATCAGCAGCATCATCAGCATCATCATCCTGGTCCTTCACCTCCTCCTCCTCCTCAACCTGATCATCCTTCCCTCCTTTCTCTTCCCTATCCCCCTCCTCCTCCTCCTCCTCCTCCTCCTCATCATCATCCTCGTCTTCAACCTCAAACTCCTGTAGGTTGCATCATTCCTCCTTCCGAAACGCCCTTTCCTCCTCGTATCCCCTCATCTTCTTCCTCCTCCTCCTCCTCGTCCTCCTTCTCCTCCCTCGTCCTTTTTTAACTGGCCAGACCTTACGCTTACGTGTGTTGCGTTCTACCTCCCTCCTTCTCCTCCTCCCCCTTATCCTCCCTCGCTACTTCCGCCCCTTCCCTCCTCGTTCCTTCCAACTCCTCCTCGCCCGCCCCTCCCCGCATTTCCATTCCTCCTCCTCCTCGTCCTCCTCCTCCTCCTCCTCCTCCTCCTCCTTCGTCTTCCTCATCCTTCCCTCACCCGTGCCTCCATATTCCTGATAGCAGACCTTCCCGGGCTCAGGGCCCACGCGCCCTCCGCGAAGATAGAATGGGGCCCAGGGCCCTACGCCGCCCGCCAGATGGGTTGGGAGAGCACGACAACGACGACGACAACGACGACGACGACGACGACGAGAATGACGACATCGACGACGACGACGACGACGACGTCGACGACGACGATGACTTACCACAGCGACAACGACGACGACGACGACGACGGTCACGACAACGACGACGACGACGACGACAATGACGACCACGACCACAACGACGACAATGACGACGACGACGACGACGACGCGTCCGACGACACGTCCTACTATAGCTTGCTGGAAGAGAAGAAGCAGGCACGGGAAGACGACGACGTCGACGACGAAAGACGACGATGACGACGACGACGCGATGCCGACGACGACGACGATGCCGACGATGCCGACTACGACGACGACAACGACGACAATACCGATGCCGACAATGCCGATGCCGACATGACGACGATGCCGATGCCGAGGCCCACAGGGGGAGGGTGGGAGGGCTGGGTGGGGGGCAATCCATCGGGCCAGGGAGGGGAGGGGAAACCCATTGGCCTTTCGGGGGGGGGAGGGGGGGGGGGTCGGCGGCGACCCTGGGCCACAGATGGCCTCTCCTCGCCGCATCACCACACGGGTCAACATGGCGCTGCAGGCGGTTGGCCTGAGAACAACAGCTGCTCCTATGGAGGGAGGGCGGTTTTCAAAATACGGTTATCGCCTAAAGCACATGCTGTGGCAACATGGCCTTCCTTACATGCTGTGGCCACATGGCTCACAATATGCAGATACGCGGCTGGATTGCGGGTTGTGATGCCAAACGCTTGCTCCTCCTCCTCCTCCTCCTCCTCCTCCTCCTCCTCCTCCTCCTCCTCCCCCACCTCCTCCTCCGCCCCATGCTCCTGTTCCTCCCCATCCCTCCTCCATCCTCTGCTCCTTCGGAAAATCATGCTGCTACATGGTTGCACAGATCATGGCAAACGCCTGGGGGTCGTTTCGATATGGGCTTGTGGGGATACATGAAGCGTTTACGATCCATCATTGGGGCCCTAGGTCTTTCACTATCACTACATGCGCGTCAAAAATTGACGCACGCCCCATCTCCCCACGGCTTGCCTGGGCACTGCTTCTGGATGGGCTGACGGGGATATACTGGCGGCGTTAACAAGCCGCTGGCGCTCCAGATCGCGCCCGCGCTGTTGCGCCTTCGCCTCCGATCCCTTCTTTTTCTAGATCGCTCTGCTCTTGCTGCCTTCGTCATCAAAGACGACGGAGGGCCCCGATCGCACGGACGCCAGCCTAGGGGCGGGCCCTGTTTCGAGAGCGCCGCCAGAACGCTGCACGCAGAAGGCGACGACGGGTGCGCCGCGACGCTCATGCCGGCACTGGTGGGCGGCAACTGCGAAGCGACGTTTCGGAGAGGGGCTCCTCTGTCCCCCCTCGGGCAAAAGAAGGCTGGGCTCTCAAGCCTGGAGCCCCTCGCCGGGCGAGGCGCGCGACAGAGGGCACACGGTCTGGAGCAGCGCCGTGCCCAGGAAGGCGCACGGCCTGCGCCTGCCGCGGCGAGACTCCACGAGCGACGCCCCCCCGCACCATACGTTCTGGGGCCACTGCGAGCAGAGGTTCTGAGAACTATGCTCGGGGTCGTCGTAGCAGACGTTGTTCTCGGCCAGGCACGCGGAGCAGGGCCCGGCGAAGTCCCAGGCCTCGCCGTGGTGGCTCACGGCCGCCTCGCAGACACTGGGCTGCCCGCCGGACGCGGTGGGGGAGGTCGTGGGCGCCTCCGTGGGCGCTGGCGTCGGCGCCGCCAGCGTGGGCGACGGGGTCGCGGGCGCCTCCGTGGGCGCCGGCGTCGGCGTCGGCGCCGCCGGCGTCGGCGACGGGGTCGCGGGCGCCTCCGTAGGCGCCGGCGTCGGCGTCGGCGCCGCCGGCGTGGGCGACGGGGTCGCGGGCGCCTCCGTGGGCGCCGGCGTGGGCGCCGGCGTGGGCGCCGGCGCCGCCGGCGTGGGCGACGGAGTGGGCGCTGGTGCGGGCGTGGGGCCCCTGGTGGCTCCGCCCCCCACCACCTGGACGTCCGCGCAGTTTTTGAACTGCTCGCCGCAGAGCACGGGGGCGCCCTGCTCCGCTGGGCACTCGCCCTGGTAGGAGCACACGCCATCGCACCACGCGCTCGCGTCCCACCCCTGCCGCTCCATCTCCTTTCGAAAACAACTACTGGGAGGTCTGCGTCGGAAAGAATGAGGAGGATGAAGCCCCATTAATGGGGGGCTACTACGCCGGCTTAGGCCGCGGATTAAGCAGGATTCAGCGGGAATATGCCGGATTAAACCAGGTTTTGGAACAGGGCAAAGTCAGCATTTGACCTCCCAGGAATTGCATCCGAATCTCCTGAAAGTAGCACTTGTAGGCGTCCGGGTGCGGCGTGCAACTGTTCGCGCTCATCCACCACCACTGCAGCGTGCAGCTCTCACACGTAAGGTCGGCGGGGATCCAGTAGTGGAAGCGGTGCTGCGCTCGGTCGAGGTGGGACCCGCTATGGGGTGGGAGGTACCAATGTCCAGGATTAGCCTCGTCGTAGGGCTGACAATCGCCGCGTGGGTCGTCTCGCTGGCAGTCCGCGTGGACCTCCTCTGGCCTGGCCCGGCTCAGGACGTGCTCGTTCAGGCAATCCTCCTGCGCCTGGTAGCCACCGGCCTGGCTGTCCAGGCGATGGTCGCAGAGCCGGAAGACGAAGTGTCCCTTGTGGTGGGCGGTGACGGTGATCGCGAACTCGGCCAGCTCCCCCGCCCGCAGCTCGGTGACCGGGCCGACCGCGTCCAGGAAGTGGGCGTTCCCGCAGGTCGCCATCGGAAGGTCGGTGGACCCCAAGCACTGCGGGCAGTAGCCGTTGCCGACGTTGCCAGAGGCCCCGCCGCGCATCTCGGGCTTGGTGAGGAACGCGTGCCCGCTCGCAAGGGCGGGCAGCAGGCCCAGGGCCAGGACGATGGCGAAGCTGCCCATGGCGGGGAGGCTCGGGGCCGCCAGAGGGAACGCTCAAGATTCGGCCTTGCGTCGAGCGGCTCGTGCTCGACAAAAAAAAAAATAGCTGCGGCCATGCGCGCCGTGGCTTCCTCTCTAGCCTGTCGCCCCCGCGCCCTCCCCCTACTCCCCCTGCCTCCTGAGGCTCTGGCTTGCAGGGGCATTGCGCTCCTTCACGCTCGTCCTCACTCCTTCTCATCGCGACCTCGCATCACTTCTCAACACTCTTCATCCTCCTCCTCCTCCTCCTCCTCCTCCTCCTCGTCATCATCAGCAGCAGCATCAGCATCAGCACCAGTTGCATAATATTAAGAATGATAAGAAAATATAATATATACATAAATATAATGAGACTAGCAAACATAAGCATGCATAGATATACTGCGAACACTACTACTAATAATAATGATAATAATAATGATAATAATAACAATACTATTAACAATAATAAGAGTAATAAAATCACTAGCACTACTAATAACAACAGCAATCATCAGCAGTACCATCAGAATCAGCATCCTCATCAGCATCATCACGATCATCATCGGCATTAGCAACAGCATCAGCATCAGCATCAGCATCAGCATCGTCATCATCAGCATCATCCTAATGAGCAGCATCCGCATCATCATCAGCAGCAGCAGCATCGTCATCAGCATTATCCTAATCAGCATCGCCATCACCACCACCACCATTAGCGTCATCAGCATCATCATTAGCATCATCATCAGTAACAGCATCATCCTCAGCATCCCCACCACCACCATCACCATGATCATCAGCATCAGCATCAGCATCATCGTCATCAGCACCATCATCATCATCAGCATCAGCAGCAGCATCATCATCGGCATCATCATCGGCATCATCATCATCATCATCATCATCACCATCATCATCATCATCATCATCATCATCATCATCATCAGCATCATCATCATCATCATCATCATCAGCAGCAGCAGCAGCATGTCTTGGCGCTCCGCGCTGCGCGATACGTGACGCTGTCTCGCGCCCCACAGACCACGAGGCGCGAGGCGAGGCGGCCTTCGCGCCCCTGTGGGGGTGACCTGGCGGGTGGACCGTGCCGCTCCCCGAGGCGGCGACGCGGGCAAGGTGCTCGAAGGTGCCCCACAGTGCCCCCCCCCCCCGCCTGACCCGAGGATGCCAGTATGAGGGGGGGGAAAGGGTCCTGAGGGAAACAGGCCTTGGACATGAAGGTGCCCCACAGTGCCCCCACAGTGCCCCCCCACCATACCTGACCCAAGGGGGGAAGGGGTGCTGAGGGAAACAGGCCTTGGACGGGTGCTCGAAGGTACCCCACAGTGCCCCCCCTGCCTGTCCCAAGGAGGATGCTGGCATGTGGGGGGGGGAAGGGGTCCTGATGGAAACAGGCCTTGGGCAGGTGCTCGATCCTCGATCGGAATGCGACGCCCGCGGTGCTCTCCGCGACGGCGTCCCAGACCATGGGTTGGCGGCGAGCCCGGGGGGGGGGGGCTTCAGAAGGGGCGGGCCTTCTCAGAAGGCTCAGAAGTCCCTGGGCCTTCTGAGAAGTTGTCTCAGCCTTCGACGAAGACGCGAAAAATGTATCAGAATTTGCGAGGGCTTCCGAGAAGTCCCACCACCTTCTGAGAAGGCCCTCTCCTTCTCACACTTCCCCCCCCTCGCTCCCCCCCTTACGTGTGAGCCCCTCTGCGCTGCTAACGGACACCAAGGCAACGCTTTCCCAACGCAGGCTGCCGCTCCCCTCCCCAGCTGCCTCGTGGTGCTCCTGCCGCCCCAGCCTGCCGCTGCTCCTCGTCCTGCTCTCCCTTCCCCCCGCTACCCCTCCCTCTGCTCCTCGTCCTGCCCTCCCTTCACCCCGCCTCTCCTCTCATCCCGTCCTCGCCTCCTCCTCCTCCTCCTCCTCCCTCCTCC